>JAVJIF010001789.1:0-437858 GCA_038442645.1 Agave tequilana | reverse complement strand
AAAATCTCTATTTATTTGTTTTCAAAGTTAGAAAATCAAAGAAAATCAAGTCTTTGAGAATTCTATTTTGTTCTTCATTTTATATATCCATCAAGAATTTTTTTTCAAGTATTTTATTTGTTATTTATTTCCAATACTTTATTTTCTTACATACTTAAGCTATCATCTCAAATCTATCTTTGGGATCTTTGTTTCTTGAGAAAATTGTTTGTGATCCTTTGATATCACCAAGAGAGTTTGTGATCATAGGATCACTAAGTTGTAAATTTTTCCTTTGCTTTGGCTTTGTGCCTTCCCTCTTGTGTAGAGGTATTTCTGTTAGAGAGAGGAGTTGTGTAATCCCGATGTTGAGTTGTAATTTCTCAGTGGAAGTCCCTTTGTGGAGGGTCCTGTGTGAACGTAGTGGAAATCTTTCTGTGTGAAGGTGGAAACGTAGAGCAGTGGCTCGAACCTCAAAACATATCTTTGTATTTGTGTTTGATCCACTATCTCTCAACTTTATCTCCCTTATATCTTGCATTGCTTTACATTGTTCATATTCATATGCTAGATATAGTTTGTGTGAGCCCACACTTATGTTCAACCAAGAGAGCTTATTAAAGCACCTCAACTCTTAGTCTAGAGGAATCTAGAGGAGTAGTTCTAGAGCCCTTCACGGGGAATTCGGGCTCACTCTTGGTTATACATAGTGTGTTGCAATTAAGTTTTTAATTCTGCATCATTAGCCCTTGATTAACTAGTACAATGGTATCAGAGCCTACTCCTGATATTCGATTTAACCACCTAGGAATGAGATCCTTGGATAGATAATCTAGTCATTTGCTTTTGCACACATATAGTTTAAATGCTCATGGATTTCTTACCCCTCCCATGTATGATATTTTCAACATTGACAGTGGAAGTTTAAGATGAATGCATACCTAAAAACCCTAGGATTGTATTTATCTTACCGCTACCAAGAAATCCTATCTTGGTAATGACAAGTATGAAAAATACCTAGAGGGGGGGTGAATAGGTGTAAGTGCTAATCTAGTGAACTATATGCGCTAAATGCGGAAGCTAATGCAAATCTTGCACAAACTTAATACAACACAACAAGTGTAGCCGAATTCCCCGTGAAGGGCTCTGGACTAACTCCTCTTGATTCCCCTTGAATGGGTTGAGGTGCTATGTGAAGCTCTTGTTGGTTAAGTATAAGTTAGGCACACACACAAGCAAGCCAAGCAAATAAGGATGAATAGCAATATGAATATATGCAAGGCAACTCAAGCAAATAGATATGTATGATATGGCAATATGAATTATGCTCAACACAAGCAAATATGATATGATGTTATGAATGATGCTTTGCACAAATAAATGAGAGAGAGTTGAGAGATATTGGATCAAACGCAAACACACGGATATGTTTTTGAGGTTCGAGCCCCTAGCTCAACATCCCCGCCTACACCACCGTGTAGGATTTCTGTAACCCCCTGATCCCTGGTGTACGTATCACCGTATCAGTACGCGATACGACGTACAAAATTGATTTGACCTCCGTAGTAGTCTGATTGAGTTGCTTTCAGTTTCAAAAATTATTTTCTAATATTTTAGATTTTTCAGAATTTTCTGGAATTTTTCTGAATTATTTTGGAAAATCTCCGTAGTCGGTCGTCTCCGTATCTTTGGGATTGGGACGTTACAATTTCCAATCCACTATAGGAGTACCGAACTCCTCTCTCAATGCCACCGAGGCAATACAACCACAATCCACCTCTACCGAAGAGGGATAAGGCCCGTAGCCAATACAACAATCTCAACCTCACACTTGAGGGAGCAAACCAAACCTCAACCTCTACCAAAGAGGGAGCAACCCAATCAAAGTAAGGGTTTTACAACAAGTGGTATCTTTCAACCACAAACTCTCTTTTTTCACAAAAACAAGATCCTAATAGATTAGGATAGAAGATAGCTCAAGTGTGAAAACAAGGTGTTTTTGGAAACAAGCAACAAAGAAAAACTACTAGGGAAATCTCTTGTAAATGATAGAAAATGAAAATCAATACAATCTCCCAAAACCCTAGTTTTCTTTGATTTTTCAAAAACCCAAAACAATAAAGATGAGAAGTTTAAAGCCCAAAAACTCTTTTTAAAACTTGTTTTAAACTCAGAAAAACTGAGAATTTTTCTTTGCAAAAACCTTAGCCAAAAACCCAAAGAGATGGGGTTTATATAGGCCAAACCAGAAACTAGCCGTTAGGCTGATGTGGCAGCCTGACAGGCTTGGCGGTCGGCCGCCCGATCGACCGCAACGGTCATATTTTTGACCGTTGGGCAAACCCGGTCGACCGCCCGGTCGACCCAAACAAACAGAGAGCAGAGCTCTCAGACCCGGTCGACCCGTACGGTCGACCGTCCCAGTGTCTCCAAACGTGCACAGATTTGTGCACGTCGGTCGACCGGCCCCGGTCGATCGACTTCAGCCAAGTCGACTAGGTCAGTTGACTTAGTCGACTGATTGAAGCCTGGAACAGAAATCTGGATCAGAAAAACAGTTTAAAAATATTTTAAAAAATCTTTTAAGTCTTCTAAAAATCCATAAATTTTTTTTTATCATTTTACTTTGATAAACAAACTTGTGATAAAAATTTCAAGACATATATCAATCATATCAATTTATTTTTGAGTCTTGCAAATTTTATCAAAAACAAAACTTGTATTTTTATCAAACTTGATTTTTCCTAAACATGAATAGGATAGTCAAAATAAGTTTGTCTAGCAAGTTTAAAGCATGTATGTATATCTAGAACATATCTAATATACATAGAAATAAAGTAAACTTGTTTTGATCAAACTATTCATGAAAACTAAATCCAAAACATAAATCTTGTGTGTGTTGTGCACTTGAGCATATCAAACTATACTAAGCTTTACAAATGGATCTAAAACACACTATCTAAACTATGGATACCTAAGTCTTCTTGATGATCTTCATCTTCAAGTTGACTTGCTCCAAAACTCCATCCATGGGCTAGGCAATGTGTTATCATGAAGCTTTGGCCCTGGAATCACCATGAAAAGCTTCTAAAACACCTTTGTTGAAGCTAATCACCAACTAATATCTTGCTAATGATATGAAACTTAAAATCACAAGAATATTAGTAAACATAACTACATGAGTAATCATCATCAAAATTAGGGTAGAAGGCCTTTGGGCCAACAATCTCCCCCTTTTTGATGATGACAAAACTCATGGAGTTATATATGTATGGATTAAAGTTGAGCTTCAAAGAAGCTTCCCCTTAACTCATGCATAAACAAATAAACAAAAGATATGCAATGAATGTGCATAAACATGTATGCATCAATATGCATAAAACACATAAACATATTCTAGAAGCTCTAGATACAATTAAATTAATAAAACATTAACAAAACACTAGATGCTCTAGATACCAATAAAACTTAATATATGCAAAAACATAAGTATGCATATATCAAACTCAAAACTCAAAATCTTTCTTCCCCTTTTTGTCAATCATCAACAAAGGGGTAAACAATCAAAAACAATAAAATGAGGGGTAAAAAATCTTTCTCCCCCCTTTTGTCAATCAAAATAATACAAATAATGTTCTCCCCCTTTTTGTCTAAAACAACAACAAAGTCAATAAGGGGTGACTATAAACAACATGATATCAATAAAAAAATATGTCAATGAAGCATCTTGATATCAATAGAAATAAATAAAGATCAATAAATGTTATATGCTATATACATTCATGAAGAGGAAGACGCTAAGTTAGCTTCCCTACACATATGCATTACATGAAGGAGGGATGTTAAGCCCTAATTCACTAATACACATTATGTAATGCATAAGAGGAGATGTGAAGCTCCCCCTACACACGTGTACCACATAAAGAAGAGATGTTAAGCTCTTCAATACAAGATACACTCAACATGAATCTATATGTAGAAGAGATGTTAAGCTCTCCTTGCATATTGTCAATATAAATCAAAACTTTTGTATTTTTCTTTTTAAAAAAAAGTTTTAGATACCAATTTAAAATACAAAACATCTTGATATCAAAAGATAGTAATTTTCTTTTTAAGTCATATAAACAATTGAAATGACTATTTTCTATCATAAAGCAAGGGAGTGGAAAACTAAATACCAATTGAAATATGAAAATCGAATTTTCTCCCCCTTTATGAAATACCAACACAAACTATGAATACTCTTATTTTAACAAGCCTATGCATAGTTTTTTTTAAAAAAAATAAGCTTGAATAAGGATACCAATTGAAAACTAAATCAATTGAAATAAAGTGAAGTTCAAGCTCTAGCATAAACAAGATTTGTGCTTAAGATATAGAATATAATAGCACAAATAAAACAAGTATATGTGTATGAAATAGAATGAGTACCAATCACCAATAGATGATACCAATTGAAAATATACATACACAATAAACATATGAGTATACAAAAAGATCAAAATGATACCAATTGAAAGAGTTCAATGATACAATTGACCTAACAATAAAAGCATGGTATAACTCATATAACTAATCCACCCATCTCATGCAAAAGTTAAAAATGATTTTCAATATAAACATACAAGGCATGAATGAACTCCCATCCAACCTCCCATAAAGAGTAGGGGTTTTTCAAAAAAATAGATTTGAAAATAAGCTTTGTTTGAAAAACTCTACCAAAATGAAGAATACCGTAACTAGTTAAATGGAAACTCTTTTAAACTAGTACGAAATCCTTCAAGCAAGGAATAAAGTAGAAATAATTTTCATAAAACTCATGTAAATCACATAGCACTTAAAACACTCAATATTCAATAAAGTCCATACATACTCATGAAAACATACTCATGAGAAATATTTTAAAAATGGTGAGTGTACAAGTAATGTGTGACATGGCATTATGAAATTTCCAATTAAGCTCAAAATTTCTTGAAACAAGAAAACATGAAAATCATTAAAACTTATTTAATCTTCAAGGTATATGTATGTCTAATACAAACTAAGGTACATACATATCCAAAACACAACGAGTCCACAAAGTATATGCATTAAGGCACGTGGCTCAAAAAAAGATAAACATGTATATCTAATAATTTGGATAAATGGACATATACATAATGTTAAACAAAACACATGGAAACATGAAAAACTAAATTTCATTAAAACAAATTTCATTTCAAGGTATATGTATGAATTGTCAACACAATAAGTATACATACATATCCCTAAACACAATTGAGTCTATATATAGATTTGCATGAAAGGCAAATGACTCAAGGGGTATACATGTATATCTTAAAGTTTGGCAATACAAACATATACATGAAGTGAAAACACACAATCATAAAACAAATTCAAAAATAGGAATACAAGTTTAAAATGCATGAATCATCAAAACTAAACTATACTAGCACATCTAATGGGTTCAAATAAGCAATCAAGCCCAAACATATATAGATTTATTTGTAGCCCACTATATGCACAAGTATATAACTAGTCTTAATGAAAACTAACATCTAAACAAGTAATCTTAACATGAAGCATCAAAACACAATATAAAAATCATCATGATAAAACTAAAACATGATTACTATGTAAATTCACATGTATTAGATTCATGATGTACATTATAGCTTAAACAAAAGTGAGAACACTAAGTATGAGTTCATATAAGCATGTGTGTCTCAAATACTATACATGTATGTCAAGGATCTAATAAACATGGTATTTTCATACTAATCCATAGACATCAAAAACATGTTATAAAACATCAAAACATGCTAAAAATTTTAATTATGAAAGCATGTAAATAATAAATGGGAGTAAAGGATTGTTACCAAACCGAAGAAGCAACTCTCCTTGTCTCCAAAACATGGTGGTCCTCTCACCAATCTTCCCTTGAAGTGATGCATTCCAATTGATTCTCTTTAAGCACGGAACGCATCCACTCCAAGGTGTCATCACTCTCACGTCATGTGAGAGCCCACACCTACATCAAAAATAATAGGAGGGGTGGTCTTTGGTACCCATATCTTATTGGGTCCATGGGGGTTAGTCTCATTTCTAACCAAATAAAATTCTTTGCTAAATTAGGAGTATGTAATCTATCATAGCAAAATTTAGCAAGGTGGCCCTTACGTCCACAATGTGTACAAGTGTACACATGAGCATACATATGGTGATGGTGTCCGTGAGGAGCATGTGTATGCCGTGATGGGTGTGCATGCATAAAGGATAAAACTTGTTTCTTTCGAACCAAGGTTTCAACCGTGAGTGGTTCATGGCACATTGGCTCATAGTGGAGCCCAAACAATCTACTCTCTTCTTTAACATACAAATATCATCATTAATCTTAGAAGAAGAGGTACATGCATTAGGTAGACTAGATGAAGAAGCTACACTAGCATGACAAACATGTGCATCCATCTTATTTTGCAAAACTTCATTTTTCTTTAAACAAATTTCTAATCTTTAGAAATTGAAGCAATCTTAATTTCAAAGAATCATTTTCTTTTAAAACAAAATCAACTTTTGAAGACAAATTTTCATTTTTCTTCAAAATCACATGGCAATTTTTTAGATTTTAAAAACTCATTTTCTTTAAGTGCAAGTTCAAGTTGAGATTTCAATGAATCCCTCTCATTAGAAATCTCCTCTTTCTCTTGCAAAACAACATCAAGTCTAGCAATCAAATTTTATTTTCATTATTAATGCCTAGACTTTTCTTTTTCAAAATGTTATATTTTTCTATTAATTTTTCACAAACAATAGAAAGTTCTTCATTTAAAGCATGGGGATCCATATTGTCGTCACATGAAGAACTAGCATCATTAGCATCTAAGTGGGGTTCCGAATGTACCTCAAGGGAGTCATTCCCTTGGACCATTAAGCATTGAGAATCGGATTCTCCACTAGACTCCTCCGGTTGATTTGGCAATTGAAGCTCAGAGGTGGTGGTGGTTGTCAACAAATTCCACATTGCAAAGGCGGAATCAATGTTAGAAACATGTAAAAGATAATCTTTAGATAATGTGCTTCTAATGGCCTCTAGGGCTTGTGCATTGGCCCCTATATGATTGCTATCTCTAAGGAAGGATTCCTTGGTAATGGCAAGGTAAACCTTATATCCTAGGGTTTGTAAATAAACGGTCAACCTAATCTTCCAAACATGAATGTTGGAAGGGTCAAACATAGGTGGGGTCATGAAAGCCATGATAAACTATATGTGTGCAAACAAGCAAATGCAAATGTAGATTAGCAAACAAATGGATCTCACTCCTAGGATGTTAAGCCTAAGTATCAGGAGCACTAGCTCTGATACCAATTGAAAAGCACCTAGAGGGGGGTTGAATAGGTGTAAGTGCTAATCTAGTGAACTATATGCGCTAAATGCAGAAGCTAATGCAAATCTTGCACAAACTTAATACAACACAACAAGTGTAGCCGAATTCCCCGTGAAGGCTCTGGACTAACTCCTCTTGATTCCCCTTGAATGGGTTGAGGTGCTATGTGAAGCTCTTGTTGGTTAAGTATAAGTTAGGCACACACACAAGCAAGCCAAGCAAATAAGGATGAATAGCAATATGAATATATGCAAGGCAACTCAAGCAAATAGATATGTATGATATGGCAATATGAATTATACTCAACACAAGCAAATATGATATAATGTTATGAATGATGCTTTGCACAAATAAATGAGAGAGAGTTGAGAGATATTGGATCAAACGCAAACACACGGATATGTTTCGAGGTTCGAGCCCCTAGCTCTACATCCCCGCCTACACCACCGTGTAGGATTTCCAATCCACTATAGGAGTACCGAACTTCTCTCTTAATGCCACCGAGGCAATACAACCACAATCCACCTCTACCGAAGAGGGATAAGGCCCGTAGCCAATACAACAATCTCCACCTCACACTTGAGGGAGCAAACCAAACCTCAACCTCTACCAAAGAGGGAGCAACCCAATCAAGTAAGGGTTTTACAACAAGTGGTATCTTTCAACACAAACTCTCTTTTTCCATAAAAACAAGATCCTAATAGATTAGGATAGAGGATAGCTCAAGTGTGGAAACAAGGTGTTTTTGGAAACAAGCAACAAAGAAAACTACTAGGAAAATCTCTTGTAAATGATAGAAAATGAAAATCAATACAATCTCCCAAAACCCTAGTTTTCTTTGATTTTCCAAAACCCAAAACAATAAAAGATGAGAAGTTTAAAGCCCAAAAACTCTTTTTAAAACTTGTTTTAAACTCAGGAAAACTGAGAATTTTTCTCTTGCAAAAACCTTAGCCAAAAACCCAAAGAGATAGGGTTTATATAGGCCAAACCAGAAACTAGCCGTTAGGCTGATGTGGCAGCCTGACAGGCTTGGCGGTCGACCGCTAACGGTCATATTTTTGACCGTTAGGCAAAACCGGTCGACCGCCCGGTCGACCCAAACAAACAGAGAGTAGAGCTCTCAGACCCGGTCGACCCGTACGGTCGACCGTCCCAGTGTCTCCAAACGTGCACAGATTTGTGCACGTCGGTCGACCGGCCCCGGTCGACCGACTTCAGCCAAGTCGACTAGGTCAGTTGACTTAGTCGACTGATTGATACCTGAACAGAAATCTGGATCAAAAAAACAGTTTAAAAATATTTTGAAAAATCTTTAAGTCTTCTAAAAATCCATAAAAATTGTTTTATCATTTTACTTTGATAAACAAATTTGTGATAAAAATTTCAAGATATATATCAATCATATCAATTCATTTTTGAGTCTTGCAAATTTTATCAAAATAAAACTTGTATTTTTATCAAACTTGATTTTTCCAAAACATGAATAGGATAGTCAAAATAAGTTTGTCTAGCAAGTTTAAAGCATGTATGTATATCTAGAACATATCTAATATACATAGAAATAAAGTAAACTTGTTTTGATCAAACTATTCATGAAAACCAAATCCAAAACATAAATCTTGTGTGTGTTGTGCACTTGAGCATATCAACTATACTAAGCTTTACAAATGGATCTAAAACACACTATCTAAACTATGGATACCTAAGTCTTCTTGATGATCTTCATCTTCAAGTTGACTTGCTCCAAAACTCCATCCATGGGCTAGGCAATGTGTGATCATGAAGCTTTGGCCCTGGAATCATCATGAAAAGCTTCTAAACACCTTTGTTGAAGCTAATTACCAACTAATATCTTGCTAATGATCTGAAACTTAAAATCACAAGAATATTAGTAAATATAACTACATGAGTTAATCATCATCAAAACTAGGGTGGAAGGCCTTTGGGCCAACAAAGTACATTGAGGATAATACACAAGACTTAGAGGCACTTAGACACACACTAAGTAAAGATGATCTTTTTATTGTTTCTCATTGTGATTCTGCTTTTACAATGTGAAACACATCGACTTCTCCCAAAGTACAAACGACACATGTTTTGGAGAAAGAATCTAGTGGAGATGAGTCCGACCAAGCTTGCTTCATGGTCTAAGGGATTGACTCCCTTGAGGTAAAATCGAACACTCAACTAGATGATAGTGCTAGTTCTTAATGTGATGATAATGCTATGAATGCTCATGCTTTAAATGAAGAACTTTCCTTAATTTGTGAAAACTTGTTAAATAAATATAAACTTTTGAAAAGAAAAGTTTTGATATAAAAGAAGAAAATAAAAACTTGTTTTCAAAGCTCAACATGGTTTTATAAGAAAGGGTTGATGTTTCAAATGAAAGGGACTCATTAAAAACCCAACTTGATCTTACTTTAAAAGAAAATGAAATTTTAAAGAATAAAAATGATTGTGATGATATTTTGAAGAATAATGAGGTTTTGTCTTTCAAACTCGATTTTGTTTTAAAAGAGGACAATTCTTTGAAAATAAAATTGCTATGATTTCAAAAGAATTGGAATTTGTTTCAAATGAAAATATTTCGTTAAAAAATGATTTGGCTTCTCATTCTTATCATGACTTGATTGTTATATCCTCTATTGATAAGAATGCATGCTCAACTTTTTTTTCAACAATTGAAAAAGATATTTATATTTTGAAGAAGAGTGTAGATTATTTGAGCTCCACTTTGAGCCATTGTGCCATGAACCACATACGGTTGGAATCCATGTTTCGCAAGAAACATGCTCCTCACATGCATGCACATAAACTGCGACATACATAAGCTCATCACACTCACACACATGATTTATATGCTAATGTGTACACTTGTACACATTATGGACGTATAGGCCACCTTGCAAAATTTTGTTATGATAGAATACATAATTCAAATTTTGTAAATAAATTTGTTTAGGTAGGAAAGGTGCTAACCCTCTTGGACCAAAGAAAATATGGGTACCAAAATTCACTCCTACTTTATTTGATGCAGGTGTGGGCTCTCACTTGACGTGTGAGAGTATTGGTGCCTTGATGGTGATGCGATTCGAGCCTAAAAATCATATTGTTTGATGCGTCACTTTCAAGGGATGTTTGGTGGGAGGACTAGCATGGTTTGGAGACCTAGAGATTAGCTCATTAGTTTTGGTAATTATCTCTAACTCCCATTTTTGTTTTCATACTTTCATATGAATGTTTTTAGCATGCCTTGATTTTTAATGTTCATTATGTTAAATGCAATATTATTAAACATGTGACATACATAGATAGTCTTTGAGATACACTCATGTTCATATAAACTATATATTTTTGTGTTCTCACTATAATTTAGCTATTGTGTATATCTTAGATCTAAAATACGTCCATTTAACCTAATAATCATGTTTGTTTATATTTTTGCACTTCATGTGGTGATTACTTGTTTAGATGCAGTTTTTTTTAAAACTTGTGTTTATACTTGTACAGGTAGTGAGCTACACTTGATTATTATGTGTTTGTACTTCATTATTCATTTGTACCCATTACATCTGCATGTATAACCTAGGTTTAATAATTCTTTCATTTATACTCGTTTTTTCTATTTTTGTACTTGCTTAGCTTCATGTATATATTATTTTTGTCTAAAACTAATAGATATACATGTGTATCCTTGAGTCACATGCTTTCATGCAAAATTCTATTAAGCACTCGTTTATGTTTGAAATATGTATGTATACTTTGAGTTTCGACAAAACATACATATACCTTGAAACTTGTTTAGTTTTAATGAAAAATAATTTTTTATGATTTTTCATACGTTTTGAGGTTTTGAGTTTTATTGTTTATTTTATGAATTTGTTATTCACATGATCTTATACACTCACATTTATGTTTACTCATGACTTTGTTTCATGAGCACATTTTTGAGTCTTATGAATTTTGAATGTCAATTATTGTGCATTTAGCATGTTATCATGAGATTTACTTTATTTTTATTCCTTACTGGAAGGATTTCGTACTAGTTTTCAAGATTATCATAAAACTTATTTCGTTATTCTTTTCAAACTATGCTAAAAATATCATTAATTCATAATTTTGAAAACCCCTACCAACCTAAGGGCTGATGGTTGGGCGACCATGCCTTATGTACCTTATTGAATATCTTTCAAATATGTGCATAAATAGAGTGGTAGGTATGAGTATACACGATCTTCATGAAATTTTATTTTTATATACTCATATTTTGTTTTCCTATATATGTATGCATCAAATTTTAAATGGTACTTTCATTTTCATACATACATATATATGATTTAGATTGTGCTTATTTTATAATGCCATATATTTTATTTAAGCACAAAGTCTTTATGCTAAGTTTGACTTAATTCTAAATGTTAATTATTATCTTTACAAGCTTATGCATTGATTCAATTGATATTTTTTTGATATCAAAATGTACTTCATATTTCACTTACAATTGATATCAAAATGTACTTCAATTATGAGATATACATAATTTTTAAATGAAAATTCATTTTATATGCTTATGTTTTTTTGTATAGATCATATCTAAATTATTTTGCTCTGATACATACATATAAATATATTTCTTGTGCTTTAAACATACTTGTCCATACATTGTTAAGCACAAATTATTTCTTGTTAAGCTTGATTTAGTCCTTAATGTCAATTGTTTTTAATTGGTATCATATACAAGCTTATGCATTATTTTTATTGGTATTTCATAAAGGAAGAGAAAAATTTTATTGTATCTTTCAATTAGTTTTATTTTCAATTGGTATTTTACTCCCACTTTTATGATGAAATATACTTTGTTTTGGTATATACTAACATTTTAAATATTAGTATCAATAATCTTAAACTGGTATTATTCTCAATCTGGTATCTATATTGCGTAATGGTTTTAGTATTTACCCAAAAAAAATTTGATTTTTTTAACTTTCAATTGGTACATGCCTTTCTATTGGTATCAATTGGTAAAAAGAATATTTAATTTTCAATTAGTAAAAAGATTATTTTACTTTCAGTTGGTTTCTTTCAATTGAAATTTTTATTATTGGTATCAAATTTTTGTTTCAAAATATGTTTTGTTAGTTTTGTTGTATTGTCTTCACCCCTTTGTTGATGGGTGACAAAAAAGGAGAGAAAGATTTAGATTTATATATGCATGTTTTATTAAGTGTTTAGGCATATATATATATATATATATATATATATATATATATATATATATATATATATATATATATATATATATATATATATATATATATATATATCTTATTTATTTGGTACCTTGAGCTAAATTGCATATCTTTATATGTTTATTGATTATGCATAAGTTAGCTTCTCTAAAGCTTATTCTTAATCTATGCATATATAACCTTATAAGTTTTGTCATCATTAAAAGTGAGAGATTGTTGGCCCCGGGGCCTTTCACCTTAGTTTTGATTGTGACTAACTTATGAAAGTTAGTTTACTAATGATCTTGTGTTTAATAAGTTTCAGATATTGTTCAAGAAAAGATTCAAAGTCAAGTTTTGGAGCTGACACATGGTGATTCAAGAGCTCGCACATCAAAATCGCATCTAGAACTCGGAAGGAGTCAAGCTCATTTGGATCAAGTTTGGATCAAGTCGTCTTGAAGATGAAGATCAACAAGAAGACCTCGGTTTGTTTTAATTAGTTTTTGTTTAAAATAGTTTTAGACTTTCAAAGAACATATATTTAGTTTTCTTGAATATATTTCATCTAAAGTAGTTTACATGGTTTATATGTATAGTGGATTCATCCATATACATTATTTGGTTCATAATGTTTAGAAACTTACTTTGATGTATATCTAGTTCATGTTTCAAGTTTTATTTTTAACAAAACTTAGTTTTGGATTTATGTCAAAAATATAGATATATCTTTTATATGTGTATTGGGTTCTATCCATACACACTATACTTCAAAAGTGTTTCTATATCATGTTTTTGTATTTATACAAGTTTTGGAGAAAACATATTTTCATTTCAAAATTCAAGTTTTGAAAAATACTCGTTTTGGTTTAAAGCTTAATTTCTATATCACAAAAGTAGTTCAAATTATTTGAAATATGTGTTGAATTTTAGTCACACATATTTGTTCTTTAAATATTAATAAGAACTTATTTTTGTGAATTATGTGATTTTATGGGATATTATGGGTATTTAAAGGACCAAGTTTTCAACACTAAAACCCTAACCTGAGCCCACTAGCGGTCAACTTACTGGTCGATCGGATCAGAGCTCAGTCGACCGGGCGGTTGTTCGATGTGTACAGACGTGCACAGCTTGCCTTGGACGAGGGCTGGTCGACTAGACGGTCGACCGATCCAGAGAGCTTGCTCTCTGGATCTAGCCCCGGTCGACTGCACGGTCGACCGACCAGAGAGTTCAATCTCTGGCTCTGGCCTCAGTTGGTCGACTGGACGGTCGACCGACAGGAAAATTGCCTTGAGGCGGTCGACCGTCCGGTCGACTAACAGCCTCAATGGTCAGAAATCTGGTCGACCGGGCGGTCGACCGACAGGTTATTTTTAACCTGACCTAAACCCCAACTGTTATATTTTCAGACCCAATAAATATGGGTTCTTTGAGGCCAGTTTCAACTAAGATTTTTGAGAGTAATTTTTCTCACATTCTTAAGTGTTTTTAACAAAGTTTTCAAAAGAGTTTTTTTGCTAAAATTCTCTATCTTTATTCGTTTTCAAAGTTTTAAAAAATCAAAGAAAATCAAGTCTTTAGGAATTCTATTTGTTCTTCATTTTATATATCCATCAAGAAGTTTTTCTCAAGTATTTTCTTTGTTGTTTTATTTCTAAATATTTTGTTTTCCACATACTTGAGCTATCATCTCAAATCTATTTTTGGGATCTTTGTTTCGTGAGAAAGTTGTTTGTGATCATTTGAGATCACCAAGAGAGTTTGTGATCATAGGATCACCAAGTTGTAAATTTTCTTTGCTTTGGCTTTATGCCTTCCCTCTTGTGTAGAGGTGTTTGTGTTAGAGAGAGGAGTTGCGTATTCCTGGTGTTGAGTTATAATTCCTCAGTGGAGGTCCCTTTGTGGAAGGTCCTGTGTGGACGTAGTGGAAATTCTTCTGTGTGAAGGTGGGGACGTAGAGCAATGATTCGAACCTCAAAACATATCTTTGTATTTGCGTTTGATCCACTATCTCTCAACTCTATCTCCCTTATATCTTGTATTGCTTTACATTGTTCATATTGATATGCTACATATAGTTTGTGTGTGCCCACACTTGTGTTCAACCAAGAGAGCTTATTAAAGCACCTCAACTTTTAGTTTGGAGGAATCTAGAGGAGTAGTTTCAGAGCCTTTCACGAAAAATTCGAGCTCACTCTTGGTTACACATAGTGTGTTTGCAATTAAATTTTTAATTCCACAACATTTGCCATTGATTAAATAGTACACCTATTCACCCCCTCTAAGTGTATTTCAATATTCACATGTTCAATTATGTTTCCAAATAAATAAGATATTCGAGTCAGAATTTGACCTTAAATAAGAGCTAAATGGGACTAAAAAGAGTGAAAACTCTTTAGTCCCACATTGAAAGTGGTAGCAAAAATTGAGTGGTTTAAATATGAAAAGTTGGGAGACAAGGGTGTGCCCTTAGGGTACTTGAAGTTTTCACGCGCTTTTAGGGGAAAGCCATGCCTATACGCGCGCTACCCGCCCTACCTCGTCCCGGCCTGGTGCTAGTACTGGTGCTCACGCAGATCAAACACGGTCGAGTCACGGGCGCGGGCCGCTTGCATACGGTCCAGTCCTTTTTTCGACTTGGCCATTCTACGACCTACCCGCTTCAATTTTGAAGTGGGTTGTAGGTGTGGGTATGAGACAGTTCTGTCCGAACCGTTACAATGGTTCAGACAAAACCATTGTAACCACTCGCTGCTATCCTAATAAATAGGGAGTTTTCTTCTTATTTTATTGCACTGAAAACAATAACAACTCAAACTTAATCGGCCTATTCTCTTCCCGGTTCTTTCCTTTGAATTATTTCCACTAAATTTTAAGATAAAGATTCTTTATCTGAACTTTGTCTTGGTTCAAAATTTTCATCTTCCAATTAGTGATAGATGCAAGTCGATTTTTTATTCGACTGTACGAGCATTTGCATTGTGCTTTGCAAATATCATGAAAGAGTGTTGTATCTTGTGAGACCAACGTCTATTATCTTGTAGGAAAAGTAAAATGAGACATAACTGTCTTAAGGAGATTCACTTTACGCGTACCTCACTCTATATTCTGTATATTTGAATTAACGTTCTTATTGCAAGAATTATTGTTGAATTATTTATCTTGAATAAATAATTATTGTATTATTATTAATACGAGATTGACTAAATACCAGTCTGATTGGTGTCTAAGGAGGAGATTTGAAAAATAATTTTTAAATTAAGGAATATTTATCGAATGGAACACTCCCCACCTGATTATCACTGACCTAACCAATTAGACCAGTTGCTCTTGATTAGTTATCAAAACAAACAATTTTAAGACAATCACTTGTGTATTGAATTGCTAACCTCTACTTTGCTTTGAACTGTAGAAAATATCCGATACTAATTAAGAAGATAGTACTAGTAGGGCACTAATGTGCCAATCAAAACTATGGTGTCTTCTCTTCCTCCTAATATAAAACCAGAGAATCCAGAAAAATTTAAAGACATGGAGTTCAAAAGGTGTCAACAAAAGAGGACGCGTCTACTTTCAAGGGCTTGAAGGAGAAGAATACTGCTCTAGGTACAAGGGCAACGACAAAGAAGGAAAGAACAAGTGCTTCAAGAGAACTTACTACAACTGCAATAAGGAAGGACACAAGGCAAATAAATGTCGCAGTCGTCCCAAGAAGAACAAGAAATATCATCCATAGGCAAATATGATCGAGCATGTGTCGCCAAGGCTATCTGCACTAGTGTCAGAAATGAATTTGACAAGCAACAAGGATTGGTGGGACACAGGGGCTACCCGGTGCATCTGCTTCGAGAAAATGTTATTCGCCGATTATCAAAAATTGGAGTATGATGAGCAATTATTCATAGGAAACTCAACCGTCTTCAAGGTTAAGGGAAATGGCAAGGTCATACTGAAGTAGACTTCTGGAAAGGACTTACACTGAATGATGTGTTGCACATTCCCGATATCCGCAGAACCTGATCTCCGGATTAATCCTTAGTAAGAAGGGCTTTAAGATGGTTTTTAAATCTATTAAATTTTCCCTTAATATGGGTGGGGTGTATGTGGTTAAGGGTTATCTTGTTGATGCCTGTTAAAGACCAATGTTGTTGTTATGGACATAAAGTTCATTTATCTATATCCTAAATTGATCAATAAGAAAATTCTTCTGTTTATTTGCTTGAGTCTCCTATATTGTGGCATGATAAATTAGGGTATGTAACTTACAAGTCTTTAAGAAACTTCTCTAGTCTAGAATATATTTTTAAACTCAACTTGAAAGAAATTCGCAAGTGTGAGATATGTGCTGAGACCAAATTCGCAAAAAATATTTTTCATTCAATTGATTGAAAATACTGAATCTTTAGGGTTAATTCACAACGACTTGTGCGACTTAAAGTTTGCGCCAACAAGAGGCGAAAAAAATATTTCATACTTTTATAGATGATTGTAAAAGATATTATTACTTGTATCTCTAAATAGTAAAGATGAGGCAATGAGTATGTTTATAATGTACAAAGCTGATGTTGAAAATTAATTCAACAAGAATATAAAGATTCTAAAATCCAATCGAGGCGGAGAATGTGAATCAAATGAATTCAGTGAGTTATGTGCTAATTTTGGTATAATCCACCAAACTACAACATTATTACTCCTCAGCAGAATGGAATTGCTAAAAGAAAAAATAGAACTTTAAAAGAGATGGTCAATTTTATACTCGTAAGTTCTATAGCACTGCAGAACTTGTGAGAGGAAATCCTGTTAATCGCAAATCATATTTTAAAGAAGGTACCTCTAAGAAACTTGGTCTTATACTATTTGAGTTGTAGCATGAAAGGCCTACTTTCTTCTATTACCACAAAATGTGGGGATGCCTTGCAAAGATACCAGCACCACTACTTAAGAAGACTAAATTGGGATAAAAAAATAATGGACTGTATTTTCATAAGCTATGCCTTGAATAGCTGCGCCTATAGATTTCTGGTACACAAATCAGAAATACTTGATATTCATAATTATCGAGTCGAGAGATGTTGTGTTCTTTGAAGACGTCTGTACAAAGGAGAAGAAAACAAGACTTCTGAGAAAAGAAAACATGAAATAACACTCAAGAATAAAGGACCCAGTGAACCAACAATGAATGCGAAATTTGAACCAAGGAGGAGTAAGAGATCAAGAATCTCTAAATCTTTTGGTTCAGACTTCATAGCATATACACTTGAAAGCGAGTCTCGAACATTTATGGAAGCTATGTCTACCATAAAAGCACAAATGTGAAAAGAAGCTGTAAACAGTGAAGTAGAATCCATCCTAAATAACCATACTTGAGAATTGGCAAACTTGTCTCTTGAAAGTAAACTAATCAGGAGTAAGTGGATTTTTAAATGGAAATTAAAACCTGATGGATCCACCGATAAGTAGTGTTGGCCCAAAGTCCCATCACTCTAATTTTCATGATGATTAACTCATGTAGTTATACTAATGATCTTGTCTTTATTAAGTTTCAAATATTCAATCAAGATCTTTAGTCGGTGTTTAGCTTCAACAAAAGATTCAAAGTCAAGTTTTGAAGCTATCACATGTTGATTCAAGAGCTCGCACTTCAAGATCTTATCAAGTACTCAAAGAGGAGTCTAATTCATGGATCAAGTTTGGATCAAGTCGAGATGGAGAGGAAGATTTTCAAGAGAAGATTTTTAAGAAGACTTGAGTCTAAGTTTGTAAGTTTAAGATTTTTATTTTAGGATAAAATGTAAATGATTGATTAGTTGTGAATTGCTCAAGCTCATACACACATTCAAAATTTAATATTATTTTTCATGTTAAATAGTTTTAGTATTTGGTGTAACTGATTTGATTTTGAGTTTCAAGAATATATCTTTCGATTTCATGAATAGATTTCATCAAAACAAGTTTACATGGTTTATATGTATATTGGATTTCATCCATATACATTTATACTTCATATTCTTAGATAACTTATTTTGATATATCTAGTTCATGTATTTAAGTCTTGTTTTTATCAAAACTTATTTAGGTTTTTATTATAAAAAACAAGTATATATTATTTACTATGTGTATTGGATTCTATCCATATACACTATGCTACAAATATGTTTTAATATCTTATTTTTTTATTTATACAAGTTTATAAAAAAATCGGATTTTTATTTGGAAGTTGGTTATTGGAAAATACCGGTTTGGGTTATGCTTTAATTTCTATGTCGCAAAAATAGTTCACATGTTTGTAATATGTGTTGATTTTTAATCACACATATTTGTACTTCGTAGTATTTCAATGAACTTATTTTTGTGAGATTTTATGGTATTTAAAATGAATTTAAAAAGATGTTCAGAATGTGGCTTTGGGCTGTTTGCGGTTAGCTAGTAAGGCCTTGTAGAGGTTATTAGATTCATATAGATTATCAAGTAAATGGTTAGCTAGTTAGTGGTTAGTAGTTAGATTTTCATGAGAAAAAAAACTAGCTAAGCATAATGTAGAAGATGGAGAAGATTACAATGGAGAAGAAAGGAGACACCTTTACATAGATTGTCACCATCTATTACATCAATATCTCTCTATCTCTCTGAATCATCTCAGTCCTACTACAAGATCTAAAACAAAACGAAAAGACAAAAGAAACAAAAAGAGTAGAAGAATACCTACACTACACTATACTAAAGGAGAGAAAATAGCTACTGCTCTTAGAACTTCCATCTCATGTCTGTAAATGCAGTATTTATAGACATAGGAAGGATCTGGAAGATAAGACAAAGACACACGTCGAAAATCGACGCGTGGGCCTACAAAATGCCGCGTTTTCACGACATTTTCGCGGCAAGATTATGGCCAATTTCTCTGAATTTTGATCACATGGTTCGTCTGACTTCTAGCACCTTCTGTATGTATCTAATTTTACAATATTTGAGCATGTATTTCTCCAGATACGTCTTCAAATACTGGATCCAATGCATCTTCTAGAAGCTCTCCAACTTGGCCTCCAAGAAATCCGTATTAATTACCAAAAATGGGTATAATTAAGCTCTTATTACCCTTATGCTCTTAACTTTTGATTATCTGTAAAGTAGACTAAAACACGGGTGAGAAGTGTTATTTTTATCATAAATTAGTAGAAAAATGCGATATAAAAGTGTAGTTTTGTAGACTAATCACACCCTTACACTTATCTTTTGCTCGTCCCGAACAAAACAAGAAAAAGAAAAACTATATTACAAATGTTATTACACCACTTTCGCAGGTTACGCGATTGCACTAAGCGTGTGCAACAAGCTGTTAAACCTCTAAGTTTTCCTTAGAGGAGGAGTTTTATTTCTTGAGGGTTTTCAACGGATTATACCCATAAAATTAAAGAAGAAAGAAAGCAAAAAGTTAGTGTTTTGAAAACGCATTTTGAAAGAGAGACAAGCTTATGAAATATTTTTGTAAAAATTTAAGCGATCTAAGATTGCAAAAATTTAAGCGATTTAACATCATAAGTCCACCAAAAATTATTCTTTCTTAAACTTAGTCTATATGCAAGATCTTGTCTTCAATTAAGGTAAGAATTCAAAATTGGAGTGAGTATTTTATCCTTCATAATACCTAGATAATATGCACTTTGTGACAGTGAAGATTTCTGGGATTTCAACTCCAACCATCAAGCTATTTATTTATATATTTCTTTCTTCCTTTTTCTTCTCTTAGTTTTCTTAAGCTTTCTTGTTTATCGGGGTAGTGAACTTTTAGCCGATGACTCCCAAATCAGACGATCTTAGGGCACCAGATGAGAAAATATCCCTCGGGTTTAAGGACTTGAGTAAACAAGGCCACAAAACTAAGGGGAATTATTTGTTTCTTAAGACCACTGTTAGGCGTGAATAATCATGCTTCTTGAGGCATAATTATCCAGCTAAATAAGTAGTTTTTTTTCTTCATATATACCATATATTTTTTATTTATTTTTAATTTATGACATTTTAGGTCTTTATTTAAATCCCAAAAATGTGTAGTGTGAAGTGCATACTTACTAAGGCAAAATATTCAAGATAAAATTATCTTTCTAATCTCTCTTACTTAACCTATAATTTTAAACAAGATTCATTATTTCAATTAGGCTTAAAATACATAATTAAGGCTTCCTTAATTTCTAAGTTCATCTTAATTTTGATAAAAATAGATCAAAACTTTGTCTCTTGTTTCAAAAGTTTTTAAAGAAAGGAAAAATTCTTATGCAAAAAGAAAAAATTCTAAGAATATTCTAAAGAAAGTGTAAAAGAAAAAAACTCTATGTTAGTAAACCTCTTCTACATTTATCTCATGCATTGTCCTCAATGCATCGTGAATGTATGTTGAATGAAACAAATAGAGAGGGAAGAAAAATAACCTCAAGGTGGTGGTTCTGGTGGTGGTCTGATTGGTCCACGAAATATGGCCCAATCCAAATTGTATTGAGTCCGAAGGAACCCACTAGAAACCCTTATAATATAACCCAGTATAATGATGTATGCATTTATGATTTTTATTAAGAATTTTATCCCATCTAATTTTCAAATTTTAAAAATAATTTTAGAGTCAATTTTATCAATACCCTTGTCCCCAAATGGAGTGTGAAAAGATGGAATGACTGATTTGGACTCAGAAAGTATCGGAACTAATACTGACTCAGGGAAGTGACTGAAATCAAGTAAAGGTTCTGGAGTAGAAATTGGTTCAGGAAGTGGGTCCAAATCAAGAAGTTGAACCTCTAATCCGCATTCATTTTTCACAACAGAAAGATTGGTGATTCGAGTTCAAGGATGACAGATATGGGAATCAAGACTGACTCTAAAATATTACTAAAATCAGGTAGCAAAATATGAGTCAATATTGATTCAAAAATTTGAACGGAATCACAATTTTGAGAATTGAAGTCACTTTCTTGTTTGAATTCAATTTTATAAAAATAAGAACTTGTCAATTTATCAATGGGACTATCAAAACCATGGTATTGGTCAAGTTCAATATGTTGATCTAGAAAGATTGGTGATTCAATTTCACGATGAAAAGACACAGAATCCAATACTGACTCGGAAAAAGGATTGAAGTTAGGTAAAGATATTGGAGTCATTATTGAATCAGGAAGTGGAATTGAATTACCAAGTTGAGGTTCAAGATCACATTCATTCTCAAGTTCAATCTCAGGGAAGGGATAACTTCCCAAAATATCAATCGTATTTTTAAAATTTAGAGTTTGGTCAAGTTTAAATGGGTGTGCTAAAATTGAATCTTGGTTTCCAAAACAACATGATTTCTGGTTTAAATTGACAAAATTAGAAATATCTGCATTGGTCAAAGGTTGGCAAAAGTGAGTTTTCTCATTCCTATGAATGTTGACCAATTGACTCGGTTGTGCTTCTAACCTATCGATAGACTGGGTAAAAGATTTTAAAATTTTGTAAGGTTTCAGGCAAGATTTCTATACTCTTATTTAACTCAGATTTTTTTTCAAATGGTTATTCTAGAACGGAGTGTAGGAATCTTGATTTTAAAAAAAAATTGTGAAGATTGTAAGTCCAACAAGTTTTGAGATTGTGGCTTAGACTCACGCAAGAGTTCTATACTCGTGTCCAAGCCTGATGATTGATCATTTTGAATAGGTGAGACTGAGTATGAATCTTAGAAATATTGTGAAATTGAGGAGTTGAGCTTCTTGTATAGGAAGCAAAATTAGGGAATGAATATTATGAAAATTGTAAACAAGGTGGTTGAAATTTTGACTCGGGGGAGGTGAATCCCCATTGACTCTGTGAAGAGTGAAGATTATTTTGAAAATTATGGTTATAAGATTGGGGGTATGGTTGTATTGATCCAGATAAGTTCAACCTGGTGTATTTGGTCAGTTCATATTGTAAAAAATCTGGTTAGAATTATCCAAGTCAAATTGGGTGAAATATGGATTTATATTGAAGTTGAAAGTAATATTGTTGAAATCCATTTCATAAACAAAACATAAACAAAAAAGAAAAAGCAAGCAACAAACAATAGTAAGAAAAAAAATCAAAACTAAGCCTATACTAAGGTTGACCTAGACCTAGACGACTCCTAACTGGTCGATTACCTGGGGGAGATTGTTGTTGTATGAATCTGACCACAAGCTAATTTTTCAGATAGAAGCAAAATACGGTGGGAGATATCCGTTCGTAAGCAACGTGCCTTAATTACGCCAAATCACGATATCTTTGAGGCGTAACCTCTTAACCCCTAACCTTAGACATCGATTTTACAAGAGTAAGATTCTCACAAGTTTCACCCTCGGTCAATCTCTTAATGAGTCCGAGATGTCCCTAGGGGTCAACCTCTATCAATTTTTATTATGGCTTGGGTTGTGTGAGTGGGGAGGTGATTTTTGGGCTAAAGATGGATAATGACTTCCCTACCTTATCTTGTATTGGGTTATACCTTTAAGTTCAATTCGTGCAAGTATGCAATATAGACAATATAACACAAAGCGAGTAAATTACTTACGTGCTTGTCCTATGCTATATGCAATGCCATATGTACACCTCAGTTCAGATCACAACAATAGAACAAAATATAATATATTGGAATTGAATTGACACGTGCTTAAATGCAAATGTCTACCATATTAAAAGTGTCCAATTACCATATTTTAGTTCTTTAATTTATTGCAGTGTGTAGGCATTTAAAGTAGAAAAATAGCAGTACACATCCCTAGCTATTACAATGTACACATTCCAGCAAAACAAGAAAAAAATTCTGCTATAAAATTGCCGCAGAACCGCGGCTAACGTCGCGTTTGCGCAACTTTTCTTTAAAAGTTGGGTCCCTGCTTTCTAGAGCAGGGAGTTACAATACTAATAGGTGTTCTGCTGTATTAAGTTCATGTAAAAATTGACCTGCACACCAAAACAGAGAAGAAAATGTTAACAAAAAATGTGAAATCAAAACCATCCCCATCAACCATTCCCGTCCTCGGCAATGTCGCCAAAATTTGATCGAGGCGGAACCAGCACTTGAAAACGTGTGTTTTGTAAAATTAGTGTAAAAACGTGTGTACGAATGTTCCCTCGATACTTCCGTAATAGCATTAGCTCAACGGGTTGAATCCACAGGGACGGGAGGCGATAGAAGCATTAACGATTCTTATTCACATCGTATGTTAACAATTCCTTCTTGGTTAAAGAATAAGAAAAGGAAAAAAAGAAATTCAGAAGTGATAAGTGAAGAAGGCGATAAAACGACGATGTAAAAACAAAAGAGAAGTGGTTATGGAGTCGGTAAAATAAAAGCAAGAAAGGTGAAGTGAAAAAGGAAGTGAGTTAAGAAGTGGGTTTGAAAACAAAAAGAAGATGAATTAGAGGTGAAGAAAATGAAACAAAGGTGAACTAAGAAGAAGTGATGAAAATAATGATAAAAAGATTTTAAAAATTGTTTGTGAAACAAAGTAAAGAAAAGAAGAAGGAAAACATTGAAGGAAAACTCTTTACTACTAACTACTAATTGCTCCACTAACATGCTAACCTCTTAGTGATAGTTGTCTCACATGGATCCTTGGCCTATCACTAATCCTTAATTTCAAAAGACGATACAAAGCATGTCTCATAAGATTGTTCTTCCACATTCAAATCACACATCCATTTCACACAATCAAAATGCAAATCAAAACCAATTAGAGGTGAGCATGAAATAAAATTAGCATTGCAAGTTAGCTTGTTAGTGGTTAGATGTTAGAATGTAGAATGTTAGAATCCATCGTCATGAGCCATCAATGGCTCTTGCAAGAGCAAGGCCTTGTAGAGGCTATTAGATTCATGTGGATTATTAAGTAAGTGGTTAGCTAGTTAGTGGTTAGTAGTTAGATTGTCATGAGAAGAAAAACTAGCTAAGTATAATGTAAAAGATAGAGAAGATTACAATGGAGAAGAAAGGAGACACCTTTACATAGATTGCCACCATCTATTACATCAATATCTTTCTATCTCTCTCTGAATTATCTCAGCCCTACTACAAGATCTAAGACAAAATGAAAATAAAAAAGAAAAGAAAAGAGAAGAACACAGACACTACACTACACTAAAAGAGAGAAAATAGGTACTGCTCTCAGAACTCCCATCTCAGGTCCATAAATACAGTATTTATAGACATAGGAAGGATCTGGAAGACAAGACGAAATCACACGTCGAAAAACGATGTGTGGGCCCACAAAAATACCGCGTTTTCATAGCATTTCCACGACAAAATTAGGGCTGATTGCCTTGAATTTTGGTCACATGGTTCGTCTAGTTTCTAATACCTTCTGTATGTATCTGGTTTTGCAATATTTGAACGTGTATTTCTTCAGATATGTCTTCAAACAAGGGATCCAATGCATGTTCTAGAAGCTCTCTAACTTGCCCTCCAAAAAATCTGGATTAATTATCCAAAATGGGTATAATTAAGCTTTCATTACCCCTATGCCCTTGAACTTTTAATTATCTACAAAATAGACCAAAATACGGGTGAGAAGTGTTATTTTTATCATAAATTAGTAGGAAAATGCGATATAAAAGTGCAGTTTTGTAGACTAATTATCGGTCGACCAATCGGTCAATTGATGTGCATAACTGCACATGCGCTATGGGCGGTCGACCGACTCTTGAGAGTCTCTGGTTACAGAGCTCTCGGGTTGGCCCCGTCTACCGAGCGATCGACCGACCAGAAAGGCTGCTCTCTGATTTTTCGTGCGGTCGACTGGGTGATCGACCGACAACCCCAACAGTCAAAAATTTGACCGTTGGCCGGTCGACCGGGCGATCAAGTGACATGCCAATCTTGCCTGGGTTCAGAGCCTAATGGCTAGTTATTCTGATGCCTATATAAATTGGTTTTTGGCCAGTTTTTAACATGATTTTCACAAGTATTTTTAAGAGTTATTTTCCTATCTCCGCAGAGTTTCTCAACAAATTTTTGGAGCTTCATTTTCATATCAAAAGAGAGTTTTTCAAGAGTGATTCTCTTGAATTTCAATAGAATTTCTTGAGTTTTCTACTTTCAAATCTATCTAGTTTTCTCACACAAGCTTGAGCCTTTCATTGCAAAATCTATCCTATAGGATCCTTGTATGTGAGAGTGTTTGTTGGTGATCAAGAGAAGTGATCATCAAGTGTTCCAACCTTTGTTATTTTGAGGAGTTGTTATGGTTGTGGCCTCGGCGAGCTTGCGAATTCGCGTGTGTTATTCTTGCGGGAACAAGTGAGAGACTTGTGGGTCCAAGAGTTCTTGAAGGAGCTCGTTGTAGGCGTTGTGGCACCAAGTGATCTTGCGGGATCATTTATAGTGAAAATCATTCATAGTGGTGAAGGAGGGGACGTAGAGCATGTAGCCCGAACCTCGAAACAATTCTCCTGTGTTTGCGACTGCTCATCTCTCTCTCAACTCACTTGTGTTTATATCTTTGCCCTTATTATTTACATCTTTATTTGCTTAATATTTACTTGTGCTTAATTGTCATATATACTTGGGATTGTTTAATATCTTGCATGCTCTTACTCCTTGCCTATTCCTTACATGTTTGATATTATGTTTGTGCTCACACTAGTATTGAACTAAGAGAGTTATAGTAGCACCTCAACTCTTAATCTAGAGGAATCTTGAGGAGAAGTTCAGAGCCCTTCACAGGAAATTTGACTTCACTCTTTAGTTATACGTTGATAGTTTTAGTTTGCATAATAAGTTTTTAATTCCGCATTGTTTGGTATTTCATTAGCATATCACCTATTCACCCCATCTAGATGATTTACAAGTGGTATCAAAGCTAGGTGCTCTTGATTTGGGTCTAACAACTTAGAGTTTAATATCCTTTTGTTTTTTAATCACAATATTTGTGTACACACACATGGATTTCATTGCACCTCCTATATTTGATATTCTTAATTTTTAAAATTGAAAAGTTAAGATGTCTTTGTATCTTAAAGCCCTTGGTATTCATGTCTATCTTATCACAACCAAAGAATCATATATTGTAAATGGCAAATATCATGAGGCTGATGCAAAAGCCATTCATGCTTTGAAACTAACCCTAAATGATGATTATTTCTCTAGAGTTTCTAACTTTAATTTGGCTTTTATAGTATGGAACACTCTCAGCTCTCTTAGTGAACAAATACCATATGATAAGGAGAGAGACTCGGATGAAGGAAATGATACTTCCAACATATGCTACATAGTCCAAGGGGATGACCCCTTGAGGTAAAATCTGATTCCAAGCTTGATGATGATGTTAATATGTCTTATGACGAGCTTGTATTGCTTTGTCATAAACTTCTTAAAAAATTTGATTTGTTAAAGAAAGAAAATGATTTCGTTTTAAAAGAAAACGAAACTTTGTTGAATGAAAATGATGTTTTGAAAAAGGAGAATGTTTTCTTGTCTTCAAAATTAAATGTTATTTTTGAAGGAAATAATTTATTGAAAAACAAAATTGATTCTATTTCAAAAGAAAAAGATTTTGTTTTAAAATAATAGGAGAATTTGTCTATTTCTTTTAATAGTCTTAAAAATAATTTTGATTCTCATTCTTTCCATGTTTCTCATGCTACTATTCCATCATCTTCTATTGTCAAAAATAAATTTCATATTTTGAAAATAGGATTGATTGTTTGAGCTCAAATTTGAGCAATTGTGCCTTTAATCATAGTAGATTGGAATCTATATTTCGCAAGAAATATATTCCACTTGTTCATGTACATACCTCACGGCATACATCTCATGCACACCATAATCATACTTATTCCTCCATATATGTTAGAGTGTACACATGTACACATTGCGGTCGCAAATGTCATCTTGCAAAATTTTGCTTTGATAGATTAAATTCTTCTAATTTTGCAAATAAAAATATTTAGGTTTCAAATATTACTAACCCCTGTGGATCCAAAAAGATAAGGGTACCAAAATTCTCACCACTTGTTTTTGATATAGGTGTGGGCTCTCACAAAACGTGAGAGACTTGGTGCCTTGGTGGTAAATGCAATAAGAGCTTGACGAATACATCATGGATGCATCGCTATCAAGGATTTTGATGGGAGGACCACCTTATTTTGGAGAAATGGATTAGCTACATCGGTATCGGTAACCATTTTATTCTCCACTTTTAAAAATATTTTAAATGCTTATATGCTAGTGTAGTAACTTAGACACAATCATATACTGTTTTCTGCTTAATGTTGAGTTGATTAGTTGTAAGCTATGCATGTATTTTTGAAAAAAAATTCTTCATGTTTTCTAATGATTTTACATGCCTTGGTAAACTCATGTTTTTTTATGCTTTATTTTAGAGCATATATTGATTTATTTGTTTATATCATATGGTCATATGCAAATCTTATTAAAACTTGTGTTATACATGTACAATTCTTGAGTTACACTTGTTCTTTTTGTTATACATGTTTTATTTCTTTTGTGTACTCATTTTTTTTTATTCTACATTGTATGTCCTAGTTTTGATGATTCTTGCATGGTTATATGATATATCATATTTTAGAAAAAAAGAATTTCCTTTCAGTTTTTATTTTGAGTCTTATTGATTTATTCTCATGAATATGTTATTCACATGATTCTTGTACACTCACATTTTTTTACTCATGACTTTATTTTCATGAGCATTTATTTGCTATATAGATCTTGAGTGATAATTTTTGTAATTAGCATGTTTTATGAGATATATAATTTGGTTTCATGTTTGAAGAATTTTTAATTAGGTTTCAAAATTATTTTAAACTAGTTCTTTATTCTTCACTTAGTAGTATTTTCAATCTAGCTTTACTATTTTCAAAATCTTATTTTTGAAAACTTTTACCCTTAAAGGGTGGTTGGTTGGTTGGCCGACCATGCCTTGTATGCTCACATTATATATCTTTTTAAACTTGTGCATGATAGGGTGGATGATATGAGTTATACACATGATTCTCATGTTATTTCATTTTTGTGTACTCATTCAAGTTTTTCTGTATATGTATGCATTAAATTTCAAGTGGCATTTTTATTGACATACATTCCTATATATGATTGATTATGCTTGTTTTACATTGACCATAAATGTTTTATAGTACAAATTGATTTCATGTTAAGCTTGATTTTATTTCAAAATATTAGCTTTTATTTCCAACAAGTTTATGCATTAGCTTTGTGATTATTTCAAAAAGGAAGAAAAGTTATTTGATCACATATATTTGTACTTCATATTATTTCAATAAACTTATTTTTGTGAGATTTATGGAGATTTTATGGTATTTAAAATGAATTTAAAAAGATGTTCAAAATGAGGCTTTGGACTACTTGCGGTCGACCGACCGGTTAACCGAAGGTTGAGTCGGTCGACCGAGCGGTCGACCGACGTGCATAAGTGCACATGCCCTATGGGCGGTCGACCGACCCTTGAAAGTCTTTGGTTACAGAGCTCTCGGGTTGGCCCCGGTTGACCGAGCAGTCGACCGACCAGAGAGGCTGGTCTCTGGTTTTTGGGTGCTACTGACCGGGCGGTCGACTAACAACTCCAACGGTAAAAAATTTGATCGTTGGCCGGTCGACTTAGTGGCCGACCAACAGGCCAATGTTGCCTGGGTTCAGAGCCTAACGGCTAGTTATTTCTGATGCCTATATAAATGGGTTTTTGGCCAGTTTTCAACAAGATTTTTTATAAATGTTTTCAAGAGCCTATTTTCCTATCTTCCACAGAGTTTCTCAATAAGTTTTTGGAGCTTCATTTTCATATCAAAAGAGAATTTTCAAGAGTGATTCTCTTGAGTTTTTTATAGAATTTTTTTGAGTTTTCTACTTTCAAATCTATCTAGTTTTCTCACACAAGCTTGAGGCTTTCATTGCTAAATCTATCATATAGGATCCTTGTATGTGAGAATGTTTGTTGATGATCAAGAGAAGTGATCCCCAAGTATTCCAACCTTTATTATTTTGAGGAGTTGTAGAGGTTGCGGTCTCGGAGAGATTGCAGGTTCGTATGTGTTGTTATTGTGGGAACAAGTGAGGGACTTGCGGGTCCAAGAGTTCTTGAAGGAGCTCATTGTAGGTATTCCGGCACCGAGTGATCTTGTGAGATCATTTATAGTGGAAATCCTTCATAGTGGTGAAGACAGGGACATAAAGCAAGTGGCTCAACCTCGAAATAATTCTTTTGTGTTTGTGATTGCTCATCTCTTTCAATTCACTTGTGTTTATATCTTACTTGCTCTTATTGTTTACATCTTTATATGCTTGATATTTACTTGTGCTTTATTGTCATATATGCTTGAGATTATTTATCTTGCATGCTCTTATTTCTTGTCTATTCCTTACATGCTTGATATTGTGTTTGTGCTCACACAAGTATTGAACCAAGAAAGCTATAGTAGTATCTCAACTCTTAATCTAGAAGAATTTTTAGTAGAAGTTTAGAGCCTTTCACTGAGAATTCGGCTTCACTTTTTGGTTATACGTTGTGTGATAGTTTTAATTTGCATAATAAGTTTTTAATTCTGCATTATTTGAAATTTCATTAGCACATCACCTATTCACCCACCTCTAGATGATCTACAAGTACAAGTCTTGGTTAGTAGGCAAGGGTTATCGACAAAAAAAAAGACTTGACACTTTGATACTATTCACTAGTATTAAGAATAATATCCATTCGGATGTTAATTGTGATTGCAATATTACACAACTAAGATATTCATCAAATGCATGTCAGCACTGCATTCTTAAATGGCAAATTAAATGAAAAAAATATACACGAAACAACCTGAAATATTTATAATCAAAGGGCAAGAACTTAAAGTGTGTAGACTAGTCAATTCCTTATAGAGCTGAAATAGCCTCCAAAATAATGGCATGAAAAATTCGATAGTTTCATGATCAAGGATGAATTTACTATCAACGAATGTGATAAGCTTGTTTATACTAAAAGGTTGAAAATGCATATATCATTATATATCTCTATGTAGATGACATATTGATACTCGGGAGTGATATTGAAGTTATTGAGTCCACTAAAAAATGATATCCAAAAACTTTGATATGCAGGATCTAGGTGTTGCTGATATAATTTTAGGAATTAAAATTATTAAAACTCTAGATGGAATCAGTTTATTTCAGTCACATTACGTGGACAAAATAATAGAAAGATTCAAAGAACATGGGATCAAGGAAAATACAAACCCTTTTCTCCCACACATTAATCTTTTTAAGAATACAAGAACTGGAAAATGATAGTTGCAATATTCTCAAATCATCGAAAGTGTAATGTATCTAATGAATTGCATTAGACATAATATAGATTACGTTGTAAGCAAACTGAGCAGGTATACTAGTAATCTTAATAATGATCATTGGAATGCCCTATTACGATTATTATACTACTTGAAGAATTCCAAAGAGTATGCATTGAGATACGAAAAGTATCCACTTGAAGGGTACAATGATGCAAACTAGATTGCAAATTCCGTGAAATCAAAATCAACTGGCAGATACATCTTTACGTTCGGAGGCACGATCATATCTTGAAAATCCTCCAAACAAACTTATATAGCCTGTTCCATAGTAGATTCAGAATTTATTTCTTTGGATAACGCTGGAGAAGAAGCAAAATGGCTTCGACAATTTCTGGAAGATATATTTTTATGGACTAAGCCAGTGTCCGCCATGTGTATTCGTTGCGATAATCAAGCAGAGATATCTAGAGCATAAAATTTTGCATATAATGATAAATCTAAACACATCCATTATAGACATATGATCGGGAAAAAATCGCGCACGAAAAGTGTATGTTTTGAAATCAAGAGTTAAAAGTGCGTGCTTTAGCTTCATCGATACTTCCATTATAGCATAGAGGTTAAACAGGTCGAATCCACAGGGACGGGAAGTGATAGAAGCTTTACCGGTTGATTCACGTGTGTGTTAAAGTTTTTTCTTTGTTTTAAAGAATCAAAAGAAAAGAAAATAAAGAATGAAAAGAGAAGAGTACAGTGAAACACGAAGAAGGGAAAAACATAGAAAAGAATGTATTCGTGATTTTTGGTATATTTTTAAAACAAAATAAAAAGAGAAAGAAATCCCATCGCTACTAACTACTAATGGCTCCACTAACCATACTAACATCTTAGTGATAGTTGTCTCACATGTATTCTTGATCATCACTGGTCCTTGGTTCAAGAGCATTTCAAAGCATGACCTATACGATAATTTTCACATCCAAACTCAACAAAACAAGTGCAAGCTACACTTAAATCATCAAAACTAAATAAGAGTAAGCATAAAATAAAGTAATGTTAGCTTATTAGAGAGTTAGGATGTTAGAGTGTTAAAATCAATCATCATGAGCTATCAATGGCTCTTGTAAGAGTAAGGCCAAGTAGAGGCTATTAGATTCATGTGAATTATCAAGTAAGAAGTTAACAAGTTAGTGGTTAGTTGCCATGAGAGAAAATTAGGTAAGCATGTAAAAGGGGTTAGAGAGAAGAAAACAAGAAGAAATAAAGAGAGAACCTTTCATAAATTATCACCTTCCATTACAAGCACTCTTGCTTTTCACTCATGTACTACTCTCTTTCCTATTACAAGATCTAAAAGAAATAAAATAAATAAAGAGGAAGAAGAAGAACAACAAACCTAAAATATCCTAAGAAGAAGAAACTACTCTAAAACTACACTAAAACTAAAGAAAAACTCCTTAATACTTCTCTCCTCTGAGTTCTGAAAATCTCAGGGCTTTTATAGGCGAAAGGGGGCACCAGAGTATAGGTACAGAGCCGCGTGTCAAATCTTGACGCGCGGCTGCACACAAGAGCCGTGTGCGCAACGTCGCCTGCTCACGCTCCCCTCTTATCCCCCTGTCGGTTGTACCTCCTGGAATCTAAATTTGGGCACGTGGTTTTGACGAAATCGCCCTCCAAGATCAATGGCTATATTTGTAGGCTTTTAATCACCAATTAGTGATTTTGGGTCTTCTTCTTCATTTCATGTCTTGGACCTAAAAACATATAAGAGAGATATTATTAACAAAATTTAATATTAAATAAATGTGAAGATGTGGTATGAAATATGCAATTTTAGCGACTAATCACACCCCCACACTTATTTTTTGCTCGTCTCGAGCAAAATATAAAAATTAAGGAAATTATTACATCACTTTTGCAGGTGACGCGATTGCACTGATCATATGCAACAAGTCGTTAAACCTCTAGGTTTCCCTTCGAGGAGGAGTTTTGTTTCTGACGGTTTTCAACGGATTACACCCACAAAATCCATAAAGAAAGAAATTAAATGTTAGTATTCTGAAAACGCATTTTAAAATAGAGAAAGTGTTAAAATATTTTTGTGAAAATTTAAGTGATCCAAGGTCATAGGTTAACCAGAAATTATTTTTCCTTAAACTAAGTCGAAATGCAAAATGTTGCTATAAATTAAATGTAAGAATTTAAAATTGAATTGATTCTTTGATCTTTCATAAAACTCTTAGAACACATGCACTTTGTGAACTATGAAGATTTTTGGGATATCGACTCTAACTTTCATGCTATTTATTTGTGTATATTTATTTTTTTCTTTTCTTTCTTAGCTTTCTTAGGCTTTCTTACTTACTCGGGTAGTGAGCCTTTAGCCGGTTACTACCAAACCAGATAGTTTTAGGGTACCAGATGAGAAAATATCCCTCGGACTTAAGGACTCGAGTAAATAAGGCACAAAACTAAAGGGGATTATGTTTTTTTTTGTCTATCGTTTTAGGTCTGAATAATCATGCTTCTTGAGGCATAATTACCCAAATTTAATAAGTGATTTTTATTATCATCATTTTTTAAATATTTTTTATGAGATTTTTAGTCTTTGTTTTAATCTCAAAAAATTGTGTGAGTGTGAAGTGCATATATCTAAGGCAAAAAATTCAAGATCAAATTATCTTTCCAATCTTACTTCCTTATCCTAAAATTTAAACAATATCTATTATTTTGACTCAGTTTAAACATTTATAATTTTAGGTCTTCCTAATTTCTAAGATAATCTTAATTTTCTTAAAATAAAAACTATTTCTCTTATTTCAAAAAGTTTTGTAAAAAGAAAAGAAAAGAGTTTTTATACAAAAGAAAATTTTAAAAAGTTCCTAAAAAGAAGTGTAAAAGAAAGAAAATGTAAAACTAACTATGTTAGTAAATCCTCTCCTACACTTATCTCATGTATTGTGCTCACTGCATTGTGAATGTGTATATACATGAAACAAATAGGAAGGGAAGGAAAATTACCTCATGGTGGTGGCTCTGGTGGTGATCTGATTGGGCCAAGTATTGCTACCCAATCAAGATAATGTGGTGGCTCACGATATCCACCTTTATTGACCTCTTTTTTATTTAAGTATTTACAATCCCCAATTTTAACAGGATCATGCAAGATCCTATCATGGAAATTATTCCCTTTACATGACCAATCTTGGAAGATCATTACTGAGTCATTCTGGTCAACACTTTGGTCCAACAATAAAATGTGATTTTATGGAATGGATAATTTGGGCTTTGAAATGAAAAGTTCGAAAACCAATACTAACTCAGGAAAATCAACTTTGGGTTCGAGAGTCGGTTTAGGTTCATGAGTAGAGTCCAAATCAAAGAATTTAATTTCACATTCTATTCCCATCAATGAAATGTGACTATCCAAAAGAAGTGGTTCAGTTTCTAAATCCATAGGTATAGGAATCAATGTTAGCTCGGGCAATGGGTCCAACTTGGGTATGGATGCTGGAGTCAACATGGATTCAAAGATTGAAATTGAATCACAAAGTTTTAGGGCGGGTTCACATTCATATTCAATTTCAATTTCAGGAAAGGGATAACTTGCCAAAATGTCAATGTGATTTTCAAATCTTAGAGTTTGGTCAAGTTTCAATAGGTTTGCTGAAATTAAATCTTAGTTTTCAAAATATCATGATTCTTGGGTCCAATCGGTAGAGCTAGGGATATAAGAATTGATCAAAGGTTGACAAGAAAGACTTTTCTCGCTCTCATTGATCAAATCGCTCATTATTGAGTCTAACTTACTGATAGGCGAGGTAACAGAATTTTGAGTTTGAATCATATCTTCCATACTTTTTGCAATTGGTTCTTCTTGAAAAGATGAGTTTGAAAGTTGATTTTGAAAATTGTGGTGAAATTGTAAGTCCATCAGATTTTATTGCTGCTCGGACTCACGCAAGGGCTCTATATTCAAGTCAAGTATTGATGGTTGTTCATTTTGAATCAGTAAGACTAGAAAAGATGAGTAGAACTCTTGAAAATTTGGTTGAGATGATGAGTCAACATATTTTGAATTTGTTGAGCCATTTCACAACAGACTTCCAAACGCTTTTCTAACTCAAATTTTTCTTCAATTGGATGTTCTAGAAAAGGAGTATATGGAGTTTGATTTGGAAAGGATTGTGAATTGAGCAAATTTTAAATTTATTGTTGGGACTCAAGCATGGCTTCAATACTCCTTTTCAAATTGAATTTTTCTTCGGTTGGTGGAATAGGAAAAGGAGGATATGAATCCAAAATGAAGAATGAATATTGTAAAAATTATGAACAAGGTGGTTAAAATTTTGACTCGGGGGAGGTGAATCCCCATTGACTCTGTGATGAGTTGAAATTATTTTGAAAATTATGGTCATAAGACTGGGGGTATGGGTCATACTAAGTTGAATAATCCCAATCTGCCCTATATGATTGGTTCATGTTGTACATAACTGGGTTGAAGTTATCCAAGTCAAATGAGGTCGGGGTTAAATATGGATTCATATTAGGATTGAAAAAATTATTGTTGTTGAAATCCATATCAAAATTTACAAAAAATAAACAAACAAACAAACAAAAAAAGAAAAAGAAAACAAGCCTATGAAAGGGTTGACTTAGACCTAGACGACTCCTAATTGGTTAGACTGTCCACGGGGGGTACATTGTCAAAATCTGACCACAAGTTAATTAGCCAGGTAGGGGCAAGATCAGTGAAATGTATCTGTGCCGGAGCAACGGGCCTAATTATGCCAAACCACTGTTCTTTGAGGTTTCGCCTCTCAATTCCCAACCTTGGACACAGATTTGACAAGAGTCAAACCCTAACAACTTCCCCCTTAGTTCAATCTCTTAAATGAGTCCGAGATGTCCCTAGGGACAAACATCTAACAATTTTTATCTAGGCTTGGGCTGTGTGAGTGGAGAGCTGATTTTTAGGCTAAGAGAGGGTAATGACTTCCCCACCTTATGTTGTATTGAGTTTTGTCCTTAAGTTCAATTTATGCAAATGTGCAATATAGATAAGAATAAACATACAAAGAAAGTAAATCACCCACGTATTTGTCCTAACTATATGCAATGCAATATGTACACCTCCATCAAGGTCACAACAATACAAGAATAAAATACAGTATATTGGAATGAAAATTGACACGTGCCTAGATGAAAATGTCTAAACTATTTTAAAATATCCAATTACAGTATTTTAGTTCTTAAAATTATTACAGTGTACAGGTAATATAAATAAAAAAATAGCAGCAGAATATAACAATATACAAGAATTTACCCAACCATACAAAAGCAAGTGTGGACTTCTGCAATACTAAAAATTTAACCTGCACACCAAAAACAAAAAGAAAGTTAACAAAAATGTGAAATCAAACCGTTCCCAAGCCCAGCAACGGTGCCAAAATTTGATCAGGAAAAAACCGCGCACGAAAAGTGTATGTTTTGAAATCAAGAATTAAAAGTGCGTGCTTTGGCTTCCTCAATACTTCCGTTATAGCATAGAGGCTAAACGGGTTGAATCCATGAGGAAGGAAAGCAATAGAAGCTTTACCAATTGATTCACATGTGTGTTAAAGTTTCTTCTATGTTTTAAAGAATCAAAAAAAAAGAAAAGAAAGAATGAAAAGAGAAGAGTACGGTGAAACACGAAGAAGGGGGAAACATAGAAAAGAATGTATTTGTGATTTTTGATATATTTCTAAAACAGAATAAAAAGAGAAAGAAAACCCATGGCTACTAACTACTAATAGCTTCATTAACCATGCTAATCTCTTAGTGATAGTTGCATCACATGTATCCTTGGCCATCACTAGTCCTTGGTTCAAGAGCGTTTCAAAGCATGACCCATAAGATAACTTTCACAGCCAAACTCAACAAAAGAAGTACAAGCTACACTTAAACCATCAAAACTAAACAAGAGTAAGCTAGAATAAAATAATATTAACTTGTTAGAGAGTTAGGATGTTAGAGTGTTAGAATCCATCATCATGAGCCATCAATGGCTCTTGCAAGAGAAAGGCCAAGTAGAGGCTATTAAATTCATGTGGATTATCAAGTAAGAAGTTAGAAAGTTAGTGGTTAGTAGTTAATTGCCATGAGAGAAAATTAGCTAAACATGTAAAAGGAGTTAGAGAGAAGAAAATAAGGAGAGATAAAGAGAGAACCTTTCATAGATTGTCACCTTCCATTACAAGTACTCTTGCTTTTTACTCATGTACTACTTTCTTTCCTATTACAAGATCTAGAAGAAATAAAAAATACAAAGAGGAAGAAGAAGAACAACTAACCTAAACTACCCTCAGAAGAAGAAACTATTTTAAAACTACACTAAAACTTAAGAAAAACTCCTCAAAACTTCTCTCCTCTGAGTTCTGAAAATCTCACCAGAGTACAGGTACGGAGCTGCACGTCAAATCTTGACGCACGGCTCCACACAAGAGCCGCTTGCGCGGCGTCGCCTGCTGCACTCTCCCCTCTTGTCCCCCTGCAGGTTGTACCTTCTGAAATCCAGATTTGGGCACCTGGTTTTGACGAAACTACCCTCCAAGGTCAATGACTATATTTGTAGGCTTTTAATTACCAATTAAATTGTGATTTTGAGTCTTCTTCTTCATTTCATGCCATGGACCTAGAAACATGCAACAGAGGTATTATTAACAGGATTTAATATTAAATAAATGTGAAGATGTGGTATGAAATACGTAATTTTAGAGACTAATCAACATAACACCATTAGATAGTTGCTTTAAAATAGAGTTATCTCAATTGACTTTATGTCATCAAAAGATAACTTAGAGGATCCATTCACTAAAAAGTAGAGTGGATAGCGTATAAACTGCGCATCATCTAAGAGAGTGTGGCTAAAAGTCTAACCATACTGAGTCAATTTAATGAAATCTCACTTAGTGATTGGAGATCCCACGGACTAAGTTCAAGAGAAAAAATTAGTTATGATTGACTCTACGAGTAAGTACTTCAGAGCTTGACTCTAATCCATTCCTATGGTGCACCCAAGTGCTTTCTTCAATTAAATTTAGGATAAGCCTGACGCTTTTAATGATGCCTATAGTTTGTTATCAAAATAAGTGTGGTAAAGTAGAATACTCTTAATGGGACGATCACGTATATGAGTGTAGATCTAGGGCTGATGCTTTGGGAGTCTATATGGAGGCTGTGATTTTCTAAACACACTCTCTAAAATCAAGAATATTCAGAGACAAAATAGACATAACCGAAAACTAAAGTTGATTTCAAAAGTTACAGCGTGAGGCCTGTTGACTTGGCTTACATATACAACTGACAGTTTAAGACTAGGTTCGCTGATTGGCTACTAAGTTTGACAAGGTTTTCGCTACGAAAAGTTTAAGATCTAGTTCACCTTTCCTGATGCAATTTCTTTTTTAAAGTGTCTTTCACTTTAGAGTCAGTTTTATAGTGTGTAGTTTTTCTTAAATCTCAATTCATTATGGAGAATTGTCTGAAAATATGGAATTGTCCAAATGAATATGAGATTACTTAAGCCGAAATTTTAGGCGAGACGCGCTGCTTGAGACACACGGGAAATGGCTGGAATGTATTCTCTTTCCATTGGTGATGAATGTGATATATTCACATGTTCAACTTCATTTCCAAATGATTGAGATATTCTAGTCGAAAGTTGACCTAAAACTAAAGCTAAATGGGACCAAAAGATCAAAAACTCTTTAATCCCACATTGGAAGAGGTAGCGAAATTGAGTGGTTTGAATATGAAAAGTTGAGAGCTAAGGGTGTGCCTTTAAATTACTTAGAGTTTTCACACGTGTTTGGGGGGAAATCCATACCCACACGCGCTCCACTGTTGCTCGCCCCGTCCTGTTGCGGCCCGGCGCCGGTACTGGTGGGCCCGCGGATCGGGTCACGGGTGCAGGCCACTTGCATGTGGTCTAGTCCTTTTTTGGACTGGGTCGTGCTGCAACCCACCTGCTTCAATTTTGAAGTAGGTGTGGGTTATGGGTGCGGGCACACGCACGTGCCCGACCCTAAGCAGTTGCACCCAATGGGAAAAACAGTTCTCGAACTGTTATGTTCAACGATTTTTTGAATTGTTGAACAGTTATGATGGTTCTATCTACACCGTTACAACGGTTCAAACAGAACGACTGCAACCACTTGTTCCTATCCCTATAGTGAGGTTTTCTTCTCATTTTAATGTACTGAAAACGAGAACAACTAAAACTCGTTTAGCCTATTCTCTTCCCACTTCTCTCCTTTGAATTATTTCTACTAAATTTTAAGACAAAGATTCTTTGTCTGAACTTTGTCATGGTCCGAAATTTTCATCTTCCAATTAGTGAAATGTACGGGTCAATTTTTAGTTCGAATGTATGAGCATTTGTAATGTGTTTTGCAAATATCGTGGGAGGCCTGTATTTTGGGAGACCAGCGTCCACTATTCCATAGGCACAGTAACGAGGAATATAATTATCTTAAGGAGATTCATTTTACACGTACCGCACTCTATATTCAGTATATTTGAATTAATGTTCTTATTGCAGAAATTATTGTTGAATTATTTGTCTTGAATAAATAATTATTGTATTATTATTAATATGAGACTGACTAAATAGCAGTCTGATTGGTGTCTAATGCACGGATTTTAAAGGTGGTTCTTAAATTAATAATTTGTCTATCAAACGGAACAACTCCCACCTTATTATCAGTGACCTGTTCAATTAGACATGTTGCTCTTGATTGGTCATCAAAACCAACATCATTAACGACGCTAGGGAGTTTCCAATAAAAGATAAAGTTCGTGGTAGTTTTAAAAACACAAAGAAATTGAAGTTGATTTTTAGTAAACCCTAATAGCTCATGATAGTTTTGAAGAATTTAGCCTATTTATAATATGTTTGAATCCTAGATAGATTACCCTATGACAAGTGTATATTATTGCTCTGACCTAATTATGCTTTATCTGAATCCAACCAATTTATTAAAGGTTCATAATTGATTAAACTTAGACATAAAAATCTCTTTGTAGTCTATAGAGAATCTCACCATGCATGCTGGCAATAGCTTGAGTAATCAGCGGTCTTAACAGCACCATACTGGTTGAGTTCATAGTCTCGCACTTGGAGCTCAACTTTAAAAAAAATTTGTTATCCTTCTTAAGAAAAAAAGAAGAAAATAGGAAAAAGAAATAAATGATTTATGTCATAAAGAGCATTTATCAAGGAAAAAACATATTTATAGTTGAAGGAGCACTGTTGTAACACCCGGTCCCTGGAATATATACCTAGATACGTGTTCTAATTTTTTTGATCATATTTTTTTTATTTTTCCCCATATTTATTTTTACTTTATGATTAATTATATTATTATTTGGCATTGGATTCGGATTTTTGGACTCAGAGTCAACCCTAGTCTGAATCGGGGACCCGATCTAAGTGTAATTCTTGATTTGATCTTTTTGATAGTCAGATTTGATAAGTTTTAGTTTCAAATATTGATTTTTAATATTTTAGATTTTTCATGATTTTCTAGAAGTTTTCTGCAAAATCTTCAAAACTTGTATCCACCAGTGTTGCTGACCAATTCTTAGATTTTTAATTTATAAATAGATTTGAATTTCTAAAAACTGCTTCATATTATTCCTCAGGATCGTATTTTTTTCTCTTAACTCATTTTTTGGAAATTTTTCTGAATTAATTAAAATTCGACCGATGGTGTCGACTGGTATCGCCGATCGATTCCATGATTTTTAATTTGCAAACAGAATTGAAAATCTTAAAAATGATTTCATATTGTGCTTCATGATGCTAGTTCTTTGTCTGTGAATTTTTGCAGATATTTCTGAATTTCTCAAATTTCACCCTATTATAAATATATTATTTTATTTGATTTTCCCTCTTCTTTTCTTCCTCTTTCTTTTCTTGTCTTTCTCCCTTGTTTGCCACGTGGCCCATTCCTATCCACCCAAATAAATATCTCCCTCTCTCTCACATTCATGTATCTTTCTCTCTCTCTTCCCCTCCTCCCAATTTTCGTCTCTCCCTCTCTCTCTCTCTACATTCTTACCCTCTTCCTCTCTTTGGCCAGGCGACGCCCGAGCCCAACATCACCCGCAGCACGCCCGACCTCAGATGGCCACCCAGTGTCGATGGCTCTGATCTCTTCTTCCCTCTCTCCTATCCTTCTCACCCCTCTCTCTTCTTCCTCTTTCTTTCTCGTCTCCCCTCCTTTCTCTCCCAGATCCGCCATCCCCCGGGCCAGATACGTTGCTGATTGACCTTCGACGGCCTCCCCAATGCCGATGATAGTGACCCGACCGATCTTCCTCTTCCCCTCTTCTTTCTCTTCTCTTTTCTTTCTCTTCTCTCTTTTTTCTCTCTCTTCCTTCTTTCTTCTCCCCTTAATCCTCTTCTTCCTCCTCCCTTGGCCCACATCCGTGTCGCCTCTGACTGGAAACTGTCGCCGTCGCGACCCCCTGGCTGGTTGTCCCTCTCTCTCCTTCCTTTTCTATTTTTTCTTCTGATTTTTCTTCTCCTTCTTCTTCTTTTTCTTCTCAATTTCCTCTCCTTCTTCTCTTTATCTCTCCCTCTTATTCCTCCATGTGGCTGTGGCTGCGATGACTAGCGCCATCGCACCACCTGGCCGGCCACCACACCGGCCAGCCTCCTTCTCCCCCTCTTGGCTCTCCTCCCTTTCTCCCTCTAGATCTTTATCTCTCTTTCTCTTTCTCCTCTTTTTCCTCTCTCCTCTCTCTAAATACTCTCCTTCTTTCTCTCTGTAGGGCCTCTAGCTACGGTGGCTAGCCGTCAACTAGCCATGCGTGGCCAACCTCCCCATTTTCCCTGTCTATCTCTCGGTCTCCCTTTCTTTCTCTCTCTTGATCCCTCTCTTTTTCTCTAGATCTCTCTTTTTGTCTCTCTCTCATCCCCTTTCCCTTTTTCTCTCTGTCTCTAGCCATGGGTGTGACCCGTGCCCGTGCTCATGTCCAGACTTTGTTAGGCTAGTACTTCTCTTGGATTCTGGGTGTGCACCATTATTTGTATTTTAGCATGTGTTGGATGTTAGATATGTACTGTATTCTGTATCTGGGATCATATGTATTTTGTATTGGATTGTATACATGTTATATGTGTGTTCGAGTACCCTAGACTGTATATGTAGTAAATCTGTAATGAATTAATACTTGTACATATATACTGCCTGTGATATGTTCTATTTATTACCATGCGTGGATGACCCTTCGAGGTCGTTTAACCTCCAGGCTCTCACTCAGCCTTTAGGCTACACTTAGCTTCCGGGCTCAACCGCTTAGCAGTTCCTCTTAATTCTGCTCCCGCCTGGACAGTGAGCTCAGCACTCAATGCTTAATTGCTAAATTCGCTAGAGTGTGAGTTTTGCCGTGCACGATTGATGTAGTTATTAACGCTGCTCGCTAAACTTGCCCTAGCACTGCATAGCTTCACATGTTTATAAGCTTAGTCATTACTATCTGCTATGTCCCTTTACTGTATTTGTTTGTGTGTTGGTACAACCCTTGTGCATGTATTCTTGTTTGGCCGACCCTTCGTGGTCGCCCGCAACCTCCGGGCTTATGTTCTCCCTCCAGGCTATATTTAGCCTACAGGTTCTCTCGTATTTGGCCGACCCTTCGTGGTCACCCTTATCCCTTCGGGCTTTTCATGCTCCGCCTGGTAGGTACTCTTGTTTTACCGCTAACTTTGTCCAAGCATAGTTAAGTTGTGAGCACGGCTTTGCTAGGTGTGGTAGCATAGCTTTCACATGCTCCCTACACCATGTGTGTTTAACTGCGCCATGAGAGGTAACCACGCTGAGCGTGATAGCGTCTAGTGTTGTACGTTAGCTTCACTCCAGCGTTTCTTAGCTCCACTTGGATGTTCGCTTGTCTGGTCGCTAACTTTATTTTTATCTTGCTCAGCCTTTGGGTTCCACCGCCCTACGATAATCTACTTGTTATCTATTTATATATGCGTGTGTGTTTGATACAAACATTTCTGCAGGTACCTACATAGCCTTCGGGCTTAACCTTCGGGTTCTATACTAGCTCCGCCGGGAGGCAAGCTTAGGGCTTAGTGCTTTACAGCTAACTCTTTCGAGCATTGCTTTACTGTGTGCGTTGGCATGGCGTTCATACGCCCGCTTCACTGTGTGCATTTAGCTGCACCGCAAGCGTAGCTTCATCACGCTTGTTAGCAGGGCGTTCATACGCGGCTTCACCGTGTGCGTTTAGCTTCACTGCGAGTGTAGCTTCATTGTGAGCGATAGCTGGACTTTTATCGTGGCTTCACCGCGAGCGATAACCTCACCAAACGCTTTAGCGTTAAAGCTGTATGCTAACTCTGTCAGGAGCCAAGCTATATCGTGTACTCGGTGTAAAATCGAAATGACCTGGCTTTGACCTAGCTTGACTTAGCCCCGCCTAGATAACTAAATAAATTATTTATTATTCTTTTCTTGATGGTTGTGAAGAGTTTAAAATTTTTAGTTATACTATTTTTTTCAAAACAGTATTATTTTTCAGTATTCGTACCGATCTCCTATATTCGTACCGATCTCCTATATCAGTACCATTTTCCCGTATTGTGTTATACGACAGTTAACATCTGCTGTGCTACCACTTAACACCTAATACTTGTATGTTATCACCTCACCTCTACTATGATAACACTTGACTCATGATTATGACATTATGGGAATGTAATAACTGATATCCTGATATACCCCTATTACTCTCGTACTTCTATACTCATGTATTCTTGTACCTACCTGTCATGCTCTTGTGATTTCTGTAAATTAATAATTATATAATCGGTAATAAAAAGGACAACTTACATTAGGTAAGGGGGAAACTGATGGACTTCAATTCATGAGTATGATTATACTGGTATTAGGTATGTTGTGTAACTAAAACTTTGGTTCTACTTGTGGGCCTCCAGGTGTTCCATAGGGTGTGCTGCCACCCCGATTATTATACACCTTCCCAGGGAATATAATAAGACCCTTTGCCCCTAATTCTCCTCGCTGTAGGTTCTGTATCAGCAATGGAACATTCTGGGTCATGGTCCCGGGTATACACGGTACCCATTGCAAACATAACCCGTTGATTTCCCCATCAGTTTCTAATAACAATCCTCGGCTTACTAATTTGTGGATGTATGTGTGCTGAGACGCTAGTACATATATCCAGACAAATAAGTAGGACGAGTAATAATAATTAAATGCTAATATAATAATTTATTTATTTTTATCAAATTTTGTGTCGTTTTGCAATTCGGATTATATACACTCAGATTATGGTGACATGGGGTGTGTTTGTGTGTTTGTGTATGAGAGTTTCCTTGTTTGTATTATTCTTTCGATGTACTAGTCTTATGAAACCGTAAACTGAGTTGTACAACTAGGTTTGTCCGCCTTTGATTTTATCAGATTTTGCGTTATCAGATTTAGTTCGGATTTATCGATATTTACTATTATTATTATTTATACTACTATTATTATATCTTGCTCGCCACTTGTGTAATACATTGCATGTCTCTTGCTAGATATTTCTCTTGTACTATTGTACTTATCTCCTGACTTACTTGCTCCTGATTTTATACGGATTCCTTGGTTATAGTTATATTCACTACTCCTTTCTTGTCTGCATGCCATGGGTACACGTCAAACTTCACAGTACATGTACATGCTATTCTCTTATTCTGTTACACTGATGCCAACTCAGGTTGTAAAAACTCAGACAATGGTGACATGGCGGTGGTATATATATGACTTGTTTGGATTATTCCTTTGACGTATCAATCTCATGAATCCAAAGTCTGAGCCTACACAACTAGTTTTATCCACATTTGTATTTATCGTTTTACTTTATGCCTCATATCATGCTTGTGTGTGTCTGTACTCACGATACGATTTTTGGCATATGCCTTCCAATTAGATTTATCGATACATGTGTGTTTACTTATGCACGCTATTTGGCTTAATTTTGCATGCTCGTTGGGTTATTTTCTGACAACCTTGGACCTGCATGTTTAGACCCTAGAGCTTGGACCGTGGTGGACTTTCAGTCATTGATCAGAGTAACGTAGTGGAAGCATGGATCATCAGTAGACCGTCCGGAGCTTCTTTTCTTCCAGGCCTGCCTGCTCGGCTCTCGAGTTTTCTTTTCGTAACTCGTGAACACCTTTTGTACTGTTCATACTTGTATATCTTCTTGTATTCTTAATTTTGTGCCTCCGGGTAATGTAATATACTTGTAATATTATGTCACATCACGTGATAACTTTATAATTGTATTCTTTTGTTGGAATGTATAATGCATCACGTACTTCCGAACTCTGATTCTTGCTTGTACTGATACTTAGCGTATATATGTGAGGGTATTTCTGTTTTGTGTATATATGTCACATTAACATCTCTGTCCCAGCGGGATCGAGGCGTTACAACTGTGAATATGCAAAACAAGTTGAAACTAATATGTTGTTGGCCCAAATCCTAGTAAGCCATTTACACTAAGGTAAGTGTTGAATTCTTATATAATTTAAATATGGAAATGAATAATCACAAGTATTATAGGCACCTAATCTTTCTTTTCTTTTTCTTTTTTGTAAATAAACATTATTAACAATGTAAAGACATTTTTAAATAGTCTTCAATGATTTTTGATGTTCATGTGTGGATATAATCTCACATTTGAAAATGAATATTAGAAAAGTGATGAACTTAAATAGAAAGCTGAGGTCAAGGCATAGTAGCTTATGCTTTCAGTTCAGATTGGTTCTCAGTTTTTTTTAAACCATCGCGTTCCCATATGGAGGCATGTGTAGCTTCCCAGTAGTCATATTAGAGCCCAGGTTGTGGCTCACGGGGGAATGGATTCCAATATAAAGCCCAACAAGAGAGTTGACCAAGGTCTAGTCCAATGAACGGTGGAGTTTCGTGGATGGTTAGCCAGTCGCATTTTGAAAGATGAAAGTAAGTTTGCTCTCGAATAATTTTCCCATGATAACCGAGATCGGTGAATGGTTATAGACGGGAGCGAAGGGATCCCTGATTGGTTATAGTTAACAGATGAGTTTCCCAAAGATGGTCGAGATATGTAAATGATTGTAGCTCGCAAATGAGTTTCTCATGGACTGTTGAAATCAGTAAATATGGGGTAATTATTGAGGTATATTCGCACATGAAAGGGAGATTGATGGTATTCATTAGATATAGTCCCATATTAGAAAGTGAATAGAAAATTCATGGACTAAAAAAAAAGTGATGCTGAGACCTAAGAGTCAAAGCTTCAGATTAGCTCTCAGTCTCTGTTTAAGATCCATCATGTTCCTTCGTGGAGACCCATGTACAGGGGTGGACCCACATACACACCAATGTGGGTAGACCCTCACACTGAATTTTATAAAACATATGGAGTAATATATATAATTTATAATTTTTTTTATATATGATCTATTTTAGACTATTTTTACTAGAATAAAGATTCTTTAGAACTTGGCTCAAGTGGTAAATTATTAAAATATATTATTTGAGGTCACAAGTTCAAGTCTTGGGTGCAACTTTTTATTTTTCCTTTTGTTTTCTATCTTTTTTATTACAATTATACTCACACCAAAATTCTTATTACATTTACGCTCATACTACAAAAATATCTTGCGTCCGCCACTGCCGGTTATAACTCTGACAATAGGGTCATGTGATAAAATTAGGGAGACCACAAATGAAAGTATTTGGTTTTTTTTCTTGCCTTCTTGGGCTATCCTAGAGAGGTCGATTTGAAGTCCTAGTGATGAAAATAGGTAGATTGATTTTTCTAATTAATCAAAACCATATATTTTGATCAGATAGTTATTTTTAGTTTTGGGATGAGTACTGCGACACATTAACATGTCGAAGTGGTAGCTTTCATTTACAATAATCGTGTATTCATATTAAGAATAAATGGCTATGGTTAATGAACTAAGGGGAAGAGAGGCTATACAACGCACCTCAAGCCACCATTAGTACCATCTAACGATGATTTTGATGCGCTCGTCAGATGAGCGGCCGATGTGTTCCAGTGACAGCTCCGGCGATGCTTAGATAGACGAGACATTGCATGAGGTTTCACCAGCGGTGAGCGAGCGACAGTTGAGCTCCTCCATTTGATCGGATGTGAGAGAGAAGGCAACAGCATCAGCTGTGATGGACGGCCCACAGCGCGAAAAATCGTCACCTGATCCTTCGCGTGTAGGAGCCAACCCAAGCCCTGTTGCGTCACGTATTCAAATGACTCGTGTTCAATGTATATTACGAAGCAGGATTGAAGATTAATCATACATGGAAATCAAATGCCATGACATGGTTTCATTAAATATCATAAATTGGATCCACATCACATGGCATATATGCATGCGGGCAGCACATGAGAAGGCTACATGATGGATTATCATGAGCAGCCAATGAAGATGATACTGCCCAGCTCAAATCTTTGGTTAATTTGGGTTCATGATCAGGTAGTAGGAATTCAAGTTTGACTCAGAAGAGATTATTGTTGGTTCGTCTATGGAGGTGTATCAGTATATAATTCTGTCTGTTAGACTAAAACGAGAGACTAAAATAGGGTGAAAGTTGAGAGTGGACTCCAACCCATGTAATTCACCAAAGACGATACAAGGAAAGTACTCTAAAATTAAGGAGCATTGTGATGAGTCTCAAAGGTATCGGAGAATAGACGTCTTCCGTGTGTTATTTTTGTGGCCAATTGGGTCACTCGAAGACAGAATGCCCCACAGGCATTTTGCGCTTCCAATGCCGACGGCCAGATCACGTCGCGAAGGTCTACAATTTTCGACTGCAGAACAGAGGAGGACTTGGCACCGTGGGTGGGATTCCAAGGGAAAGTTGGCAGATGGCGTGTCTCTCCTTGGCGCAGGTGGTCCGGGAGATGCGTTATTGTCCTGCGGGTCAGCCTCCCCAGGGAAGTGATCGCTTGACGGAGGGAGAGGTCTTTGCCTCCAATTAGAGATGGAGCACTTTGCGGCTGATTCCTTATCGGGGGGAGGGGGGTTAGGCAGCACTTGGCAGCTGCTAGTGGAGGGATGACGGAATTTGAGAGCTCTTTCGAGCTCCCTATCAGAGGAGAGGTGATGGGGAGATGGGGTTTGGATCCACCACTGCCGTGGCGTGGGAGAATGTCGGTGATGCTTCCTCTACTTCACACAAGGGATTGTGGGTTAATACTCTACTTCGAGCAGGGGAGATCAGAGGGTCTGATGGGAGCTCATGTGCCAAGGCGGGTTGTGGCTCTCCCTCTCGATCAGATAGTGCTCCGAAGGGCAAGGCGGCGGATGCGACAGGGCAGCGTAATGAGAGTGTTGTTGTTGGCCCAGAGGCCCATCACTCTAGTTTTGATAATGATTAACTCATGTAGTTATAGTACTAATGATCTTGTGTTTAATTAGTCTCAGATATTTGATTAAAATCTTAGTTGGTGTTTAGCTTCAACAAAGTATTTAAAGTCAAGTTTTGGAGCTAGCACATGTTGAATCAAGAGCTCACGCATCAAGATTGCATTTATTACTCAAGAGGAGTCTAGCTCATTGGATCAAGGTTTAGACCAAGTCAAGAAGGAGAAGAAGATTTTCAAGAGAAGATTTTCAGAAGACTTGTGTCTAGGTTTGTAAGTGTTAAGATTTTATTTTTAGATAAAATGTAAAGGATAGATTAGTTGGTGGATTGCTCAAGTACTTATATACACACACATACAAAATTTATATGTGTTTTAGAAAATACCGTTTTGATTTTTAAGCTTCAAAATATACATGTGTTTTATCAAAACTATGTTAGAGCTCATTGTCAAAAACATAGATATTTCATCTTATATGTGTAGTGGATCATATCCATGCAAACAAAGCTTCAAAAGTGTTTAAAATATCTTATTTTTTTATTTTGAGAAGTTTTGAAAGAATCAATTTTTAATTTGGAGATTGTTTTGAAAAATACAGATTTTTGTTTAAGCCAAAATTTCTATATTACAAAAATAGTTCAAAATGTTTGTAACATGTATTGACTTTTACTTAAACATGTTTGTAGATCAAAGTATATTAATGAACTTATTTTTGTAGAATTTATGAGTATGAAATTTTATTGAAGATAAAAAGACCAAGTTTTAATTCATTTACATTTGCTGACCAGGCTGTAAGTCGGTCGACCGAGCCAGAAGTCGGTCGACCGGGCAGTCGAGCGATGTGTAGAAACGTGCATAGCCGAGGGCCAGTCGACCGCACGGTCGACCACCAAAGAGCTTCTGCTCTCTGTAAATGGCCCCGGTCGACTGGGCGGTCGACTGATAGGTCATGGCCCAGTTTTCGGTCGAGCGTCCGGTCGACCGCTTTTCCCAACGGTCGAAAATCTGACCGTTGGCGGTCGATCGAGCAGTCGACCAATAGCACGGTTTCCTGTTGAGTTGGACCCCAACGACTATATTTTTGATGTCTATAAATTGGAGCTGTTTTGGACTGTTTATATAAGATTTTAAGTGAGTTTTCAAGCTAGTTTTTCTTACTTTTCTAAGTGTTATCTCCACTTATTTTAGAGCTAAAACTTTCATATCAAGAGGAGAGTTTTTCAAGAGTGCTACGTAAAAGAGATTTCTTGAGTTTTCACCACAAATTCTATCCAAATTTTTCTCACACATATTTGAACTATCCGTTGCTATATCAATCCTCTAGAGATCTTTGTTGTGAGAGTGTTTGAGGTGAACAAAGTGTTGAGATCACCAAAGTGTTCGTCTTTATATTTCAGGAGGCGAACTTGCGGGTTCATGTTGTTTTGAGTTTTAATGGGAGCTCGGTGTAGAGGTGCGGCCTCGGCAAGCTAGTGTGCTTGTGTGTGTTGTTCTTGCGGGGACAAGGGAGGGACTAGTGAGTCCAAGGAGTTCTAGTGTGAACTCGTTGTAGGTGTTGCGACACCAAGTGATCCGGTGGGATTGATTCTAGTGGAAATCCTTCATAGTGTTGAAGGCGGGGACGTAGAGTAAGGGTGCACGAACCTCGAAACAAATCTCCCGTGTTTGCGATTGCTTTCTCTCTATCTCTCACTTGTGTTTATATCTTACATGCTTACATTGTCTTTATCTTTATATGCTTGATATATTTTGTGCTTAAATTGATATATGCTAGGGATTATTTTGGTCACACTTGTATTCAACCAAGAGAGCCAAAGCGGCACCTCAACTCTTATCTAGAGGAATCTTGAGGAGATAGTCTAGAGCCCTTCACCGGGAATTTGGCTACACTCTTGTGTTATACTTGGTGTGTTTAGCATAATAATTTTTAGTTTGCATAATTAGTTTTAATTCCGCATAAATTCATCATTAGATTAGCTAGTCACCTATTCACCCCCCTCTAGGTGATTTCAATTAGTATCAGAGCTTGATGCTCTTGATTTGGGTCTAAGAACCTTGAGTTAAAGATCCTCATTTTTTGCTAATTACAATATTTGTACACACACGCATAGATTTTATAACACCTCCCATGTTTGATATTCTTAACATCCAAACTTAGAAGGTTACGATGTCAATGTACCTCAAAGCCCTAAGTATTCATATTTATTTTGCCACAATTAAAGATTCATATTGTTTAAATGGCAAAAACCTTGAGGCTAATACAAAAGCCCTTCATGCTTTAAAGAGTACCCTGAATGATGAATATTTATTTAGGGTTGCTAATTTTGATTCAGCTTTTATAGTATGGAACATTATAGTCTCCCTTGGCGAACAAAAGCAATACTACGCAGGGAGCAACTCGGATGATGGAAGTGATACTTACAAAATATGCTACATGGTCCAAGGGGATAACTCCCTTGAGGTAAATTCCGAATCCGAGCTTGCGGAGGATATTGACATGTCATATGATTGTAAATTCACCTAGAGGGGGGGTGAATAGGTGATGACTAATCTAAAGGTCACTAAATGTGGAATTAAAACTTATTATGATGCAAATTAAACTTCTTACACTAAACACCAAGTTTAACACAAGAGTGTAGCCGAATTCCCCGTGAAGGGCTCTGGACTAACTCCTCAAGTTTCCTCTAAATAAGAGTTGAGGTGCCGCGTTGGCTCTCTTGGTTGAAAACTAGTGTTAGCAAACAATCCCCAAGCATGTATCAATTAAGCACACAATATATCAAGCATATAAATGTAAACACAATAATAGCATGCAAGATATAAAGACAAAGGGATAGAGAGTGAGCAATCGCAAACACAAGGGATTTGTTTCGAGGTTCGAGCACACTTGCTCTACATCCCCGCCTTCGACACACGAAGGATTTCCACTATAATCGATCCCCCGGATCACTCGGTGCCGCAACACTTACAAGCCCTTAGACTCTCTAGTCCCGTACACACCGTAAGCCCCACAAGCTCGCCGAAGCCTCACCTCAAACCAAGAGTTCACACACGAACTCTAAACCACCGGGAACACACTTGTCCGCCTCCTCAAAGTACAAGAAATTATCTCTTGGTGATCTAAACACTTTGATCACCAATAAACACTCTCACAACAAAACCCTATAGGTAGATATAGCAATGGATAGCTCAAGTGTTTGTGTGAGAAAAACTAGGATGAAAATTATGGAGGAAAACTCAAGAAATCTCTTTTAAACACTCTTGATAAAAACTCTCTTTTTGATTTGGAAATGAAGCTCTAAAACAAGTGGATATAAACACTGAAATGAGTGGAAAAAACTAGCCCAAAACTATTCTCAAAATCTTGGAGAAAACAGCCCCCAAATGGCCCAATATATAGGGCTTCAAAAACTAGCCGTTGGAGGCCTGACAGAACTGTCGGTCGACCGCCCGGTCGACCGGCCAACGGTCAGATTTCTAACCGTTGAGCCATCGGTCGACCGGCCGGTCGACCGAGGCCAGGATATAGAGAGCACAGCTCTCTGTCCGGTCGACCGGTCGGTCGACCGGGGACTTTCCAGAGAGCAGAGCTCTCTGGACGGTCGACCGGGTCGGTTGACCGGCCCTCCTGCCAGAACTGGCGTGCACGTCTGTGCACGTCGGTCGACCGCTCGGTCGACCGCCTTCAAGCTTCGGTCGACTGGTCGGTCGACCGGCTGAAGCCAGGACAGAACTGTTAAGGGATTAAAAACTTGGTCTTTTGGTTGAAATAAAATCCCATAAATTCATAAAAAATCTACAAAAATAGTTTTACCAATATACTTTGATAAACAAACATGCTTGCACAAAATCAAGGCATGTTACAAATAATTTGGACTATTTTTGTAACTTGAAAAAATTGGCTCAAATGAAAAACTGTATTTTCCAAAGTAGATTTTCCAAAACTTATTTTTCTAAAAACTTCACCAAATACAAAAATAAGATATTTAAACTCATTTGAAGCATAGTGTGTATAGATATGATCCACTATACAAACATGGTGAAATATCTATGTTTTTGACATTAAGCTCTAAAAACGATTTATATAGTCTTTAACCAAAACCGTATTTTTCCAAAATAAAAAGTCTTTTCTAAAACAAACTAAATCAAGAGTGTGTGTGTATATGATATACTTGAGCAATCCACCAACTATTCTATCCTTTACATTTTAATCTAAAACAAAATCTTATAAAACAAACCTAGGCACAAGTCTTCATGAAGTCTTTACTTGAAGTCTTCTCATCTTCTTGACTTGGTCCAAACACGATCCATAGAGCTAGACTCCTCTTGAGTACTTGATGTGGTCTTGATGCACAAGCTCTTGAATCAAACCGTGCTAGCTCCAAAATTTGACTTTAAATCCTTTGTTGAAGCTACACACCTACTAAGATCTTGATCATGAATCTGTCACTAATTAAACACAAGATCATTAGTACTATAACTACATGAGTTGATCATCATGAAAACTAGAGTGATGGGCCTTTGGGCTAACAATCTCCCCCTTTTTGATGATGACAAAACTCATGAAGTTATATATGCATGGATTAAAGTAAAGCTTCAAAAAAGCTCCCCCTTAACTCATGCATAACAATAAAAAAATAAATATGGCAATGAAGCACATAAACATGTATGCAAATGTATGGAGATAAACATGCCAACAAGCATAAAACACATCAAATTCTTTTTCTCCTATTTGCAAAACAAAACATATATGCATAAACATAAATACTACTCCCCCTTTATGAATAAAGAAAGGAAAACATGCATATATACCAAAATATTTCTCCCCCTTTTTGTCAATCATCAACAAAGGGGTTAAAGTAAAAACAAAATTATCAAATTTTTCTCCCCCTTTTTGTCATAAACAAAGAGATCACTAAGGGGTCAAATCAAAGCAATCAATAAAAAGTTATATGCGATATACATTCATGAAGAGGAAGACGGTAAAGTAACTTCCCTACATATATACATTACATGAAAGAGGGATGACAAGCCCTAATTCACATAACGTATAATATACAATGCATAAGAGGAGATGTGAAGCTCCCCCTACACACGTGTATCATATAAAGAAGAGTTGTCAAGCTCCTCAATACGAGATACACTCAACATGAATCTATATGTAGAAGAGATGTTAAGCTCTCCTTGCATATAGGCAATACAAATCAAAACATTTTTAAAGGTATCACTTGTAAACAATCAAATTTTAAGATACCAAATGTAAATAAACATTACAAATTTTGAATTTTTCAAATAGGTAATACATATTGATATCAATTATAAATTTATAACAAATTTGAAGTTGAAGCATATTGATACCAATTGAAAAACAATGCCTAAGCTTATTAAAATGTCAATTGAGATACCAATTGAAAATAAAGTTTTAAATTCAAGCTTAGCATAAACTTTGTGCTTTAAATATGTAAACCAATTGTAAAGCAAGCAAACGAAAATCATATATATGTATGAGAAAGAAAATACCAATTGAAAATTTGAGCATACATATATAGAAAACAAAATATGAGTATATACAAAAATATCAATTTAGATACCAATTGAAAAGATCCAATGATACCAATTGAAAATAACAATGTAAATCAAGTATATAACTCATAACCTACCACCCTTTATATGCTCAAGATAAAAAATTTTTCAATTAAGCTCACAAGGCATACACGCCCAACTATCCTCCCATGAATGGTGTAGGAAGGGGTTTTCGAAAATAGGGTTTGAAAATATTTTATAGTGAAAACCACTACCCAATGAAGAATAATTAACTAGTTAAAGACAATTTTTGAAAAACTAGTTAGAGATCCTTCAAAACATGAAATCAAATCATATGTATCATGAAACATACTAAATACATAAGAATCGACACTCGAAACGATAAAGCTCAAAAATATGTTCATGAAACAAAGTCATGAATAAAGTGTGAGTGTTAACAATCATGTAAATAGCATTTTCATGAAAATAATCAATAGGGCTCAAAAACAAACATGAATATCATTTTTTTTTTAAAAAACATGAAATTTATTTTTATAAACAAAATAAACTTCTAGGTATATGTATGATTTATCCAATCCTAACAATATGCATACATATCCCAAACATACAAAAGAGTCTATTATAATATTTGCATGAAGGTAAGAGACTCACGGTATACATGTATATTTATTAGATTTGAATAAAAATTGCATATACATGAAGTAAAACATGAAAATAGGTAAAACAAGTATAAATGAGAGAATCTTCAAAACTAGCCTATACATGTGCATATAGTGGGTACAAATGAGCATGAAGTGCAAGCATATATAAATCAATTTGTTGCTCACTATTTGTACATGTATAATACAAGTTTTGATTAAAAAAAATTATATTTAAACTAGTATTTACCACATGAAGCCCGAAACATCTAAAACATGAACATGCTAAAAATATCATATGAATGAAAAAGCATGTAAATAAAATAGGAGTTTTAGAGATAGTTACCAAACCAAAGAACTATGCTCCAAAGCTCCAAAACATGGTGGTTGTCCCACCAAAACTTCCTTGATAGCAGTGCATCAAATATGTGTCCATCATGTCCATGTGCATCCACCATCAAGGCACCAAATCTCTCACGTCTTTTGAGAGCCCTCACCTACATCAAATGCACAAGGTGGGGACTTTGGTACCCATTTTCTTTTGGGTCTTTGGGGGTTAGCTTTGTGAGGCACCCAAACATTTTTCTTAGCAAAATTTAAATAATATAACTTATCAAAACAAAACTTTGCTAAATGGCCTTTGCGGCCACAATGTGTACACTTGTACACCTTAGTATGCATATGAGTGTGGGTGTGGTCATGACGTGCAAAATGTGCATATGCATGATGATGATGTGCATGAACATGTGGAGCATGTTTCTTTGAAAATAAAGACTCCAATCTCTTATGATTAAATGCACACGAGCTCAAAGTTGAGCTCAAACAATTAATCCTATTTTTTAAAACATTAATCTCACTATTATCAATGGTGGCATGAAAAGCATGGTGAGATTGAGAATCATTTTTCTTTTTCTTTTTAGAAACATTTTCTTTTTCTTTTTCAAACATTTTTCTTTTCAAAGAAGTGTTTTCATTAAAAGCGACTTCTTTTTGTTTTTCCACCAAAACAATTTAATTTTTCAAAATAGTGTTTCCTTCACACAAATCATTCAATTTAGAAAGCAAGGAAACATTCTCATTTTTCAAATCAACATTCTCTTTTTCAAAACATGCAATCTTAGTTTTAAAAGACTCATTTTCATTTTGCATGCAATCAAATTTCTTTTTCAAATTTTTATTATCTTTCTTAAGCATGTCATATTTTTCTAAGAGTTGTTGACAAAAAGATGCAAGTTCATTGTAAGACATATCAACATCCTCTTCTACCTCAGATTCGGTAGTTATCTCAAGGGAGTTATTCCCTTGGACCATGTAGCACTTGTTGGAGACGTCACTTCCAACATCCGAATCGCTCCCCGCATAATATAGATCTTTTTCGCCAAGGGAGGTGATGATGTTCCATGCTACAAAAGCCGAATAAATGTTAGAAACCCTAAATAAATAATCATCATTTAGGGTACTCTTCAAAGCATAAAGGGCTTTTGCATTAGCCTCAAAATTCTTGCCATTTAAACAATATGAATCATTAGTGATGGCAAGGTAAACATGAATGCCTAGGGCCTTGAGGTACAAGGACATCTTAACCTTCCAAACTTGGATGTTAAGAATGTCAAAAGTGGGTGGTGACATGAAATCCATGGTGTGTGTACAAAAATAGTGATTAGCCTAAAAGAGGATCTTTAACTCTAGATTGTAAGACCCAAATTCAGAGCACTTGGCTCTGATATCAATTGTAAATTCACCTAGAGGGGGGTGAATAGGTGATAACTAATCTAAAGGTCACTAAATGTGGAATTAAAACTTATTATGATGCAAATTAAACTTCTTACACTAAACACCAAGTTTTACACAAGAGTGTAGCCGAATTCCCCGTGAAGGGCTCTGGACTAACTCCTCAAGATTCCTCTAAATAAGAGTTGAGGTGCCGCGTTGGCTCTCTTGGTTGAAAACTAGTGTTAGCAAACAATCCCCAAGCATGTATCAATTAAGCACACAATATATCAAGCATATAAATGTAAACACAATAATAGCATGCAAGATATAAAGACAAAGGGATAGAGAGTGAGCAATCGCAAACACAAGGGATTTGTTTCGAGGTTCGAGCACACTTGCTCTACATCCCCGCCTTCAACACACGAAGGATTTCCACTATAATCGATCCCCCGGATCACTCGGTGTCACAACACCTACAAGCCCTTAGACTCTCTAGTCCCGTACACACCGCAAGCCCCACAACCTCGCCGAGGCCGCACCTCAAATTAAGAGTTCACACACGAACTCTAAACCACCGCGAACACACTTGTCCGCCTCCTCAAAGTATAAGAAATGATCTCTTGGTGATCTAAACACTTTGATCACCAATAAACACTCTCACAATAAAACCCTATAGGTAGATATAGCAATGGATAGCTCAAGTGTTTGTGTGAGAAAAACTAGGATGGAAATTATGGAGGAAAACTCAAGAAATCTCTTTTAAACACTCTTGATAAAAACTCTCTTTTTGATTTGGAAATGAAGCTCTAAAATAAGTGGATATAAACACTGAAATGAGTGGGAAAAACTAGCCCAAAACTATTCTTGAAATCTTGGAGAAAACAGCCCCCAAATGGCCCAATATATAGGGCTCCAAAAACTAGCCGTTGGAGGCCTGACAGAACTGTCGGTCGACCGCCCGGTCGATGGGCCAACGGTCAAATTTCTGACCGTTGAGCCATCGGTCGACCGGCCGATCGACCGAGGCCAGGATACAGAGAGCATAGCTCTCTGTCCGGTCGACCGGTCGGTCGACCGGGGACTTTCCAGAGAGCAGAGCTCTCTGGACGGTCGACCGGGTCGGTCGACCGGCCCTCCTGTCAGAACTGGCGTGCACGTCTGTGCACGTCGGTGGACCGCTCGGTCGATCACCTTCAGGCTTCGGTCGACCGGGCGGTCGACCGGCTGAAGCCAGGACAGAACTGTTAAGGAATTAAAAACTTGGTCTTTTTGGTTGAAATAAAATTTCATAAATTCACAGAAAATCTACAAAAATAGTTTTACCAATATACTTTGATAAACAAACATGCTTGCACAAAATCAAGGCATGTTACAAATAAATTGGAGTATTTTTGTAACTTGAAAAAATTGGCTCAAATGAAAAACTGTATTTTCCAAAGTAGATTTTCCAAAACTTGTTTTTCTAAAAACTTCACCAAATACAAAAATAAGATATTTAAACTCATTTGAAGCATAGTATGTATGGATATGATCTACTACACAAATATGGTGAAATATCTATGTTTTTGACATTAAGCTCTAAAAACGATTTATATAGTCTTTAGCCAAAACCGTATTTTTTCAAAATAAAAAGTCTTTTCTAAAACAAACTAAATCAAGAGTGTGTGTGTATATGATATACTTGAGCAATCTACCAACTACTCTATCCTTTACATTTTAATCTAAAATAAAATCTTATAAAACAAACCTAGACACAAGTCTTCATGAAGTCTTTACTTGAAGTCTTCTCATCTTCTTGACTTGGTCCAAACACGATCCATAGAGCTAGACTCCTCTTGAGTACTTGATGTGGTCTTGATGCACAAGCTCTTGAATCAAACCGTGCTAGCTCCAAAACTTGACTTTAAACCCTTTGTTGAAGCTACACACCTATTAAGATCTTGATCATGAATCTGTCACTAATTAAATACAAGATCATTAGTACTATAACTACATGAGTTGATCATCATCAAAACTAGAGTGATGGGCTTGGGCCAACAATGATGAGCTTGCTACATTTTGTCAACAACTTCTTGAAAAATATGATTTGCTTAAAAAGGATCATAAAAGATTAAAAAATAAATATGAGTCTATTTCAAAAGAAAAATATTCTTTTCAAAATAAATTGGAAAACATTTCTAAAGAAAATGAATCTTTGAAAAAGGAGAATATTTCCTTGTTTTCTAAATTAAATGATATTTGTGAAGGAAATAATTCTTTGAAAAATAAAATTAATTTGGTGAAAAAGAAAAGGAAATTGTTTTAGAAGAAAATAACTTTTTGAAAAGAAAAATTGTTTCAAAAGAAAAAATATTTCTAAAAAGAAAAAGATTGTTGATTCTCATACTTGCCATGCTACCATTGATAAAAATGAGATTCAATTTTTCAAAAATAGAATAAATTGTTTGAGCTCAACTTTGAGCAATTGTGCATTTAATCATAATAGATTGGAAACCTTGTTTCAAAAGAAACAAGCTCCACATGTTCATGCACATCACCCACGACATATATATGCACACTTTGCACATCATGATCACACTCATTCTCATATGCATGTTAGAGTGTACAAATGTACACATTGCGGCCTCAAAGACCATTTAGCAAAGTTTTGTTATGATAAGGTAAATTCTTTAAATTTTACAAATAAAAATATTTGGGTTCCTTATGATGCTAACCTCCGTGGACCCAAAAGAAAATGGGTATCAAAGTCCTCACCTCTTGTGTTTGATATAGGTGTGGGCTCTCACATGACGTGAGAGGTTTGGTGCCTTGGTGATGGATGCATGAGTTTGATGGACACTACAATTGATGCATCGCTATCAAGGAAGTTTGATGAGAGGACCACCATATTTTGGAGACTTAGGGACCAGTGCATATGGTTTGGTAGCTATCTCTAAACTCTTATTTTAGTTTACATGCTTTTACATAGATAATATTTTTAGCATGTTTTGATTTTGTGCTTCATGTGGTGAAACTTGTTTAGATGAACTTTGCATTAAAACTTGTGTATATACTTGTACAAGTAGTGAGCAACAATTGATTCTTATATGTTTGTACTTCATTGCTCATTTGTACTCATTATATGTACATGTATAACTTAGTTTTGATGATTCTCTCATTTATACTTGTCTTCCGTATCTTTGTGCATGTTTTGCTTCATGTATATGTTATTCCTGTCTAAAACTAATAAATATATATGTATATCCTTGAGTCACTTACCTTCATGCCAATTCTATTATGGTCTCTTTTGTGTTTGGAATATGTATGTATATTGTTAGTTTTGATAGAACATACATATACCTTGAAGTTTGTTTTTAATGAAAAATAAAATTTCAAGATTTTCACATGTTTGATGTCTTGAACCTCATTGACTATTTTCATGAATATGCTATTCACTTGATGCTTGTGCACTCATATTTAATTTGTTTACTCATGACTTTGTTTTCATGAGCTTTTATGAGCTTTATAGGTTTCGAGTGTCAACTCTTGTGCATTTAGTATATTTCATGAGATATATATATGATTTGTTTTTATGTTTGAAGAATATTTAACTAGTTATTCAAAAATTATTTTAAACTAGTTATTTATTCTTCATTTGGTAGTATTTTTAAAATACAACTATTTTCAAATCTTATTTTTCAAAACCCTACTAACTAAAGGGGCGGTTGGATGGGCGACCATGCCTTGTGTGCCTTATTGAAAATCTTTTAAACTTGTGCATGAATAGGGTGGATGGGTATGAGTTATACACATGTTTTTCATGGAAATCTATTTTTTTGTATACTCATATTTTGTTTCTATATATGTATGCTTCAAAATATCAAATAATATCAATTTCAATTGGTATTCTCTTTTTCATACATATATATGATTTAATTGTGCTTGTTTTGCAATAACCTTACATGTTTAAAGCACAAATTATGTTTATGATAAGCTTGACTAATTTTTAAAATATTATTGGTATCTTAATGAGCTTATGCATTATTTTCAATTGGTATTTCAATTGACATTTTATTTGGTATCAAAATTTATAATATATTTCATTTGATATCAAAATATACTTCATATTTTACCTTTTAATTAGTATCAAAAAATTTGATTTTTACAAGTGAATCTTAAAATTCTGTTTATTTACACGTGGTATATCAAAATGTGTTTTGTTGACTTAAGAAAATTCAAAATTTGTTTTAAAGTGATTTCAAAATTTCTTGATATGTATTGCCTATATGCAAAGGGAGCTTAATATCTTCTCCATATATAGATTCATATTGAGTGTATATTATATTGAGAAGCTTGACATCTTTTCTTTATGTGGTACACGTGAGTAGGGGGAGCATAACATCTCCACTTATGCATTGCATATTATGCTTTATGTGAGTTAGGGTTTTATCATCTCTACTTCATGTAATGCATGTATGCAGGGGGGCTAACTTCACGTTTCTCCTCTTCATGAATGTATATCGCATATTTATCTTTATTGTTTGATTTGTTTTTGTCCCTTTGTTGATGAATTGACAAAAAGGGGAGAAATATTTGATGATTTATATATGCATATTTATTTCATTTTCTTGCTTTATACAAAAAAAAGGGAGAAGGATTTTCTTGTTTTTATACAAAAGGGGGAGAAGGATTTTGGGGAGAAGGATTTTTGATTTATGCATGTTTATCTCCTTGTTTATCTTATTGTTTATTGGTATGCATGAGTTAAGGGGGAGCTTCTATGAAGCTTATCTTAAATCCATGCACATATAACTCCATGAGGTTTGTCATCATCAAAAAGGGAGAGATTGTTAGTCCAGAGGCCCATCACTCTAGTTTTAATGATGATTAACTCATGTAGTTATAGTACTAATGATCTTGTGTTTAATTAGTCTCAGATATTTGATCAAGATCTTAATTGGTGTTTAGCTTCAACAAAGGATTTAAAGTCAAATTTTGGAGCTAGTACATGTTCATTCAAGAGCTCACGCATCAAGATTGCATTTAGTACTCAAGAGGAGTCTAGCTCATTGGATTAAGGTTTGCACCAAGTCAAGAAGGAGAAGAAGATTTTCAAGAGAAGATTTTCAGAAGACTTGTGTCTAGGTTTGTAAGTGATAAGATTTTTTTTAAGATAAAATGTAAATGATAGATTAGTTGGTAGACTACTCAAGTACTCATACACACACACAAAATTTATATGTGTTTTAGAAAATACCGTTTTGATTTTTAAGCTTCAAAATATACATGTGTTTTATCAAAACTATTTTAGAGCTTATTGTCAAAAACATAGATATTTCATCTCATATGAGTAGTGGATCATATCCATGCACATTAAGCTTCAAAAGTGTTTAAAATATCTTATTTTTGTATTTTGAGAAGTTTTAGAAAAATCAGTTTTCAATTTGGAGATTGTTTTTGAAAAATACAGATTTTTGTTTAAACCAAAATTTCTATATCACAAAAATAGTTCAAAATATTTGTAACATGTTTTGATTTTTACTCAAACATTTTTATATATCAAGGTATATTAATGAACTTATTTATGTATAATCTATGAGAATATATGGAATTTTATTGAAGGTAAAAAGACCAAGTTTTAATCACTTTACATTTGCTGACCAGGCTATATGGCGGTCGACTGACCGGTCGACCGAGCTCGAAGTCGGTCGACCGATGTGCACAAACGTGCACAGCCAAGGGCCGGTCGACCGCCAGAGAGCTTCTGCTCTTTGTAAATGGCCCGGTCAACTGGGCGGTCGACCGTTAGGTCAAGGCCTAATTTTCGGTCGACCGTCCGGTAGACCGCTTTTCCCAACGGTCGAAAATCTGACTGTTGGCGGTCGACCGATAGCAGGGTTTCCTGCTGAGTTGGACCCCAACGGTTATATTTTTTAGGCCTATAAATTGGGGTTGTTTTGGGCTGTTTTATATAAGATTTTAAGTGGGTTTTCAAGCTAGTTTTTTCTACCTTTCTAAGTGTTTATCTCTACTTGTTTTAGAGCTAAAACTTTCATATCAAAAGGAGAGTTTTTCAAGAGTGTTTTGTAAATGAGATTTCTTGAGTTTTTCACCACAAATTCTAACCAAGTTTTTCTCACACATACTTGAGCTATCCATTGCTATATCAATCCTCTAGAAATCTTTGTTGTGAGAGTGTTTGAGGTGATCAAAGTGTTGAGATCATGAAAGTGTTTATCTTTGTATTTGAGAAAGCGAACTTGCGGGTTCGTGTTGTTCTGAGTTCTAGTGGGAGCTCGGTGTAAAGGTGCGGCCTCGGCAAGCTAGTGTGTTTGCGTGTATTGTTCTTGCGGGAACAAGAGAGGGACTAGTGAGTCTAAGGAGTTCTAGTGTAAACTCGTTGTAAGTGTTGCGGCATCAAGTGATCCGGTGGGATCGATTCTAGTGGAAATCCTTCATAATGTTGAAGACGGAGACGTAGAGCAAGGGTGCTCGAACCTCGAAATAAATCTCCTCTGTTTGTGATTGCTCTCTCTATCTCTCACTTGTGTTTATATCTTGCATTCTTACATTGTCTTTATCTTTATATGCTTGATATATCTTGTGCTTAAATTGATATATGCTTGGAATTGTTTTGGTCACACTTGTATTCAACCAAGGGAGCCAAAGCGGCACCTCAACTCTTATCTAGAGGAATCTTGAGGAGATAGTCCAGATCCCTTCACTGGGAATTTGGCTACACTCTTGTGTTATACTTGGTGTATTTAACATAATAGTTTTTAGTTTGCATAAATAGTTTTAATTCCGCATTAATTCGTTATTAGATTAGCTAGTGACCTATTCACCACCCCTCTAGGTGATTTCAGTTGTCTGTAGCGTATCTAGGGGTGCCACCGGATACGGATTATCCGCCGATATCCGCATCCGAATCCGCCTCCAATCCGAATACGGATATTATTTTTTCACATCCGTCAATATTCGTATCCGTATCCGTATCCGAAAGAGGTGCGGATACGGATATGTAAAAGTAATATCTTATTCGTATCCGATCCGATATCCGAATGTTGCGTGCTTCATAATGATATCGGTATGGAGAAGACTATTCTTCAATGGAATAAGATATTAAATTTTGATATTTTGAGTTGGTGAAAAACTAATAGTGAAAAGTATTCGATTCTTGCAAGAGCACCACATGATATTTTGAGTATTTCGACATCAACCATGGCATCCGAATTGGCATTTAGCACCGGAGGACGTGTAATCTATTGTTATAGAAGTCAAATGACAATGAATACGATGAATGTATTGACATGTACACAATAATATCATAGTATGTATCATATTTAATATTGTAGTAGATGAGATAAAAAATAATATAAGTATTTCTGTTTAATTTATCTTTAACCATATCTATTTTTAACATATCCGATTAGTATTCGCATCCGATCCGCTAATATCCGATTTATATCTGATATCCGATTTTGGCGGATACGGATATCATTTTTTCACATCCGTCAATATCCGTATCCGTATCCGTATCCGAAGGTTGGGTGCGGATATGGATATGGTTGAGGTAATATCCGATCCGTATCTGATCCGATGGCACCCCTAAGCGTATCCGACGGTGGACATTGCGTTGCGAGTGAGCGTGGGATGATTCAGACGACCGGTGTCAGAGAGAGGCATGGTCTACTGTCACACTAGACTTGGGAGAGGGTACCTCGGTAGGTGCATCATCCATTGACAAGGCAGACGTGAGGCGTGATAGTGACATTGTCGGAGGGATCGACAAGGACGGAGCTCGAGGTGCAGTTCAAGTTCGAATTCGAATATCAATGAGCAGGTGGCAGGTATCAGATATTCTAAATCTGACCATGGCAGAATTAGAGTTGAATTACCTCAAGACCGGCAGGGCCCCATGGCTGGGATGGCGTCACAAAGCGAAATTGGCTGGTGGCCGCAGTGATGCAATGCAAGCTAAAAAAAGAAACTAAGTCAAGAGTTTCAATGAAAAGTTTGAAGGGAGCTCACTTCGAGGTGGAGCTTCAAGGAAAACTGCAACGAGTCTAAAAGTTATAAGACGACTAAAAAAGAGTACATTCAGGTAAGGCCCGATATGGCCCAAGGCATGGCAGTGAATCCGCCAAAGGCCGCGGGGAGAGGGGGCAAGGTTAAAAAGCTTCACAACATGGTTACAACTAAGAAAAGAATTAAAGTAGTAATCTAAAATCTCAAGCTGTTTTGCTAAAGGCTTGAAAAGCAAGATAACGTGGAGATTGTTAGGATTTCGTCTTATTTTTCAAGAGCAGATGATGGTCTAAGAAAATCTAATTTAGTTGGAGAAGACGATGGCTTGAAGAAGCAGAAGCAAAATCAAGGTAAAGCAGTTTTCTTTTCAGGCGATTGTGAGTTTCCTTTTCAAGAGTATGAATAGGATTCAATTCTTATTCAATGAAGATTTATTTTTAAAAATTAAAAGGTATAGAATCCTTCGAGATCTAAGAGATCAACTCCTAATAGGATTGGTCAAGATTCTTCAAGCATCAAATAGCCAAAATCATATCATAGTCCAAATAAGAGTTGTATTGTAAAATCCTATAAATAAAGGTTATAACCTAGCAATGTAAATTAGAGCATCAGAGCAGAAGAAAGTTATGGTGAACAATAATGTAAAGCCCTAAAAAGCCAATAAGGTTCTAAACAGCCAAGAAGAGAGGAGTAAGGTGAAGGTGTATAGAGAAAAGATATACTCTTGTAATTTAAGCGTAAATTCAGAGTAAAAGTGAATACTCTCGTGTCAACAAGAGAAACGTTAAATCTCTTTGTATCATGTTTATTAATAAAGCTCTTTTAAGTTCTCTCCCCGTGGATGTAGGTCAATTTTGGGCCGAACCATGTTAAATTGTGTGTTTTTCTTCTTATATCTTTTAATATTCATCTTCTGTGCTCGAGGTAATCAATCTCATGGCGTGCTTGAGGTCATCGGTGGGGATATCCGTATCTCCCAACTATTGGTATTATTGTAAGTATGATATTTCGAGTTATGTACGCAACAATTGGTATCTGAGTATATCAATTTCGTCACAAAAAATGGTACCAGAGCTGATGGTGTTCATTCTAAACTCGAATGCTCTAGATGAAGCAGAAGATGTCGAGTCAATAGAGTTTGGCGGAGGCATCAAGATGAAGAAGACAAGAAGAAAGTTTAGATTTGTTTTAAGGTAAAAATCGATGACTTTTAGAGTATATTGATCAAGATGGAGTCATCAAAACTCAATGATGCTCAGATCTGAACATAGTAGACGCAGGCGGATGACAAGACGAGCTCGATGAGCTCATGGAGGCATCGCACAAGGCATCCCATGGAGGCTCGTTGTGGCAGCAAGTCAAAGGAAAAACAGCGGAGGGTGATGAAGACGATCATGGACGAGATTGATCGGAAGATAGATCGTGCAATCGTAGTCAGATTTAGACGATCAAAGTATCTAACCCTATGTTTTCAACATCCTGGATTCAATAGTGGGTGCAGATCGAGGAAGCTTCTCAGCTCCTAGTATCGACAGCGCCATGCGCCTTAAGGATAGGACTTCAGCTGATTACTTCAGCATTTTGTAGGAGCTCCTTATCTACGTAGCTCAAAGTCTCCATACAAGTCTCCGTGAACACCGTCATGACCCTTCTAACTCCCTGTTTTGGACCGCGCAATCGCTTCTCCTTCCTCTCCCTTATCTATCCCAAAAAGGCTCTGGGAGTGCCGATGTACTCTTCTACCTCCCTATTCCAGATAACACAACCGCTTCTCTCCCCTCACTGGTTCCTATAGATGTAGTTGTAGTATTTTCAGTTCGAAGTTCTATTTCTTTGTGTCACTGTACACGGTCTCTGGGCTTGTACGGTGTCGGAGCAACATATTGGCTACTTCTTGTTAGAAAATTGGGTACCTTTTATTCTGTACTGCAATTTTACATATATTAAAGAAGTTGGCCGGTGATTACGATGACAAAACCAACAATGAGACTGCTTGTCCATTCCAGCAATGAAGGTGTTCAAAACCACTAACCAACCAACAGGGAAGAAGCACGATGGCTACTGCTCAAACTGGCGATGGAGGTGTCTAATGGTTGTCTCGCTAGCCCGGAGCCAAGAAGCTTGAAATCCCTGATCAACCATTGATGAAGAACTCGAAATCAACTTTCAAATCAGAGGAGGACAGCCCAAGACATGGATTTCAGCCAGCAGCAAAGCTGACAAAAATCAGTAAGAAAGTAAGATGAACACCACTTTCGATGAAGAGCAGCTCGGTAATTTTTGTCCATCTCGTCCTCTCCTTTGCCTCCATTCGTTCTATTTTTCTCCTCTTTTCCTGGTCTAATGCCATAAGAGCTCGCTCAACAAATAACAAGCTTCACGTTTGATTTTCTTGAGCTTTATTGCTCAATCTAAAGAGCTATACTGCTCACCTTTACGCTCAACAAACAACAAGCTTTACACTTGATTTTTATGGGCTTTATCACTTGATCACACACACAAAAAAAAAAAAAGCTTTACCTGCTCAATCAGTATGACAGTTTTATCGCTTGATAAACCATAAGTTTTACACTCAACTTCCGCTAGTTTTATCACTCCATAAACAATAAGATGTATGCTTCACTTCCAAGAGCTTTTACTGCACGATACATAACAATCGCTTGAATTTCACGAGCTTTACTCCTCGGCAAATAGCGAGTTTTATAGCATGACTTTCATGGAGTTGTATTGCTCAATACACACAAGCCTTATCTCAATAAAAGACAGCTCATCGTTCGACAAATAGCAAGCTCTAATGCTTGATTTTCAAAAGCTTCACGTTCAATAAAAGCGAGCTTTATCGCTCTACAAATAACAAGCTCTAATGCTTGTTCTTCATGAGCTTTATCCTCAATAGAACGAGCTCTACCGCTTGACAACCAATAAATTTTACCTTTTCAATTGTCAGTAGCTTCACTGCTCGATGAGACAAGCTTTACACTAGAAATGAAAATCAAGCTCAATGGTCAAATTCCAACCTTACGAACCTCCACGTCCTTGTACTAAAATCACATCAAACTACAATCTTATCGACCACAAAGTCTCTAAACTATAAATCAAGTTCAAAGTCTAGATCCAAAGTGAAGCTCAAATCTTCAATCTTACGGACCGCACCTTAAACTAAAATCATGCTCAAACAATCTTGATGGATCGCGACGTCCTTGAACTAAAATCAAGCTTAAAGTTCAATCTATGGACTGCAAAGTTTCTAAACTATAAATAAAGGCCAAAGACTGATCCTACTGCTTGGTGAAAAAGACATCAAATCAAATTCAACATCAACTTCCATGTTATTAGAAAACAAACAGATTCAAAACCGAGTTCTCTACTGAGAGGGATGTCCTTGATTAAGCCATGTAAATCAATGTGGCAGAGTGTTATGCGAGGCTCTCTACTGAGAGGGATGGCCTTGATTCGCTGTTGGAGTTCTTTCCCAAAATGATCGAGCATGTCAATATCCTACTCCCTATTGACAGGAATCAAGTTAGATACCTGTCAAGTCTTCAATTGGAATCTCAGCATTGAGGAATGTAGGCCACTGGTCCACACAAATATGGGAGATCCATGGTGAAGAGAGGATACTTGAAGACTCCCCATTGCCAACAACCACCCTAGCTTGTCCTTACAACACCCGAGCACTATTACAAATCATTCCCCACATCCTCGAGCAGCCCTGCGGCTTGCAACAACGAACCCAGTCGCCTTCGAAATCATATTTGAATTTGATGAGAGAAGACCAGAGCGAGGCCTTGTTCGTGACAGCATTCCCTGCATGTTCAGCCACCAACGTCGTGCCCCCCTTCCTCAACTCACGAAGTCCTAGTCATGCCACATATCCTTGCTCTTGCAAATATCTACGCCTAGTTTAGCAAGAACAAACCTTCCATTAAAGTTTCTCTGATCAAAGGAATGAGCCACTTCTTGAGATATAAAGATATTATCCGAAATTGGTCTCCTTGGGGCGAAAACACTCTGTTCTGGCGAGATGAGCGACCCCAACACAGATCTAAGCCTTTTTTTCACAATTATTTTTGCCACTAGCTTTTATATGGCCTGAAGTGCTCAGGCTTCACAGGTGCAGCAACCTTAGGGATGAGCGTAATGAATGACTTCGTCCAGCATGTAAGCATATCACCATTGTCAAAGAAACCAGACACCTCTCTAAACACTTCATCTCGAACAAGAGGCTAGCAGTGCTTGAAAAACGATGCCAGAAATCCATCGAGCTAAGGGGCTTTGTTATCAGCAAGAGATTCGAGAGCTTCTTCAGTTTCACGCCCCGTTGCTTCACGGCTCAACTCGTGATTCTCCACAGCAGAGTCTTCTGATAGGGTTGGGTAGCTCTCCATCTAGGTCAGCTTGACAAACACTCCATGGCTTACTGAAATATGAGGGGGAAAATACCTCCATTATATTAACTTGATTAGAGAAAATATTACGCATTGTGAAAGAACTTAGAATTAGAGTCACCCAGATTCTAGATTTTTTTTTTTTTTGTTGCCGAAGAATCGCTTGTTGCCGAAGAGTGGTGTGATAATTAGAGTGGCGAGACCCAGATTCTAAGCTCATACTTCGTCTTTTTGAGAAGTTTCATTACAGATACAGTAGCACCCTGCAGCCTGTTTGGTCTCCAAAATCGCTTTGACAACATGCCGAGATTCCTCAAGCTCTAGCCAGAAGTTCTCAAAACTGAATGCTCTTTTATAATGTTCCTTTGACTTGCAATCCCAGAAAAGTGTGTGATCTCAGCTTCAGGGGAGGTAACGAGTCAGCTAAAAATTAACCCAAGCTTTGTCTAATCTCTCCCCCCACACGTGTTTGGAGAGATGAGATAGAGCTTTTGTTAAAACTCGCTCGTTTTAAAAGAGTATAGATATTTTGTAGTTTTAGAGTTTCAATTATATTAGTTCGAGAGAAAGAAGAATTAAAAATATGGAATCTCCATAATTTTTGAGAGTTCTAATAGAAATATTAGGTGATAAAACAAACACTCAGTTTGGTGATTGGGGGGGGGGGCAAAACTATGCACTTGTTTTGTATTATTCGCTTTTAAAGAATAGTTGTAAATTACTTGCTTTTCACCCAACACTCATTTTATAAACAATAATTTCGACATGTTTCATTTTGTTGAAACAAGCATAATAAACAAAACACTTGAAAGAAAACATACCTATTCAAAACGGCCAAAACTACCGTTTTTTCAAGTATTTGCTCAAAACTATCTTCCCTTAACTGTTTCATCTTAAATTATATCACGTGCCCAGTATGTGACATTTTTATGACAAAAAATTAAACCTTGCATGAATAATTAATCATAGATGTATAAGTTTTTATTAAGAAAACTACTAAAATACAAAAAAAAAATTATTGTAGAATTGTAGTAAAATCAGATGAGGTCCAAATTTTGATTTGAAGCCTATCAAATTAGTAAAGCATTTGCAAAAACACCACATGCAAATGGACTAAACACAAGATTAGTCCTAATCCCATGATTTATAACCAACCACACTATAAAAATAGAGGATTAAAAAAAATGTGAATCATGCTAGAATAATGCTTTGAGCATGGACCCGTGTTAGATGTACAATCCGAATCCAAATTGAATTTTGAGGCTTTGGACCCTAAAATTATACATGGTAACTTAATGGGTAAAGTTGAGGTCCTTAATTCGAATGGATATCTTTATATTCATTTCATTTAGTTCAATTTCTTTTGAGGAGGCTCGTTTGGTTCAATGTAAATATTTCTTTGCGAATGTCATTGTAGCATTATAGTAAAATCTCCTTTAGTGGACAATTGTATATATTTCAGAAGAAAATTTTAATATTCTTTTTCGTTGTAAACATAAGTCAAATATAATTGTTTGTGTTTAGATAATTAGATGTGTCTGATGTTTCTGAGTAAATAAAAGAAAACAACATATTTAAGTAGAGAATCTTTTCAATTTATTTTGAATTTTAGGGAAAATAGTCATACTTTTAAAAATATTGGATTTGGATAACCGAACTTGAACTCGAATTTGATAAATTAATGAATTTAAATCATCTAGTGAGTTTTATATGTTTTTCTTAGGGACTTGGATCTACATGTGGATTCTATGGATTTATAATGGATCTGAATCTTGTAAGATCCGACAAGAATCCTACCCACCATCCCATATATTGATTAGGGAGAAAAATAAAAAGAAAATAGGAATTAATATATTTATTGCCATCATTATCTTAATTTTGGGCTGTTTGGGGTAGAAAACAAAGGAGAGAGAACTAACGGAAGCGAGTGTTTATATTCTCTAGGAAAACGAAAAGTTTCCTATTTCAATTACTGTTTGTTTTCTTCCCGCGCCTTTTATCCTTAAAGCACTTTCACCCGTGCTCAGAGAAAACACAGAGCACTGTTTTTTGAAAAAAATCAATTTGCTCGAACACAACCCTCGAGCTCTTCGTACATGAGCTTGTGCCGAAGCAGCGTGAGCTTAGGGATGGCTAACGGGACGAATCGGGTTGATTCGTCCCGTTAGCTAACGAATCCGTTACGAGAGGGGTTGAACCCGTCTCGTAACGAATCCAAACGAGACGAATCAAGAATCGGGGTGACCCGATTCGTTACCCGGATTCGCCGAGACGGGTTAGACCCGTCTCGAATTTTATTATTATTTTATTTTTGAAAATTTCAAATTTATCACAATAGGTAATTTTTTAAGCTGTTGAGGGTTTAAAAAAATAAAAAAAATAAAAAAGGGGCCTGAAACTAATTTTCCCGTCTCACATATATAATAATATAGGAGTTAAAAAAAAGAAAAAGAAAGAGGAGGGGTCGGGGAAAATTTTCCCCGACCCGATTCGTCACGGGACGAATCTGACCCGTCCCGTTTAAACGGGACGGGTCAACTCGGGTTGACCTGCCTCTAAATGGGGCGGGTCTGGGTTGACCCGCAACCCGCCCTGTACGACTCAAACAGGTCGCAATTAGCCATCCCTACGTGAGCTGGTGATTGTGAAGGATGTTTATATAAAATTTTAAATAAGCCCCCCTATATTATCTGGACAAAAAAGACAGCAGTGGAAGTGCTTAGGGGAGCCAAACTGCGTGCCAAAGATACAAGGACAACGTTTATCTCTTGCAGGAAGAAAATAAATAAATATAAAAATAAAAGTCAAGGACCACTTTAAACTTGCACTGTGCCGCAGCGCAGAGTACCAGTCCCCAGAGAAGCTTCGTGTCAAAGCCTCCCCCACTTATTAGAGACGACCACTAATAATTCACGCACCATTATCAACTTCTTTTTCCTTTCTAAAGTGGGAAAAACTAGAAGGAAAGAGGAGATTTTTAAAGGAGAAACCCTCACCGGATCCCATCACCGGCGATCATCGAAGATGGTGGGATTCAGCGGTGACGAGACCGCCCCCTTCTTCGGTTTCCTCGGCGCCGCCGCTGCTCTCGTCTTCTCCTGTAACTTCACCGCCTTCTTTTTCCTTCCTTTATTTTCCTTCTCATAAGTTCAGATCTGAACTCTCTCGATCTCTGAATCGCAGGCATGGGAGCGGCTTACGGGACGGCGAAAAGCGGCGTGGGAGTAGCGTCGATGGGCGTGATGAGGCCTGAGCTCGTGATGAAGTCGATCGTGCCTGTCGTCATGGCGGGAGTCCTGGGGATCTACGGCCTGATCATTGCCGTCATCATCAGTACTGGAATAAACCCCAAGGCCAAGTCCTACTACCTTTTCGATGGATACGCTCACCTCTCCTCCGGCCTCGCCTGCGGCCTCGCCGGACTCTCTGCTGGCATGGCCATCGGGATCGTTGGCGACGCTGGGGTCAGGTAATGTTTGATCTCTTAATTGATCGCTACTTTTGTAGATCTCGATTGCTTTTATTGATCTAAACGTTGGATCTGCTTGTTTAGCTGATATCGGTTCAACAGTGTTAGGATCTTGGATCTATTCTCGAATTATTATTAATTTTATCATTTTTAGTGGTTGTTTTTAGATGAGCTTAGCTCTAAATAAGTTTGATTTATTTACATCAAATTTGCAAGACGATATCTATATTGATTATTGATATATATCTATTAAAGTCAGTCCCTGCCCCTACACCAAAACTCTGAAGTTGCGGTATTTATATTTTAACACGCCTATCAATCGCCCTTTTTTTATGGGCCGAAACCTGAATTGCTCTGAAACCATATTAAAGTCCTTGCCACTACGCAAAAACTCTAAAGTTGAGATGAGGGTCGTGATATTTATATTTTAACAATATCAATCTAGCTCCACGATTGCTTGTCTAGGATATGGTCTAATTGCTCTAGTGTTTGTCTGGTAATTAATAATTGATGAATCCAGAGTAGGTGTTTTTGTAAGCGAGCAAGATTTTGGATGATATTTGTATTCTTGCTCTCACTGATGTCCTTAGGCACAGTATTAGTTTATAGGAATTTGAAATGTCTTGTTTGCAATATTTTGGCAACTCAATGCTTCTACTGTTTAATTTGCTCAAAGTTATTGTTAAGCAGTTGGTATCCATTGCATAGCGAGTTTAGCAATGCAAGAAGGATGAAATAAATCTTGTGTGAATGATGAACACAAATTGCATGGATATTTTGTATATATATGTCAGCTTGTTGATTTCAACAGTTCAAATTTATTTCTGGAATGCAATATTTATTGATCTCTGTTACCTAATGTTCCTCCATCTCTTTGGGATTACACTATCTAGCTTGTAAAGATTATAGGGTTCATGATATCTCATAAATGATTAATGTTTAATTTAAAACCTTTGTTTACTTTTTTGGTCTGCAATTAGGGGGGAGACCCCCCCCCCCCCCCCACCCCCCCCAAAAAAAAAAAAACACACAAACACACACACACAAAAAAGAAAAGACAAAAAAAGAAAAAAAAAAAAACCTATGGGGTAAGAGGAACTTGTCCATGTCTGTCTCTATAAAGAACCTATGGGTCATCTAAGACAACATCTAAAGTTTATTATTCCACCAAGAGTACACGAAGTTTTTGATGGATCTCAGAAGGAAGCAAGACGATAATGTTGTGAACAATCATCAAAGAAGGCATCTAAAGTCTTATTTGTTTGTTATTATCATTTTCCAGTTCTTAAGAACACAGAAAGTCTGTGATGGTTGTAAAGGAGCAATTCAATTGGATATGCTTCTATATTTGAGTAAGTATCAATCAAGCTTAGAGAAAAGGCTGAGATAAGTTGGTGATAAACTTTACAAGCTTATGGTATACTTTACAAAAGGAATCCAATTTTTTATTTTGTATAATGATCTAACTGACATCATGATTAAAAGAACTCCAAACCAATATGCAATGTGAGGGAAGAACATAAAATTTCACTACTTTTACAAGGGTTTTCATAGCTAGTGATCATGGTATTTGTTTCTTGAAGTTATGGTACATTTGCATAGATTCATACATCAGGGCATGATGATTGATGACATTAGCAAGGGGACATGGAATGAAAGTTGAGGACGGGCATGGGAAGACAAGTTTCACAGTTGTAATTATTGGTCCAAGAGTGATATACACAAAGCCTCACATGCTTAATTCAACTGGGAAAAGGTTAGCAAGAAGATACTAGCATGAAAGGAGGTGAGAAGATTGATAAGCTCTGTTGCTGGGTATAATTGATGAGAAACCGTGGAAAGAGGACCTTTTGGCTGCGAATAGAGACTTATGCTTCAAGCATGAAAGCCTCTCATCTATATTTCTCCAACATGATAAACTATGGAATGTGCCGTCCTAGGCTTGTTAGGGCCAACCCTCTTTGCTGCATGAACTAAGTGATGGGTGTTGCTGCTCCTTAATTCTTTAACTATTCACACTTTTGTTGATCTGTTGCAAACAAAGTATATTTAACATTGAAGAGGAGAATAATTGACAATCCACTCTTACTCTTATTTTAATGTCCCACTCTAGAGGTTACTGATCATTTGAATTATTTTATTGTGTTTTTCTATCTCCTTGGCATTGTTTTCTTTTGCACCAGAGAATGATGACTAATAATTCTCGTGCTAGAATCTTTAAACTAAAAGACTGTAGCGATAGAATGAATAGGATTCTATACCCAATACCTCTTGCATGACACAATAGGTATTATGATTGGGATATGTTGATACTCACTCTTGCTGTCAATAATGGTTTGACAGTGAACTTGTGATCGTGGACTAGGGTGTGACTGGTATTTGGTGGTGTAGTCACCTTTAATGGGATGTTAGTAGTCATAGTCTCTCTCTCTCTCTCTCTCTCTCTCTCTCTCTCGCTCTCGCTCTCGCTTAGGTGTGCATGTATATATGTAGATACACATGAATGTATGTATGCACGCATGTGTGTGACTGTGTATCTTCACACATGTAATTTATACACGCATACATGTATATGCATGTGTAATCTTATATGAGATTAATCAAGTGGCATTTGAAGAAACTTTCTTAGATGGTTGTTGAAAAATTCACTTTCAACTTCTTTGTTGATGATCCAAATTGATCATGTTGATCTCTATATTCTAAAATATAGGTACAAGAAAACTCTTCTTTTTACATGCTCATCGACAATGGACCTAGGGATAAAAATGTTGTGTTACTGAAAAATTGTTGAATTTAAAACCACTCAATGCAAGGACAACTGATATAAACATTGTAAGAACTTTGGCTTACTTTAGCACATTGATATACTTGTATTTTAGAACATTGATATCAATATGAAGGATGTTGATCCTTCAAAAGGAGCTGAAAAACTTTTAAGCTGGCATCCGAGGGAACTACAAATGCCACTTGATGCAATTTATCTCGTGTGTTTGTAGGTGCATTTACATATATACATACATAGGGATGCAATCAGGGATAGAAGCTAACCCATAACCCAACCTGAACATAGGAGGACACTGTTCTAGCGTTCGGGTTAAGATTGGGGGTTTTGGGACGACTTGGATTTGTATCAAGGTTGAGCGATAACAATTAAATAAATTCAAAAACTCAAAGTGCAAATATTCATTAATTTCATTTTTTTGGGGAAAAAACAGTACATATATATCGCTCGATCCAAGAGGGGATTGGAAATTAGGATTTAAGGTAAAAGCGATTGGGAATTTTTGTCTCATTTATAATTCGTATTATGGTAAACTTAAATAGTAACAGGTTCGGTTTGGGTTGGATTGGTTGCCTAAAAAGTTAATCCAAAATCAACCCAAAAGGTTTTCGAGTGGGCTTTTTTCAACCCGTGCCCAACCAACCCAATCTGATACATATCCTACCCATTGGTTGGTCACGGGTTACCCATTTCAAATGATATCTCTTTCGGCTTTTTCTTTTTCAAACAGTTGATGCATTGGTTATAGCTTTTGAAACTTCTAGATCTCCCACTCTTAGACTATTTTTTGACACGTAAATCAAGATGAAGTAAGGATTATCCAAAAGATGACCGACCAAGTTTGGAGTTTTCACAAAATTGAGAAGCATTCTCATAGGAATAATTCCCTATGTACATGCGTACATGCATACCTGTGTATGTAGGTAAATTTGAATATACTTTACATATATACCTACCAACTTATATTTGATAATCCAACGAATTTACTGGGTGGATTATCATACTCAATTTGTTATTTAAAACAAACACCAGACATTGTTTTATTCAGCTTCAATGACTATCTAACTAAAATCTGATTGAATACTTGATCTTAATTGCATATCCTATGCATGAATGGTAGATATTATATGTAGTCAGACATGACAAATCTTTTCTGGCGAACTCAGTGTAAAAACACTTTTGTAGCATTTGTCAACTACTTAGGGATTACAATTTCTTAACAATTGTGAGTTATATTTTAGTAATGGTATAATGTTTGAGAAAGAATTATCAGGTCATTTGAGTACTCTTCTCAACCATGAACATGAAACTATGGAGTTTTTACCATTGTTCCTCAAAACATTCTATCTACAAGACTTCAATTGGTTATTGAGTTCATCACAACCTTTTTATATCAAGTAAATGTAGTATCATTCGCTCTTGTTACATGATGATTGGAAAGTTATTCTTGTGTGATACAAGCTCTGGTGCTGCATCTCTCTTCTTGGTCTATCTTAATCTTTCTTTTCTGCCTTGTCTTATCCATCGTCTTCGAAACCATTGCAACCAAATATTAGAGGAAGAGTTTTAGCAGCATTGCTAATATTTCTTATTATTAATTTATTTTTGCAGAGCCAACGCTCAACAGCCAAAGCTTTTTGTTGGAATGATCCTCATCCTCATCTTTGCCGAAGCTCTGGCTCTCTATGGCCTTATTGTTGGCATCATCCTCTCTTCTCGTGCTGGCCAATCTAGAGCAGAATAGAAGGATTTGGAAAGGAAAAAAAGGCAGGGGGAGAGGTAATTCTCACTACTAGTGAATCGACTGGTTCGTTCCTTTTCTCTGCCTTCAGTTCTTCCCAGGTTATCTATTAAATTCATCGAGTACTTGTATTTTCTCGGAACCATTTTTGACAGACTGGCTATTTTTATGTAGCATTTAGTTCCAATAAACTTGAACAGGAATGAGTTTGTATGCAAATAAACATCAATATTTAATTCCGACCAACGTGGCCGTTGGTCAGGTGAGTTTGTTCTCAAATGGTCTCCAGTTTGAATCCTGCTGAGCAGTGATTTTCTAGTTTGTTAAATTCACTTCATGGGAGTTGAGAGTTTTTTATTTGTTAGTTCATGGCTTCCAACACTCTATTGTTAATTACTCTCTGTAAAGAGGGATTTTCAACTGAGGGTTAACATGCAAAAGAAACGAAACTCAAGTTAATTTCATTTTTTTAGAAGAAAGTATTAAGGCTTAATCAAGGGTATACCCTCAGCATACAAATATAAATTAGAAGAAAGGAAATGAAGAGAGGAAGGCATTGAATCTTGTCAAATTATCACCCTTTAATGACAGAGAGATCGAATTTGACTTCTTTTTTTTGGAACGTGGAAGTTAATCTTTGATTCGAGTTTGAGTTTTGTTCCCTTTTAGCTATACGTGGAAGTCAACTTTTGGTCCTTGTCTCCCTTTTAGTGAGAGGAGGTAAATACTTTATTTTTCTTGCTTGATCTTTGTTCTCTTTGTTCTCTTTTAGTGACGTGGAGATCGGCTTTGATTTAAGTTTAAACTTGGTCTCTTTTAACGATGTGAATGTCGGTATTTGATTTGAACATCATTTTGTCCGGCTTTGATTTGTATTTAGACTTAGTCCCTTTTAGCGACGTGAAAATCAGTTTTTGATTTGAACTTGATTTTGTCCCTTTTAACTACATGGTTTCACGTATTATTGGAAAGATATTGGAATCTAGTTTTTATAATTTTTTTGTCTTATCTAAATCAGAGGATTGTGGAGATGGATATGGTTATATCTTTACAGGCTGGTCGGAAATTTCAGAGAGCCTGAGTTTCTCCATCGGGGGCTTGTATCTTGATGTGAATTGAAACTATAATGTCCCTTTGACATAAAGAGGACTTGGATGCTCTTTTGATGAAAAAGGAGTTATTGCCTACTTGATTGAAAGAGGGCGTTGAGTGACAGATTTAATCCATGTGTGTGAGTCACACGCACATTATAAAAGGGTCACCTTGAGGTTGACACGTGGATAAAATGTCGAGTTTCAAAGAGATAAAGTTTTAAAGTCTTCAGACTTCTTATAATATTATAAGATGGTTAATATCACGTGTCAACGGGAATTGACCCTATTATAATATGCGTGTGGCTCACACACATATACCGAACATATATGAAATACCCGTTTGATAGAACGATGCGTTAATGCCCATTTGACTGTAATGGAGGGATAGTCCTCTCTCATAAGAAGGCGTTAAAGCCTATTGGATTTTAATGGAGAGTTAACCCTCCTTCTAAGAAGAAGGGAGTTGATGCCTGATTGAGAAGAGAGATCGACCACAGATTCGATATCGAATCTGAAGTTGATACCGGGGCGGATTATGATTGTCGATGAAGCTGGAGTCGTTGGGAGCTTCTCCTTTCCTCCTCTTTTGCCCATGCTGCTGTTGCTTCTGTGCATTTTTCTTTTGGAAGGAGAATTCGGCGATGGATGATTTTGGATTGCACAAGGAGAGTAGTATTGCCAGCCTCTCCCCAAAATGGGAACTTGGGTGTGTTTATATAAGCAAGTGCGTGAATGCTAGCTAGAGAAGTAGGAAAGCTTAATTAACAGCCACTGAACTGAGTTTTCAAGACTTGCTGGATTTCGTCTCTTCTCCTCTTATCCTTTGCTTCCCGTGCTAGAGAGCAAGTTTCAGGGAAGCTTCGACGAGTCCGGCAGAGTGCAGCAGGCTGGCACGGCCACGGTGACTAGGAACGATGAGATTGCTGTGGGCTCGTGAAGGGATGCATCATCGACGCGGCAATGAGCTCGAGGCAGAGTCATGGCCGGTGTGGCCACGACAAGCTCCGAAAGGTGCAGTGACACTCCGAAAAAATGCAGGGACTTTGAATGACAAGGGCTGCAAACGTTGTGTGTGTGAGAAGCGAATTGAGCAATAGAAATTGTGGAAGATGTGTACTGTTTTTGGTTGGATGGTGCATAGAATAATTGGGGAGATTGAGTCTGTCGTGTTGGTTTGATAACCTGATTAGTGAAGTGGTGTGGCTTTTGTCGGGTATAAAGCCAAGTCTTTAGACCCACATTTGACAAGTATTATTCCATAATAAAAGAAAGTTTGTTGATCATTTTCTTTTATCAAAACCAACCGAAGGGAGTTCCATAACTTATATAAAAACTTTGTATGTCCGTCCGTCCGTCCGTCTTCATCCGAGAGAGAGAAGAGCGTCGACCCCTTCCTTCTTCTTCCTCTCCCAGCTCTTCCTTCCTCATTCTTATTCCTCTTCCCTCTCCTCCTCCTAATCGATCGGTCAGTGAGAAGATTGGTTAGTTTCTCACCGATCATGACGGTATACTAGTTATCTTCTAATTCGATGGTTTTATGTGATTTCAAAGAGAGAGAGATAGTGTGGGGGGTGGGGGTGGGGGCGGGGGGGGGGGGGGGGGTGGGGGGGGTGGGGTGGCGGGGTTCGTTGATTTTGACATGAATGCTTCACCTGAGTCTGCTATCAACCTTTAAATGAGCGCTTCACATATGTTCATTTTTCGTTCTATTGTAAGCACCCCATGTGAGTTTATCATCTAGCCTCTGGATGAGAGCCTATTGGTGGGTCCATCTAACCATCCGACACAAGCACTCCTGACTATTCATCTACGACCTTTAAAGAACTCCAAGTGAAGTGAATTATTACACAAAATTTTCTAAATTCATCAAGTTCTATTTTCTGAACTCTTAGTGTTCAAACCATTATGAGCTTAAGGTGGAATGTTAGTAGTTAAGAATAAGAATAGAAACAAACTATGAGCTCTTGACCACATAGCTGTTTGCCGTGATTCTTTATCGTATGGTGGAGAAATTTCTTGTGGACACAAAAATTGGAGAGCTCTATGGGATAGATGCGTGAATTACATTAATATTATTTTTCAGTTAACAAGTTTTTTTTTCCCGTCAGAAAAGTCAGAAAAAACATTGTGGGCTTACATCATAGCTCTAATGGGAAAAAAAATACCCATCCCTTACAAAGGAGAAACGCTTAGTGTACATGCAGTTGGTAATTTCCGAAGGAGTTATTTCCGCACCAAATTGTATGGATTATTGCATGAATTGTTTAGATCAAATCAGAGCAAACACATAGATTTACGTGAAAATCCGAAAGGAAAAAATCACAGTGCAAGAGAGAGTTTCACTATGGGCCTGTTTGGTTGTCGTAACTGGCCGTAATTCGTAAGTGGTAATTGGTAAAGTCTTTTACAGTTGTAAATGAGTTACATGCATGTAAGTTTTACAGTGTTTGGTTGGTAATATAAAGTTGTAAGTGGGAAAGTGTATTGTATTTTACGGTGTTTGGTTGTCGTAATGTGTAAGTCGTAAGTGAAAAAGTTGACCACAAATTAACTATTTGGTGATTTAAAAAATTTTAATATTGCAAATAAATATTAAAATGCTAAATATTAAAAAAATTAATATTAACATCTAATACAAATTTGCATGACCACAAAATTAACTGTAACTGGGCTGTAAGTGAGTGGTAATTGGGTTGCAAGTGAGTGGTAGTTGAGTTGCGTAAGTCTTTTACAAATTTCAGTCCAAACAAACGCTGTAGTTGTAATTGGGTTGTAAGTCATTTACAAATTACAGACTTTTACGGCGAAACAAACAGCTCCTATAATTCAGAGAAAATTATAATGATGACTGTCTAATCTCACAGCTAGGGTTTCTGAGACTGATTGATCGTCCCTCCTCTCGTTGGAGGGATCTCATATTTATACAAGTGGGTGTTTTTGGATAAGGTTACAGAGTTCTCACCTATCCTATCTCAACTGCTTGTCTTGGAGGCGGTTAGAGTTGAACCTTTTGAGTTGAATTGGTAGAACACGCGTTAGTCTTTATCTAACGGTCCTCGTCCAAATGTAGATATGATTGATCCACTCCTGGGCTATAACCATTGCGTTCAAATGATCCAAATGAAGATTTGACTTGAAGATAGGGGTACTCGTAACCGACTCTATCTCTATCCTTTGGCTGCTTGAGCTGCTCGGAGTTTAGATGAGATTAAGACTCTTCTTCAGAGATTCTGAAAATGGCCACGTGTCACGCGCCGTACAAGGGCTGGATGGACACATGTCGTGATCTCGAGGAGATCGAAAACTGACAACTATAAATGCCCCCCCTCTGCTTTCTTCTTTAGCCGAGGTCGAGAACTCGCCCCCGGGAGTTGTTGCTCCCGGAGACTCCGAGAGAAAAGAGGGGAGCAGACCCATTGAGCCTGGACTCGAGCTGTCGGTGTCACTTTAGTTTTTGTCTTTTTGTGATGTGCCTTTATAAGCTGTCAGGGTTTTAAATGCATGTCCCATTTGTTGCTACGTTGATCAGATAACCGTCATTTTTGAAGAAGCGCGGCACTCGAAGTTGGTGTTGTGAATCGAACGCGATGGTTCGGATCTGATCCTTGATGACACGTGTAGGCTTCTGATCCAGTGGAGGGGTGTGTGTGCGAGAATTTGAGGGTTTAAAAGCATTTCCCTCAAACCCTAGAGATTATCTCTTAAGCTTCTGAAGTTTCAATCTCTCACCATCCTAGTTACTATGATCTTTCTGTCCCCGAGTCTTCATCACTCAATCGTCTTCAGAGATGACGAAGGAAGGCAAGTCTGGTGCTGTCAGCGGTGCGAGCAAGGGCAAGGCTGTGGTGGAGGAGAAAGGAAGAGATTTTGATTAGAACCAGGTCGGCATAGATTTCGACCCAATAACCACCAAGCTCCACAGCCAGAAGGACGCACGTGAGTACCTGGCCAAGTATGGTGTTCACCTCTCCCCTGGGATCGAGGTTGAGTTTTGTCCCAATGGCGACGTCTACATGCACCCCTAGATTTTGGCGTTGGGGCTGAAGTTGCTACTGACACCATTTGTCCGCAGCATTCTGAGTCATTTCAGGATTGCCCCTACGCAGCTGTCAGGGGTTTCCTAGCTCACCGTGCTAGGATTTAAGGCCCTTTTCACTTTTAAGTGTCCCAGATGCCTACCAGCGCGAGGTCTTCTGCGTTGCCTACGTGCTGAGGAAGACCCCCAGGATGCGCGCTTCTTCGTGCCCCAAAGTGGGTGCGAGAAACTTATTGTGAACATGGTGGACAGCGAACGTGGTATGCATGATACCGTGGTTCGGGTGTCCGGCCCTTGGGAGGCCGAGTAGGAAGATGCACGTGAAGCCATCTCGACTACCTGAAACTTGGGCCTGGTTGCTCGGGGGGCGACACTCTCCACCAAAATTGAGGGGAAGCTGCAGAGGCTGGCAGTCAAAAATTATGATCACTGGAACTAGAGTTGGTTGCTGGACCCGAACAGGCCTCCTGTGCCTCCAGTTATCCCAAGGGTACCAGCTCCGGGTAAGAGCCAGCCAACTATCGAGTCCGAGAGGCTGAGAGTCCTGGGGCGAGTGGTTTCTGCTAAGAGGAAGAAGGCCCTAGCATATGGCCCTAGCATATTCTTAGCAACCTCAACTTCCTGAAAAAGTAGGTCTTGACTATAGGTAGACTTTTCTGCATGTGCGGTTTACTGATGCTTGTTTCTTGCAGAAGAGAAGCAGACTCAGTTTTGATGACTCAGACGAGGAGAAAATGCAGGGCCTGTTGGCGATTGTGTCACGGGCGAATTCTTTGTTCACGACAACTGCGCCCTCTTGGATCGTCGCGGATGTTGGGTAGTCCCGTGAGGCGGTGGAAGCTTGGGTCGGGCTCTCTGATCTGATAGGCTCTGGAGCTCGGGAGGACTCTGCCGCTGAGGCTTCCAAGGAGGTGTTGGAAACGCTTCCCGAGCTAGTAGACAAGGAGATAGAGATCCCCGAGGTAAGTGCCCCGACCTTTGACGCTCTCTCCAAGGAGGATGCTGCTACAATGTTGTCTCCGTCGACTCTGATCGTTTCTGTTAGCCCAGAGGAGGCCCTTCCACTCTAGTTTTGATGATGATTCACTCATGTAGTTATAGTTTACTAATAATCTTGTGTTTAAATAGTTTCAGTGATTGACCAAGATTTTAGTAGATGTTTAGCTTTAACAAATGAGTTTTGGAGCTTTCACATATTGATTCAAGAGCTCAGCGTAAAGATCGCACCTAGCACTCGGTTGGAGTTAAGCTTGTTGGATCGTGTTTGGATCGAGTTGACTTTGAGAAGGAGTTCTACAAGAAGACCTCGGTTTGTTTAGTTTAGTTTTTGTTTAGATCTTGTGTGAAGGTAGATAGTATTGATATGCTCAAGTTCACACACACAAGTTTAAAGTTTATTGGTTTTGGTTTTCGGTTTAACCGGTTTTGGATTTCATGTCAAAAACATAGATATATATCTTATATGTATATTGGATTCTATCAATATACAATATGCTTCAAAGTTGTTTCAATAACATGTTTGTATTTACATGAGTTTTGGAGAAAACGGTTTTCCATTTCAAAAATTCAAGTTTTGGAAAATACGCCAAATTTCAATATCACAAAAATGGTTCAAATTATTTATAATGTGTTGAATTTTAGTCACACATATTTGTATTTCAAAGATTTTATAAGAACTTATTTTTTGTGAAATTTATGTGATTTTATGAGATTTAATTGATATTAAAAAGACCAAGTTTTTAATCCCCAAATTTGTGACCTGGCCTTCTGCCGGTCGACCAGTCCGGTCGACCGATGTGCACAAACGTGCACATGCCATCTTCTTGGAGGGCCGGTCGACCACTAGAGAGAGCTCTGCTCTCTGGATCTGGCCCCGGTCGACCGGGCGGTCGACCGGCAGAGAGTTCTGCTATCTGTTTCCAGGCCTCGGTCGACCGCCCGATCGACTGACAACATAAACTTTCTGCTGTCTTGGCCCAATGGCTAGTTTTTGGATTGGGTTATAAATACCCATCCCTTTGGGCTGTTTTGATTAAGAATTTCAAGAGCAAATTTTCCCATCTTCTTAAGTGTTTTAGCAACAAGTTTTAAAGAGTTTTTGTGCTTAAAGATTTTATCTTTATTTGTTTTAAATAGTTGGAAAATTCAAAGAAAAAGAGAGTCTTTAGGAATTGGTTTTGATCTTCATTTATATTTCTATCTAGAGTTTTTCTTTGTGATTTTGATTTCTAAACTCTTTATTTTCTCACACTTGAGCTATCTATCTATCCTATCTATTAGGATCTTGTTTTGTGAGGAAAATTGGTTTGTGGTTTGTTGAGACTACTAAGAGTTGTAACCCTTTCTTTTGCTTTGGTTTTGTGCCTTTCCCTCTATGTGTAGAGGAGGTTGTGCAATTGGGTTTGTTGGTATCCCTCTAGTGTGAGGTGATTGTTGTTTGGCTAAGTGCCCATCCCTCTAAGTGGAGAGGTGATTGTTGTTGTGTCTTGCCTCTTGTAGAGGTTGTGTTTGTCGGAGAGAGGAGTTGTGTACTCCAAAATTGTATTACCCAAATCCTCAGTGGAGGTTCCCTGTGTGGGAAGTCCTGTGTGGACGCTATAGTGGAAATCCTTCTGTGTGAAGGCGGGGGACGTAGAGCAGTGGCTCGAATCTCGAAACATATCTTTGTGTTTGCGTTTGATCCACTCTCTCTCTCTCTCACCTTGCATTATTTCATATTGTTCATTCATACATATACTTAGTATTGTTTGTGTGCCATACTTGTGTTGAACCAAGAGAGTTTCATATAGCACCTCAACTCTTATTAAGAGGAATTTAGAGGAGATAGTTCAGAGCCTTTTACCGAGAATTCGGCTACACTTTTTAGTTACACTAAGTGTGTTGCAATTTTGTTTTTAATTCCGCATCATTTGTCATTAGATTAACCATACACCTATTCACCCCCCCTCTAGGTGTACTTTCAATTGGTATCAGAGCGTTTTGATATGTATTGCTTATATGCAAGGGAAGCTTAACATCTTCTCTATATATAGATTCATGTGGAGTGTATCTCATATTGAGGAGCTTGACCTCTCTTCTCTATGTCTTACACGTGTGTAGGGGGAGCTTCACATCTCCTTTTATGCATTGTATATTATGCGTTATATGTTTAGGGTTTAGTCATCTCTTTTTCATGTAATGCATGTATGCAGGGGGAGTTAACTTTTCGTCTCTCCTCTTTATGATGTATATCGCATATACACCTTGTTTGATTTGACAAAAAGGGGAGAAATTTTTTTTTGAGTTTATTTATGCCCCTTTGTTGATGATTTGATAAAAAGGGGAGAGAAATTTGGAGTTTTATATATGCATGCTTATGCATGATTATTTCTGTAACCCCCTGATCCTTGATGTACGTATCGCAGTATCAGTACGCAATACGGCGTATAATATTGATTTGACCTCCGTGGTAGTCCGATTGAGCTGATTTTAGTTTCAAAAATTATTTTCTAATATTTTAGATTTTTCAGGATTTTCTGGAATTTTTCTGAATTATTTTGGAAAATCTCCGTAGTCGGTGTCGACCAATACCGATAATCGGCTTTACGATTTTTAATTCACAAACGGATTTATATTTTTAGAATCCACTTTCATCATGTGTTTTAGAATCGTATTATCTACGTTAGGATATTTTTGGGGATTTTTCTGAATTTATCAAAACTCGGGCCAAACTGGTGTCGCCCAATATCGACGATATCTTCCAGGATTTTTAACTTACAAACCGGATTGAATTTCTTCAAACCGTTTTCAGATTACATCTCAGGATAATATTCTCTATTTTCTGTAATTTTTGGGCACCGTTCGGAGCTGGTCGAATATTGGGCCAATATTATAATATTAAAATATATTATTTTTAATCTTTTTCTTTTCTCTTCTTTTCCCTTCCTCTTCTTCCTTTCTCTGGAAGAATCTCCCACCGCCTCTCCACCGCCTTTGCCCCCCTCTTTAAAAATCCTCTCTCTCTTCCCCCCATAACTCCCTCTCCTTTCTCTCTCTCTCTCTCTCAAACTCTCTCTCTCTCTAACCTCTCTCCTTTCTCTCTTTTCTCTTCTATCTCTCTATCTCTCTCACAGCCCCAGCTCCCCCTCTCTCCCTCTATCTCTGCAGACCACGGGCGGCGGCCTGGCCGTTGCCAGCGGCCAGGCCAGGCCGGCGGCACGCCGGAGGCCGGCCAGGCCGGCGGTGCGGGAGGCTAGCCAAGCGCCGGCGGCGCAGGTGGTGGGGGCGCCAGCCCCGACCCTCTTCCTCTCTCTCCCTCTCTCTCGGTGGGGCCGTCCGGCGGCCAGTGGCGCCGGAGCGGCGCCGCTGTGGCGCCGGCGCCGGCGGGGCAGCCGCGCCGGCAAGGTGGCCGCGCCGGCTGGGCGGCCGGGCGGCGGGCGCGCGAGGGCGGCAGCAGCAGCACACGGCTGCTGCTGCTGTTGCTCAGGTGGGTGAAAAACCAAATGGGTTTGGGTTTGGGTTTAACCCAAACCCGACCCATTTGTACCTCAACTCGACCCAATAAAGATACGTTTTCAGAAAAACCCCTGCTCTTATTTCTTATTTGCATTTCAATATTTTTATTACATATTTAACCCCATTTTATCACTTTTAGCGTTCGGGCGATATCTGGAGCATCCGGACTCCGATTTGGACGGTTCTGGATCCGTTGCGATCGTGGGGAAGAGAGCTACCTTCCCATGACTAGTTTGTGAGTGTTTTTCTTTTATAAATTATATTTTTTCATGTTTAGTGACATTGATTGATAACTCTTGTCACATGCATACTGATCCACGGTACTCGATGACATTACACTGTCACGAGATATAAATGCTGGACACAGTTATTTCATGCACTGGTATCATCATGACACGGAGACTGTAAGTTCACTGGGCATGGTATAGTAGACACTGATCACTGTTACTACGTGTACTATCACAGAGATATTACACGGATGATTGTTATACATCTATGTTCCACTGGTACACGGATATACCAATGCACGGACTACCGCATTTCATAGTATTGTTATCATCGTTACATGGATGCTCGGTACACAGTTATGTCATGTTTACATATCACTGTTACACATGCATGCATGATTTCTCTATTCGTGTCATATGGATCCCCGTTCATATTACATGTATTATTGTTCCATGCTATTCCCGTATGCCTGTTTTATGATTGATTGTTTCCCGTTACTGATATTGATATACCCGTTACTGGATACATGAGCTGTTGATATGCAATGTGTGGAATGCCACAGATATTGTTTCCTGTTTCCTGTTATCGTGTTTCCTGCTATCAACAGAGCTCATGTCATGTTATCGTATTACATGTACCATGTTCCGTACTAGTACTTGTTATACTGTATAGTGAATGATAACAAAGAGAACTTGGGTATGGGGGAGACTTGACGGTTGACTAGATCATATCGGGTGGATGTCTGGATCCATTGTTTGTCCCACTGCAGGGGACGGGGTAGTGCTGGCTACCGTCTGTTACTCATGAGCTCTCGTTTCCCGTTATTGTTTTAGCTCATTGAGATTCCCGTTACATGTTACAGCGCCTAGTGGGCTGGTCTTGGTCTCAGCAGCCAGGGGTCTGATAAGGCCGTTGTCCCGGGTATGCACGGGATACACCCACCCGATAAGAGCTCCTCGACTATGGGTTTCCAATTAACATAATAAAATAGTATACACAATAGTGACGTCGGGAACACTTGTTATTTGGTCACTCTCTCGTTTGGATAATGGTACCCGTAGGCCATGTCCGGATGGGTTCGACTGGAGTGCGGGCTCCAGTATGAACTGCCAGTGGTATGGGACACTGGAAGAGATTGATTATAATACCAGGTGGTACTGATTGCTACTATTGTATAAATAACATGACTTGCCTGATACATGTATATATTGTGTAGTTGTACTTGTTACTGTTCCTGATCATTTATCAGCTATCATGTTACATGTATACGTTGTTCCTTTACCTGGTACATGTTACTCTTTCTGTGGTGGCATACTACGCATGTTCTGCATTGCATCTATTCTGTTTTCATATGCCCACCTGCATGTTTATATTGCATATGCCCACCTGTATGGTCACTGCTATCACGTCACCACTAGACGACAGTATTTATGATATCAACCGGACACGCCTAAAGACATGACCAGATGATAACCGGCTAGGTAGTGATGGTATTAAAAGATAACATGCTTATATCTTTCATTTTAGATACTTCTTCTGCTACTTATATGCTTATTATATGCTTAGGATATGGTATCACTATTACAACAGCATGTATTATCTATTATTATTGTGCTTGTATTACTATAGTACATATTATTGCCTCCTTCATTTTACCACTCACTAGGTCGCTTTCTGACGACCCTGGTTTGCATGCCCAGGTTGGAGATCCGAGCTACCGTATTATCAGATAGTGCCTTGGAGTCACATAGGAGATTCCTCATCGAGACTCTTTATAGGTATCTTGGTGATTTATTTCTGTTATCTCATTTATCCCTATTTTTATATCTGTTATGATCACTAACCCTTTCTGCAGGTATTCTTATACTTATTTCCTGCTGGAACCATTATGTCTATGGAGGAGATTCCCTGTATTGAGGCTTAACGTACGCGTGAGGTTGTTTTCACCTCGCGTATGTACGTCGCCATAACGTCCCCGTACCTGCGGGATCGGGGCGTTACAGAGTGGTATCAGAGCCTAGGTTCACACCTGGTGTGGGTAACCACCTGGGTCCATACTCGGGCTCTTACCAACAGTACAAGCAGATTCAGATTCAAACTTGTCTGTATCTGCCTTCGGGATTCCAGCGACGAGTACAAGAATACCATGTCATTGACAAGTCATTCCTTGACTCTTTTCTATTCCTTACTGATAGTTATCAACTAGACTATCTGATTTCCTTCTTGCTTTCGTTTTATCTTCTTGCTTCCAATCCGTTAGTTTTAGTTCACTACCATACTTCTCCATCCCGAGTTCCTTAGAGATATCAGAGTGCGCAGCGGAAGTGTCGTGGACCCGTAACATTTCGGCTTTAGGGTTGAAAATATTGTTCTCACACCTGAATAGAAATTGCGAGGACGCAATTTTTTGTAAGGTGGGGAGAAATGTAACCCCCTGATCCCTGATGTACGTATCGCATTATCAGTACGCAATACGGCGTATAATATTGATTTGACCTCCATGGTAGTCCGATTGAGCTGATTTTAATTTCAAAAATTATTTTCTAATATTTTAGATTTTTCAGGATTTTCTGAAATTTTTCTGGATTATTTTGGAAAATCTCCGTAGTCGGTGTCGACCAATACCGATAATCGGCTTTACGATTTTTAATTCACAAACGGATTTATATTTTTAGAATCCGCTTTCACCATGTGTTTTAGAATCGTATCATCTACGTTAGGATATTTTTGGGGATTTTTCTGAAGTTATCAAAACTCGGGCCAAACGGGTGTCGCCTAATATCGACGATATCTTCCAGGATTTTTAACTTACAAAACGGATTGAATTTCTTCAAACCGTTTTCAGATTACGTCTCAGGATAATATTCTCTATTTTATGTAATTTTTGGGCACCGTTCGGAGCTGGTCGAATATTGGGCCAATATTATAATATTAAAATATATTATTTTTAATCTTTTTCTTTTCTCTTCTTTTCCCTTCCTCTTCTTCCTTTCTCTGGAAGAATCTCCCACCGCCTCTCCACCGCCTTTGCCCCCCTCTTTAAAAATCCTCTCTCTTCCCCCAATAACTCCCTCTCCTTTCTCTCTCTCTCTCTCAAACTCTCTCTCTCTAACCTCTCTCCTCTCTCTCTTTTCTCTTCTCTCTCTCTATCTCTCTCCCAGCCCCAGCTCCCCCTCTCTCCCTCTATCTCTGCAGACCACGGGCGGCGGCCTGGCCGTTGCCAGCGGCCAGGCCAGGCCGGCGGCACGCCGGAGGCCGGCCAGGCCGGCGGTGCGGGAGGCTGGCCAAGCGCCGGCGGCGCAGGTGGTGGGGGCGCCAGCCCCGACCCTCTTCCTCTCTCTCCCTCTCTCTCGGTGGGGCCGTCCGGCGGCTAGTGGCGCCGGAGCGCGCCAGCGGGGCAGCCGCGCCGGCAAGGTGGCCGCGCCGGCTGGGCGACCGGGCGGCGGGCGCGCGAGGGCAGCAGCAGCAGCACACGGCTGCTGCTGCTGTTGCTCAGGTGGGTGAAAAACCCAATGGGTTTGGGTTTTGGGTTTAACCCAAACCCGACCCATTTGTACCTCAACCCGACCCAATAAAGATACGTTTTCAGAAAAACCCCTGCTCTTATTTCTTATTTGCATTTCAATATTTTTATTACATATTTAACCCCATTTTATCACTTTTAGCGTTCGGGCGATATCTGGAGCATCCGGACTCCGATTTGGACGGTTCTGGATCCGTTGCGATCGTGGGGAAGAGAGCTACCTTCCCATGACTAGTTTGTGAGTGTTTTTCTTTTATAAATTATATTTTTTCATGTTTAGTGACATTGATTGATAACTCTTGTCACATGCATACTGATCCACGGTACTCGATGACATTACACTGTCACGAGATATTAATGCTGGACACAGTTATTTCATGCACTGGTATCATCATGACACGGAGACTGTAAGTTCACTGGGCATGGTATAGTAGACACTGATCACTGTTACTACATGTACTATCACAGAGATATTACACGGATGATTGTTATACATCTATGTTCCACTGGTACACGGATATACCAATGCACGGACTACCGCATTTCATAGTATTGTTATCATCGTTACATGGATGCTCGGTACACAGTTATGTCATGTTTACATATCACTGTTACACATGCATGCATGATTTCTCTATTCGTGTCATATGGATCCCCGTTCATATTACATGTATTATTGTTCCATGCTATTCCCGTATGCCTGTTTTATGATTGATTGTTTCCCGTTACTGATATTGATATACCCGTTACTGGATACATGAGCTGTTGATATGCAATGTGTGGAATGCCACAGATATTGTTTCCCGTTTCCCGTTATCGTGTTTCCTGCTATCAACAGAGCTCATGTCATGTTATCGTATTACATGTACCATGTTCCGTACTAGTACTTGTTATACTGTATAGTGAATGATAACAAAGAGAACTTGGGTATGGGGGAGACTTGACGGTTGACTAGATCATATCGGGTGGATGTCTGGATCCATTGTTTGTTCCTCTGCAGGGGACGGGGTAGTGCTGGCTACCATCTGTTACTCATGAGCTCCCGTTTCCCGTTATTGTTTTAGCTCATTGAGATTCCCGTTACATGTTACAGCCCTAGCGGGCTGGTCCTGGTCTCAGCAGCCAGGGGTCTGATAAGGCCGTTGTCCCGGTATGCACGGGATACACCCACCCGATAAGAGCTCCTCGACCATGGGTTTCCAATTAACATAATAAAACAGTATACACAATAGTGATATCGGGAACACTTGTTATTTGGTCACTCTCTCGTTTGGATAATGGTACCCGTAGGCCATGTCCGGATGGGTTCGACTGGAGTGTGGGCTCCAGTATGAACTGCCAGTGGTATGGGACACTGGAAGAGATTGATTATAATACCAGGTGGTACTGATTGCTGCTATTGTATAAATAACATGACTTGCTTGATACATGTATGCTATTGTGTAGTTGTACTTGTTACTGTTCCTGATCATTTATCCGCTATCATGTTACATGTATACGTTGTTCCTTTACCTGGTACATGTTACTCTTTCTGTGGTGGCATACTACGCATGTTCTGCATTGCATCTATTCTGTTTTCATATGCCCACCTGCATGTTCATATTGCATATGCCCACCTGTATGGTCACTGCTATCACGTCACCACTAGACGACAGTATTTATGATATCAACCGGACACGCCTAAAGACATGACCAGATGATAACCGGCTAGGTAGTGATGGTATTAAAAGATAACATGCTTATATCTTTCATTTTAGATACTTCTGCTGCTACTTATATGCTTATTATATGCTTAGGATACGGTATCACTATTACAACATGTATTATCTATTATTATTGTGCTTGTATTACTATAGTACATATTATTGCCTCCTTCATTTTACTACTCACTAGGTCGCTTTCTGACGACCCTGGGTTTGCATGCCCAGGTTGGAGATCCGAGCTACCGTATTATCAGATAGTACCTTGGAGTCACATAGGAGATTCCTCATCGAGACTCTTTATAGGTATCTTGGTGATTTATTTCTGTTATCTCATTTATCCCTGTTTTTATATCTGTTATGATCACTAACCTTTCTGCAGGTATTCTTGTACTTATTTCCTGCTGGAACCATTATGTCTATGGAGGTGATTCCTGTTGACACTTAAAAAAGACAAGATTCTTATTGGTCCGAACAATGTCTAAACTTGTTGACATTTACAAAAGACAAGTGACGGACGAGCTGAAGACCAGTTTTCACCCATCTCCGAGGGACAAGGAAGCGACTTGGATTCCACTGATCCAGCAAGCAGACGGTGAACCCAGATTGTTTCTAAACAGACCTCAGCAGGTCTAAAGATGCTAGCACTTAGCATTGCATGAGCCCAAAGGGATAGCCTCGCTTGAGAGGCTAATATCACTCGACTTCGCCTTGAAGCCATTCAAAGCCTCGCCAGGAAGCTGACTCGCAAACTTCGCCACAGAGGACTACCAGCTCCGCCAAAGGGTTTCTTTCGGACTTCGCCAGAAACCGTCTCTAGCTCCGCTACGAGCTCAATGCGGACGGCTCCGCTATGAATCTGCCACGGTCAACCTTTGACCAATCAAATCTCCGGATGAGATCGGATGCAATCAGATCAAATCTAATTAAGGTCAAATCAGAGATCAAATTTGGCAGTTGATTGCCACAATCTCTTGACTCTTCTAAAACGAGTAAGAAGATCAGGGGAAATCCTCCAACGATATGGAAAGGATCAAAAACAGATCAAGAGGATCAACCGACCTGCCAATTCTAGCTCCGCAGAAGCTATCTTAGCCTCGCAGCAAGGCTACTTTCCAGATTTAAACAGATTTGATTCAATCTGTTTCCATATCTTCAAGGGACGATTATACCCTTGCTCTCCCTATAAATAGCCCACCAGGGGTACAAGGAGAGAGATATAGATCGATCAATCGAGAGAGAAGACTCCACAAGCAGAGACTTCTTCACAAAGCACCGTGCGCTCTTGAATTCAGAGACCTTTTAGAGAATTGCTTTCTCTAACCAGGGTGTTGATACCCTAACATCGTCCTTCTTCTCAAGGAATCTCCGGAACCAGGCGAGAAGGAATTCCTTATTGAAGGCGATTTTGAGAAGCATCAAGAGGGTTCTACCAACCTTTTGTTCTCTGATTCCCCGAACCAGGCGAGAAGGGAATCTCATCGCTCGCATCGTCAAAGGGACAAAGTGGTCGCACGCTGACCAGACTCCTATCGGCACACTTCTCCAGAATCTTTGAGGAGATCTACTTGTAATCTTTTTTAAGAATATTTGTAATTTAGCTCCTCAACCCTTTTATTGTAAGTTTTCCCCCTTTGCAAACATAATGGAAAACAAGATGGCGACTCCGCTGGGGAAGAGATTCTCCACTGTCGAGAATCAAGTGTCACAATGCGACGAACAGACCTTTGGGTCTAACTCTGAATTCAGAAAAGCCGGTGCAGCCAGAGCTTCTCTGGCTATATCTTCAAGGAAAGTCTCTGCGGAGACTGAAAAGGTTCTCTGGGAACCTACTGCGGTTATTTGGCGCAAAAAGGGAGCACGTCCGCAGTCTGATTCCTTTACTTGTGAGAACTTGGTGGTTCAGTTCGATCAAGGGAGATTTGAAGAAGTCCTCTCTGGGGGTGGCCCAATGCTTCGAGCACGGAAGCATAAGAAGGTTTCCACGGCCAAGGTTTCAAATCAGAAACAGGAAGCAGAATTCTGCCAACACCCCTCAGCCTCGTGTGTGGCTAATCAGGTTCTTTGCGAACCTAAGTCTCCTCTGCCAAGGCGGGTATGGAAGCCTAAACAGAAGTCTTCGACCGAAGCTTCAGGCGTAGCTATGCCTAAACCGCGCCTCTCCCGCGAAGAGAAAGGCAAGATGCCTGTCTGCTCCAATCATAAAGTTACGACGGCAATCATACCGTCGTCCAATTCAAGGGCAGCGATGCCTCGCGCCGGCCTCGTTCTCATGAGCGAAGCCACTGTACCACAGCGTACGCGCAGGGTCCATGACCGCGAAGCCGAAGCCAAAGTACCATCTAAGGCTAATTGCCTTCGCAACAGCATAGCGGGTAAAGCACCGCAGCGTGCTCCGCTTTCCAGTGCGTCAAGCACTAAGTTCGCGTCTAATGGCGAAGCTAGAACCAAAGCACTATTCAGTGCTAATCCCGTCTGCAGGGATAAAAGAAGCAGGACATCGCCCTATGTGCGATCCAAAAGAGCCTTTGCGCTCGATTGCAGGGACCCAACCGGGTTCGATTTGAGGAAATTGTTGATGGATAGACAAACCTCTTCCCCTATTGCCAACACAGGGGATGTCAACTGCTGACACTCCACTCGGTCCATTGCCGGCTGGGACCAATCTCCGCCACGCCTCCAAGACGACGGTCAGTTTTTGATCGACTATCGGTACAAGTCCCGGTGAAACATCGCAAAAGGAGCATCTCGCGAGATCTACCCTCCGCATCCGTCAACATGACCGGAAGAGGACGAGTCCCCAGATCCAGACTACAGCCCAGGCTTAGGCGAAGTCTTGGTGCATGAGGAAGGTGTTTTCCGAAACACCAGATCCAGGGTGGCGATACCCTACACTTATGAACAGCCGTCCTCCTCGACGGCCCTAGCCTCGTCAGAGCCCAGGAGATCACTCCAATCATCGGACGGAGAAGATGAAGATAGTGGGTACGCCTCTTCGGCGACAGTCAGTTCGGTGCGAACAGACAGAGCATCAGTCAATATGGCTGATAACGTCAACGACGATCTTCGTCGACGCCTGGAAGCCCAGGAGCAAACTTCCAAGACTCAGCAAGAGGCTCTGGACAATATTCAACAGATGCTCGCTCAACTCCTCAATAACCGGAATAACAATGATGCCGGGAGCAATCACGATGAGGAGGAACACTTCAGCAATGAGCAACCAAAGCCGGAGAAATCCAAGGAGGGTTCTTCCTTAGACGCCGAAGTCCTTAAGGGCCTCCAAGCTCAGATCACATCCCTAGCTCAGAGGGATGAATTAAAGAAGGTAGGGGCAGTCCGTCCTTATCCGCTGGAGTGGGATTCGGTGCCATATCCACCGAAGTTCAAACCGCCAACGCTGCATACCTATGATGGAAAGAGCTCGCCAAATCAGCACATCTACTATTTCCGGTCTCAGACTGGTAATGTCATAAGCAATGACGCCATCATGGCTAGGCTTTTCATTGGCACCTTAAAAGGGGTGGCATTTGACTGGTTTCGCAGTCTTCCCCCGGGCTCTATCAACTCCTGGATCGATCTGGAAACTCGGTTCCTCTCTCGTTTCTATGAGGACGATACCGAAGTAACCATGGACAAGCTCCTCTCCACTGTGCAGAGGAAGGGCGAATCTGTCCGTGACTACATTGAACGGTTCAGAAACTTATCCTTGATGTGCCCAGCAGGGATGCCATTACCCATGCTCTTGCAGACATGCAGACACAACTTCCTAGACCAAGTGGAAGTTCGCATGGGGGCTGTTAAAGCCCACACTTGGAAAGAATTGGTCGAACAAGCTGAGATAGCCGAGAAGTCGGCTAAAAAGTTCGAACCATCCGCCACTAGAGGCAAGTGGGGGATGAACAACAAAGGGCGTAGCGACCTACCGCAATCTTCTCAAGCTAAAGGTAAAGAGACTATGTCTGTGGAGTTATCCGGAGATGTGCAGTCGAAGGCCAAGAAGAGCGGCTTCAACAATCAGGAGCCTAAGTTCCCTCCAAAGCAGTACTCGTTCAAAGACGATCAGGTGGTCATTATATTCCATCTGCTCCACAAAGGGAACAAAATGAAGCTGCCAGATGCGCGGCGTCCCAATGAGATAGGGCGCACAAACGACCCTAAATACTGCCTCTACCACAGGATGATCCACCATCCTACTGACAAGTGCTATGTCCTCAAGGATAGAATTCAAGCCTTGGTCGACGCTGGAGTCCTGACACTGAAGACGGAGCAGAAGAAAGTCACCGCCAATATGGTGACTCTTGAGTTCGGCAAAGCTCCGAAGGTCACAGTTCCTGACGGGACTTATGCAGTCCCTGCGCCACGGTTGGAAGTCAAGCATCCTCCAGCAATAGCTCAAAACAATAGGGCCTTGTTCCCTTAACATTGGAGACAGGAGAAGTCATGTGGATACATCCAGACCTCGTCCAAGACGTACAGCGGGATCCAAAGCAGCCCAACTCAAAGGGCAAGTCTTGCAATGTCATCTCCATCCTACCAGACGACGGCAATCTTACATCGGCTTCCCTCAGTGATTCCGAAGGAGAAAAGCATGCTTGCGCAGCGCAAGCCGATACGCCTCAACAAATGGGCACCCGATCCGAAAAATCATACTTAAGGCAGTATGAAAAGTCTACTGACGAGATACAACAGCAAACGACGTCAGTACAAGTACCAGCATCCACTCCAATCCCAACCAAAGGGAAAGAAAAGCCTAAGGAGGTACGATTCGACCACGTGTTGAAGAAACCACCAGGCCAAGGGTTTGATACGCCCTTTCGGTTTGACACATTGGCTCAGCTGGCCAATATCCCAGCTCGTATCACTATACACGAGCTCCTTCGCCTCTCAAAAGAGACAAGAGAAGCACTCAGGGAGGCGCTAGCCAATTCAGAATCCTTTCTGACATGCATGCCTGAGATCCCTAACGACGACGTTCAGTCTCCCTGCCCAGAATGTCATCATGCACAATCAAAGGTGCCCGCTATTACCTTCAAGGCAGGCTGGCCTATATCAGAAGATTCATCACAAATCTCTCAGGCCGCTGTCAGCCGTTCATCCGGCTCATGAAAAAGGGTACTTCCTTCGTATGGGATCAAGCTTGTCAGGAAGCTTATGAAGACATCAAGAGGTACCTCACAAAGCCTCCAGCCTTAGTGGCCCCTACATCAGGGAAGCCATTCTTGCTTTATGTAAAGGCTATGGACTACTCCCTCGGTGCCCTCCTCGCTCAAAAGGATGACAATGGCCACGAGCATGCCATTTATTATCTGAGCAGAACTCTCATAGGAGCGGAATCTCGCTACAACCCTATCGAGAAAGAGTGTTTAGCTCTCGTCTTCGCTGTTCAGAAGACATGACATTATTTGGTCGGCCAGACCATACATGTCATCTCCAGAGTAAACCCATTGCGTCTTCTTATGACGAAGCCAGGATCATTGAATTCAAGATTGGCTAAGTGGGCACTTTTATTGTCTCAATACGACATGATCTTCACGCCTCAAAGGCGGTTAAAGGCCAGGCCCTTGCAGAGTTCTTGGCTGCTCATCCAGTTTCGGAGCATTCAAAACTTCACGAAGATATCCCTGATGAAGTCTTCGAGTCTTATGCGACCTCAGAAGAGGAAGTGTGGCAGATGTTCTTTGATGGAGCATCCCGAATGGGCCCCAAGGCAAGATTATTGCCGGAGTGGGGGTTGTGTTTATCTCCCCACAGAATCATGTCCTGCCCAGAGCATTTTCTTTGACAGAATCGTGCTCCAACAATGTAGCAGAATATAATGCTCTGCTCATTGGTCTTCAGCTCGCCCATGGAATGGGGGTACGCTACCTCGAAGCTTATGGCGATTCAAAACTGATCATCAATCAGGTTAAAGGCGAATACGAAGTCCGCCATGAGGACTTGGTGCCTTATTACCATACAGCCATCGAATTGGCTAACCTATTTGAAGGTTTCTACATCGGGCATGTGTCCCGATCTCAAAATACTAAGGCGGACGCCCTTGCTGCATTAGCAACAACTCTAGCCTTACCGGCAGACACCGAGTATCACCTCACAGTCGCAACTCGACATCTTGTATGCTCCAAGCACATGCTAAGAATTCGAGAAGTCTATAATGTCTCCACGGATCTTGAGCCGAGGGATTGGCGCTTTCCTCTCATCGACTATGTTCTGCACGGTCTGCTTCCAGACAATCCTAAAGAAGCGACATCTATCAGACGAAGGTCTCTCCGTTTCCACTACGACCCGATTCTGAAGACACTCTACCGTCGTTCATATGACGGTCTCCTCCTCTGTTGCCTTTCCAATTCAGAGGCACAAGAAGCGCTCCAAGAAGCGCACGATGGCACTTGCGGAGCTCATCAGCCAGGTTCAAAGCTTAAAGATAGGTTGCACAGACTTGGATACTATTGGCCAACTATGATAGCCGACGCCATCCAATATGCACGAAGGTGTAAAGCATGTCAGATTCATGCGGACTTCATACACCAGCCTTCGGAGTTGCTCCACCCGACTGCTGCTTCATGGCCATTTGAAGCATGGGGAATAGACGTCGTAGGGCCAATCAGCCCTTCTTCGACAAAAGGTCACCGGTTTATCCTAGCAATAACCGACTACTTTTCAAAATGGGCGGAGGCTATACCACTGGTTGAAGTCAAAACCTCCAATGTGGTTCACTTTATCAAACATCATGTCATCCATCGATTTGGTGTCCCTAGGCGGATCATCCACGACAACGGTCCCCAATTCATAAGCCAAGTATTCTATCGGTTCTGCGATAAATACCGAATTCAGAATGTGGCTTCAACTGCCTATAATCCTGCTGCCAATGGCTTGGCGGAAGCATTCAACAAAACAATCATCAAGCTGCTCAAGAAATTCGTCTCCTCGAATAAGCGAGATTGGGACGAAAAGCTTGGTGAATGTCCTTGGGCCTACCGAACCACGGTTCGGACACGACAGGCAATACGCCTTTTTCCCTGGTATATGGGTGTGAAGCAGTCCTCCCATTGGAAATCCAGATGCCATCGTTGCGTGTAGCTCTGATTACTAAAACCACATCAGAGGACAATGATCGCCGACGCCTTCAAGAGCTCGAAGCTTTGGACGAGAAGCGACTACAAGCTCAGCAGCATATCGAGCTATATCAAGCTCGAATCTCAAAAGCCTTCAATAAGAAGGTCAAACAGAGGGTCTTTCAGAAAGGAGACCTGGTCTTAGCCGTCAGACGACCGATGATTATGACGCACAAGACCAAAGGCAAATTTCAGCCTAAATGGGAAGGACCGTTTGTGATAGAAACAGTCTATTCAAACGGAGCATACCGCCTCACGACTGCAGAGGGCGACCTACTCATGATGCCGATCAATGGCAAGTTCTTAAAGAAGTATTATCCTTAATCAAGGATCCTTCTCTTGATCAAGTTAACACTGCACCTCTGATCAAGATCTCCGAGAGCCTTTCTCTTCCTCCCAGTGAGGTCATACAGCCATAAACCAACAGGAACCTGGCCGTGCACCAGTTATCCTAAAGGAGAGTCAGGGTTATGCAGACATTAACCTGATAATCCAATATCCTTAACGATTAAGAATAGAGGAAAATGTTGGCCTGTAAGCCCAACATAAGTCCTCGACAACTCATCATGCTGAGGGGAAAAGCATGGTTAGCCCAATTCAAATGGTAGTTGGTAAAGGCATATCAAACCCGTTGACAGCTGGGGATTTGCTAAAAATCCTAAGGGACCAGTTCCCATTTGATTCCCTCTCCAAAGTCGCTTACCAATTCTCATCCATAGGATGGTAAGGCCACATATGCTTCGCTGTTATGTTAACATTAAACCTATGACAGCAATCCCCTCGTTTCTCCCCGTGAGAATGAGACCTCCAAAATCACTTACCAATTCTCATCCATAGAATGGTAAGACCACAAATACATTTTGCTGTTACGTTAACACTAAACCTATGACAGTGATTCCCTCGTTTCTCCCCGTGAAAACGAGACTTTTCCCAAACTCCATTGCAACCTTGAGCTTGGTGGCGTCTCATCCGGTTATGTCATTGCGACCTCTGAACCAACAGACAGCCAAGTCTCAATTTTGAGCTTGTTGATATTTACAAAAGACAAGTCTCAATTCCGAGCCCTGTTGACATTTACAAAAGACAGGTCTCGATACTCGTTGACATTTACAAAAGACGGGTATCAACTATTTTGAGCTTGGCGGCGTCTCATCCGGTTATGTCATTGCGACCTCTGAACCAGCAGACAGCTAAGTCTCAATTCCGAGTCCTGTTGACATTTACAAAAGACAGGTCTCGATACTTATTGACATTTACAAAAGATAAGTACCACCAATTCTGAAGCTTGGCGGCGTCTCATCCGGTTATGTCATTGCGACCTCTGAACCAGCAGACAGCTAAGTCTCAATTCCGAGCCCTGTTGACATTTACAAAAGACAGGTCTCGATACTCGTTGACATTTACAAAAGACGGGTATCATCTATTTTGAGCTTGGCGGCGTCTCATCCGGTTATGTCATTGCGACCTCTGAACCAGCAGACAGCTAAGTCTCAATTCCGAGCCCTGTTGACATTTACAAAAGACAGGTCTCGATACTTATTGACATTTACAAAAGATAAGTATCACCAATTCTGAAGCTTGGCGGCGTCTCATCCGGTTATGTCATTGCGACCTCTGAACCAGCAGACAGCTAAGTCTCAATTCCGAGCCCTGTTGACATTTACAAAAGACAGGTCTCGATGCTCGTTGACATTTACAAAAGACGAGTATCACCTATTTTGAAGCTTGGTGGCGTCTCAACCGGTTATGTCATTGCGACATCTGAACCAACAGACAGCTAAGTCTCAATTTTGAGCTTGTTGACATTTACAAAAGACAAGTCTCAATTCCGAGCCCTGTTGACATTTACAAAAGACAGGTCTCGATACTCGTTGACATTTACAAAAGACGAGTATCACCAATTCTGAAGCTTGGCGGCGTCTCAATCGGTTATGTCATTGCGACCTCTGAACCAGCAGACAGCTAAGTCTCAATTCCGAGCCCTGTTGACATTTACAAAAGACAGGTCTCGATGCTCGTTGACATTTACAAAAGACGAGTATCACTTATTTTGAAGCTTGGTGGCTTCTCAACCAGTTATGTCATCGCGACCTCTGAACTGGCAGATAGCCAAGTTTCATCTACCATTGAGCTTAGTAGCGTCTCAACCGGTTATGTCATTGTGACCTCTGAACCAGCAGACAGCTAAGTCTCAACTTTGAGCCTGTTGACACTTACAAAAGACAGGACTCACCGATGCTTGCTGACATTTACAAAAGGCAAGTATCTCCCCTTCAGCCCCGCAAAGGGCTAACCTCATCGGTTATGTCATTGCGACCTCTGAACCGACGGATAGCCACGTCTCAAAGATTACGTCCTCCAGCAAGAACAAGATTGGAGATTCGACAGAAGCCAAAACAAAAGAAAGAATTTCCATTAATGCCAAAAGATGGGGACACATGAAAGCACGTACACAATGACCTACAAGCGTACACTGTACGATCTGAGCCGCTCTCCGAGGGCGTTCAGCCTCGTCTTCCTGTCATCAGCAGCCTGGGCGAGCGCCTGTGACCTCAGCTCAGCCTCATCAAAGTCCACCGCCTGGGCCAGACGAGCTTCAACTTCCGCCAAAGTTGCCCTCTGTGACAACTCCTGCCGCGCAAACTCCTCACTCTGAGCTCTGAGCTCTTCAAGCCGCGCAGTTTCCTCAAGACGCACCGGTATGGCCTTGGATAAGAGGAGATTTGCTTTCCTGATCATTTCCTCAGCCTTCGTAATCTTATCCTCAACGCCGAGAAGAGCACTAGTGGAGGCGTCAATTGCACTTCCAATCTCCACTTGCCTTGTTTCCAAGGATTTCAAATCAGAAGAGATGGCCTTAGCAGTCTCTTGAGCAGCAAGCCAGGCCTCGTGCTTTCGGGCAACAAGACAAGCGAGCTGCTCGTCAGCTAAGGACGCCGGGTCTGAGCGATAGAGACGGCGCCACTCCTCTACAGCCTTCTCAAGTTCATCCACCAGGAGTTCTAAAGCAGCAGTCTGATGATACCCCTCAAAGTCCCGAATGCTCTCAATGTCACGGGAGAGGACCACCTTCAGCTTTGAGAATGGTACAGGCGAACCTTTCAAACTAGGTCGATAGTTCGCTCCAAGCTTCTATAAAAGCTATCGACCAGATCACCTATGTAATCATTCTCGGCCTCAGCCATTTCGGGCAGGGAGGCAACCTCAGAATAGTCCACCAACCTGGTCGACGCCGTCGCAAAAGAAGCAGCGGGAACACTGACAGTAGCAGGACTAGCCGAAAGCGATCTCGGCGGAGTCCTCATCAAAACCAGCACGCCAGCCACCGCGGAGGTAAGACTGGCAACCACCTCTTGAGCAGCAGGCTCAACCACCAGGGTTGGAGAGGTAGGGCTTGCCATCACCCTCAGTGCCGCACTCGGCAAAACAGTCCGCACCTCACTTGTTGATGTGATTGGGAGTGAGGATACCTCCAGAACTGTCGTCCCTTCAACCTCTGGTCCTTCAGCTGATTTAGGCTGATAAGAAGGAAGGTCGCCATACAGCGCGTCCAACACAGCAGCATCCGCCGTGGCCGAGGTGCTCATGTCACCCCTCGATCCCTCAGGAAGATCTACCGGCTCCCTTGAAGCTGATGCATCTTGAGGCCGAACACCTGTAACAAGACTGTGGTTAGTCGGGACACTATATACAGAAGAAGCCAAGAGGGTACGACAATACCAAATGATGATGTTGCCTCGAACATCTCGTCGGCGGCACCAGTCTCCAGAGGCTCCATCGGAAAATTTTTGGCAGAATCAACACGAATAGCCGGCTCGTTTTCACTTGCCGAGTATCCTGTGGACCACCCGATAGAGCTCGATGCCTCAGGACTTCCTTTAGAAGTCCCAACGCCTGAAGGACCGATGTTGGCCACATCACCTCCAGACTCCTCCGGAATGGCACAGGAACCAGCTTCAGCCCCATAAGTGAATAGGGGATCATAATGTTCCCCTTCCTCTCCAGCCGTCTCGGCTCCTGCAACAAGAAGCAAAGGATGAGTTATTCGGAACACACCAAAAGCATTATATGAACCAGGGTAACCTCACCCAGACCTAGAGCGAATTCACCACTAGTCGGTTCAGCAACCGACGGTTCAGCCGCTAATGGGGCAGCAGGAGGAATCGCTGTAGAGGGGTAACCCTCTACGACGATCGTAGGAGCTTGGCAACGGGGCTTCTTCGCCGACGATTTCCTACGAGAGCTACCCGCCCGCTTTCTCTTGAAGTGGACGTCAGAATCCTCTTCTTCCACTCCTCCCGCACGTCGTGGGGAAGATGTCCCCATCACACCAGAGCCAGCCGCATGAGTATCAGCTCCAGCCCCCATCTCGAAGCGAGGGCTCCCTGCATCAGAAGCCTCGCTGTCATCCACAGCGATGAATTCTTCCAAGCCGGGGACACGAACCCGTTTGCCTTCTCTCTTATCAGAGGCTTTCCGCTTCAGTCGCTGAGAGATTAACTTCACACCCGAACTGTTGGCGTTAAATCCAGGAGGTGTGGAGTTGGAAGCCGCGTACCACTGGCAAAAGCATAGGGTCGTCGAGAGGCCGGGATCCTGCAGCGGCGTGCGTAGCCACGCCCCAGTGCCATCCGCAGTAAAGAACCGCCAGGCACGGGCCCCATCAATAAGACTCCCCATGAAAGCCAGGTCCGAATTGGGGTTGCCCACATACAGTTGGTCGTACCCGAATTGGCGGGCAAATCGACTCGGGACGTAGGGTTCCAGGTAGCAGGTATCCCCACTCCTGTACAGCAAATGCGAGGGCCGGATGCTGACCAGCCACTCGAAAACGCCCCGACTCATGGGAGACCGCGCCGACTCCGTATCTCGGAATTCCTCGGTGTATCCTGCACCCCGAATACGAGGAAAACAGCGGAACAGGCTATAAGCGTCATGACGACGCACTAACTTACGGGCCTCGGCCACGTAGGCTTTCATCCAAGAGCAACCTTCGAATCGGCGGAGAAGCGCCGTTCGAACACCCTGCGGAGGGTCTTCCCCAGCTCTAATCAAAGTAGGGCAGTGTAAGGCGAACCACGCCATCAAGTAGGTGTATGGCAGACCCACCCTAGGATTGGGTCCATCACAAGGCAGGATAGCACTCTCCCACGCCTCGTCGCCGGTGGCCTGCAGAAAGCCTCCGTTAATGCGCGAAGGCCTCTTTGAATACAGCACACCATGGCCGGGAGAAGACCCAGACGGTGGCCATGGGCCAGGCGAACGGCGGGTAGCAGAACATTCGGGTGGACGATGTCACCCGAGGAAGAAGGCACAACACACTTCTTTAACCAGACGGTAAGAAACCGGCCAGCAGCGCCTTTCGAGACATAGGCCGACGGGCCTGATGGTGAAAGCTCCGAAGGGTATCACCCTTCTCATAGGGACCAGCGTCTTCTGTTACGACGATATCCCTTTGGAGACACATCTCCATCCGTTCAACAATATCGCCATCAGCAACTCCGCGATGAGCTGCTTCAGGAGCATTCTTCATGTCTGGGAACAGGTAACTTCCCCAGCTCTTCAAGCTCTTCGAGCTACCCTTGCCACCACCGTGAATGCTGGAACAAATATGCAAGTGGCACATCAACTCCCGATAAGTCTCGAGCATAGCAGGCTCCTGCTTCTCCAGGAGAGCCAACTCCGCCTCACAAGGAAAGTACTCTTCGTATGGAAGAGACCCGAAAGGCAAAGCAGAGATTTCCCACATCTCATGCAGAGCCATGCCCAGCTCGCCAACCGGGGTGAAGAAGGTCCCCGAAGCCGGGCAGTACAACTCAAGGATGGCGTAAAAGCACGCCACCTTCATCCCAATGCCGTAGCAGGTCGCCCTGACGGCCTCATAGAGATTCAACCCCTCCAAGTCCTCCTCGAAGTGAGCGAGGATATAGTTGGTCAACTCCGCCCAGCATGTCTTAGGAGGATGAACCCAACCGGGAGCCCTGAAGTCAGTTGCAGGATAGTTCCCGTCAACTGCGCAGAATTGAGTGCCAAAGGTCTGCGCCACAGCCGGGTTCTCTCCCACTGGAAGTTCCCGCGATACCTTCCCAGGGTATACCCCCATTATGCTGAGGGGAGGGCCCGCCCTCGAATAGCCGGACTGAAAGGTCAATCTCCCAACATGGACGGATTCGACGCTTCGGCTTACGCCCCACGCCATCTTCCGAGCCTGAGTCACATTCACAAAAGAAGATAAAGGAAAGTGCCGCTTAGTCGACGGAAGGTAAAACTTCTCGCCATCCAGTTGAAAGATCCATTGTCCCTCGCCTGCCTGCAACTGGCGATCGGGATCGGATGCGGCATCCCCGAACATAAAGTCGGGCTTTCTGTAAGTCCGACGGTCAACGTCCTCAAGAGGGGCCGTGGTCAAGATACTCCGCGTGGTCTGCGGATGACCGCCTTGGATGAGTGTATCCCGGACGAGGGAGCTCCGCTCACTGAACAAAGAAGCCTGTCCATGGAATTGCAGGCTGAGGTTACCATCTGCTCGACTGGTTAGCCCAAACAGACTGTTCAGGAGACCGGAAGTGTAATGCACTGCAAAGACAGAAATGAACTATGATTAGTTCAACAATCAAGTGGATACGAAGGCATTAAAAAAAAAAATCCACTAAGGCATAGCCTCGCTCAGCGAGCAAGGCCAGCTAGGCGATAGCTTCGATGAAGCTTGATCTCGCGGATAAAACTGCATTTTTGCAGAAAGCGTCCAAAGTACCAACTTCGCTTAAGCAGGAAGTGGTATAGCCCTAAGGGCTAACGTCACCAAGAGGGCATCATGGTCAAAAGTCACCCTTCGTGGCCATGACTGAAGGAACAGACCTATATCCTGTTCCTCAACAGGATGGAGACTGCCCGAGTAATGGCTTCGTACGGAAGCCTAAGGAAGAACTGTTCGGTTCTTAATTCCCTTGTGCAAGGAAAATAGGGAGGTTCAAGGAAACGAGTTCCCTAATGAGGACAGATCATATTCGATCATCCTAATAGCCAAATGTTGGCTCCAAAGGAGAGAGACCACGGTCTCTAATCAGATAGGAAAATTCCTTACCGATGACTGGTCGCTCGATGACCGGAGGAGGAGGACCCTCCGCTGCAGAAGTCACCACTTCTTTTCCCGCTCGTCTTTTGGGCGCCATTAAAGAGTTGCAAGAGTTCTCAAGGTTCTCTGAACAAAGAAGGAAGAGGAAGAGGGAAAGTCAAGAAATCTCTCTGAAAAAAGAAGATCTTTTCCTGCTCAGCCCGATCGGGCTTTTATAGGCCAATCAGCGCCTGAAACGAGGCCTCGAAAAGGGCGTATGCCGCCGTTTCGAATTAATTCGAAACGCCGCCCAAAGCGCCTTCCCGAGAAGCGCTGCTTCGATTCCGCTAAGGGTTAACTTCGCCCTGGCTTAAAGTGCGGATTTCGCACAATCCTTCAAGGACTTCGCCGAGAGGCTTACCTTAGCCCTCTAAAAAGGCGCTTACATGCCAGTCTCGCGAAGATCACTCAAAGAAAGGACTATGTCCTTAACTCCGCATACAGTTTAGCCCCGCTATGGCCAAAACCTCAAAGAAAGCAAGCAAAGATCAGATGATTAGAAGATGAACTTTCATTGATTTAAAAGGAAGGGTACATTGATATTACATCGAAGTTGTGTTTCATACAACACACCCAGTTGCTCGACAGGGTCATTTGCGCAAAAAAGCATACAAGTGATTTTACCCGCTTCTAAGTCAAACCGACTGGACAAAGGAGGCCTTCCTCCTGCACAAGGCCGTAATCAGTGGTGCCGCGAGGACACGGTCATTATTCTCCACAAAAATGGCAGATCTTGCCAGGCCATTTTTGTTGAAGCCTGGCAATAGAAACCTATCGCCGCCAACACGATAGATCACGTATAATGGGAATCGGCAGTGATACCAGTGATCTAACGGGTGTGAGGCCCGCTTTCCCGAAGTGGATCGCCCTTAAAGGCCACCAAAGTTGAAAGTTGGCAATGATGCCAGTGATCTCACAGGTGACGCCCACTACCCCGAAACGGATCATCTCCGACAAAGCGGCTACCAGCCTCACCTCAGAACGAATCATCTCGGATAAGAGGCTGCCAATAGCCTCTGGGACACGCACCCGCTGCCCGAATTGTTCCTCCTGCTTAAAAGTAAAGCTTCAACCGGGGAAGCATAAGGCAATTTTATGGTTCCTTCCATCAAGTCACAAGATTGGCGAGCATAGCCCACTGCAAGGCAAATCAGAACAGATTAGCAGTTAAGCACAGAAAAAACTGCAAATCAGAATCTTTGGGTCAAAGCAATCCAATTTCAGTAAAAGCAGAGGACAAGCCTCGCCTGCACAGCACTGATGGGCTGGCTCTGCAAACGCCAAGTCCAAACCTCGCCTATATGGCTAGCCAGACTGACCCCGTGGGATGGTCTTAGCTCCGCCTATATGGCAAGACTGGCTCAACTATTGAAGAGACCAAGTCCCAAGTTCTGCCTGGGCAGTGGACTTAACATGCAGTGATCTTTCTGGGAAGCTATGCCAAAATCTTTCTCTACAGATCAGTCAATTGCAAGATAAAGAGTAAGGGAAGTTAATCCCTGAAGCAGCTGTTAAAGCTGAATTAAGGGAGATGAATTCCCTAAAATCGGTGAAGTCGTTGACTGATCAAGACTTACCGGTCCTTGGCCGGATAATGACCAGAGTGGGCATTCCCACTAGTTCAGAGATCTGAGTATCTCTTTCAAACCAAGAGAAGAGAAGAGAGGCAAAGCACTTCTCTTCAGAGGACCTCAAGTTTCCTATTTATAGGCCCCATGGCCTGAGCGCTGCCACCTCAAGCGTGAAAAAAACGAGCGCATTTAAGGCATTTATTACGTCTTGAGAATAGGGAAGGTTTTCCCTTGAAACCGTGCAAAGGAAGAAACGTCTCCCTCATAAAAGGCACTTATGGCGCCTTGAAGAAAGGGAATATCCTCCCTCGGAAACGTGCAAATCGGAGAATATCTCCCTCGATCAGCACGAAGAAAGGAGTAATCCTCCTCGTAACCAGCCCACGGCAGTTGATCTCGGGAAAGCGACATGCCCTCCCAAGCGAACATATCTTCAGAAGCCCAGATGCGGGGCTACTAGCTGCGAAGCTACCCAGACGTGAGTCTACATGATTCCTCGGTGAATCTACATCCCAAAGTAGGATCCAAAGCGAAGCTGAACTCAACCATCATGGCGACGTTCATACTCCACACACCACCGATCAAAGCAGTTCAAAGTATTTCAAAGTCTGAGCCATTGCAGACTTTCGAAAACTTTGAAGGGGGTCTTGTTGACACTTAAAAAGACAATATTCTTATTGGTCCGAACAATGTCTAAACTTGTTGACATTTACAAAAGACAAGTGACGGACGAGCTGAAGACCAGTTTTCACCCATCTCCGAGGGACAATGAAGCGACTTGGATTCCACTGATCCAGCAAGCAGACGGTGAACCCAGATTGTTTCTAAACAGACATCAGCAGGTCTAAAGATGCTAGCACTTAGCATTGCATGAGCCCAAAGGGATAGCCTCGCTTGAGAGGCTAATATCACTCGACTTCGCCTTGAAGCCATTCAAAGCCTCGCCAGGAAGCTGACTCGCAAACTTCGCCACAGAGGACTTCCAGCTCCGCCAAAGGGTTTCTTTCGGACTTCGCCAGAAACCGTCTCTAGCTCCGCTACGAGCTCAATGCGGACGGCTCCGCTATGAATCTGCCACGGTCAACCTTTGACCAATCAAATCTCCGGATGAGATCGGATCCAATCAGATCAAATCTAATTAAGGTCAAATCAGAGATCAAATTTGGCAATTGATTGCCACAATCTCTTGACTCTTCTAAAACGAGTAAGAAGATCAGGGGAAATCCTCCAACGATATGGAAAGGATCAAAACAGATCAAGAGGATCAACCGACCTGCCAATTCTAGCTCCGCAGAAGCTATCTTAGCCTCGCAGCAAGGCTACTTTCCAGATTTAAACAGATTTGATTCAATCTGTTTCCATATCTTCAAGGGACGATTATACCCTTACTCTCCCTATAAATAGCCCACCAGGGGTACAAGGAGAGAGATATAGATCGATCAATCGAGAGAGAAGACTCCACAAGCAGAGACTTCTTCACAAAGCACCGTGCGCTCTTGAATTCAGAGACCTTTTAGAGAATTGCTTTCTCTAACCAGGGTGTTGATACCCTAACATCGTCCTTCTTCTCAAGGAATCTCCGGAACCAGGCGAGAAGGAATTCCTTATTGAAGGCGATTTTGAGAAGCATCAAGAGGGTTCTACCAACCTTCTGTTCTCTGATTCCCCGAACCAGGCGAGAAGGGAATCTCATCGCTCGCATCGTCAAAGGGACAAAGTGGTCGCGCGCTGACCAGACTCCTATCGGCACACTTCTCCAGAATCTCTGAGGAGATCTACTTGTAATCTTTTTAAGAATACTTGTAATTTAGCTCCTCAACCCTTTTATTGTAAGTTTTCCCCCCTTTGCAAACATAATGGAAAATAATTCCCTGTACTGAGGCTTAACGTACGCGTGAGGTTGTTTTCACCTCGCGTATGTACGTCGCCATAACGTCCCCGTACCTGCGGGATCGGGGCGTTACAATTTCATTCGTTGTTTTATACAAAAAGGGAGAAATTTTTTTTGAAAGTTTTATATATGCATGTTTCTTTTCTTATTTTATTGCACATATGTGTTGTTTTGTTTATAAGTATTCATTGCATATCTTTATATTTATTGCTATGCATGAGTTAAGGAGGAGCTTCTATAAAGATTAACTTTAATCCATGCATATATAATTCTATGAGTTTTGTCATCATCAAAAAGGGGGAGATAGTTGGACCAGAGGCCCTTCACTCTAGTTTTGATGATGATTAACTCTTGTAGTTATAGTTTACTAATAATCTTGTGTTTAAATAGTTTAAGTGATTGACCAAGATTTTAGTAGGTGTTTAGCTTCAACAAAGGAGTTTTGGAGCTTTCACATGTTGATTCAAGAGCTCAAGCGTCAAATTCGTACCTAGCACTCGGTTGAAGTCTAGCTCGTTGGATCGTGTTTGGATCGAGTCGACTTGGAGAAGGAGTTCTACAAGAAGACCTCGGTTTGTTTAGTTTTTGTTTTGATTTTGTGTAAAGGTAGGTAGTATTGATATGCTCAAGTTCACACACACACAAGTTTAAAGTTTATTGGTTTTGGTTTCGGTTTAACCGGTTTTGGATTTCATGTCAAAAACATAGATATATATCTTATATATATATATTAGATTCTATCCATACACAATATGCTTCAAAGTTGTTTCAATATCATGTTTTGTATTTACATGAGTTTTGGAGAAAACGGTTTCCATTTCAAAAATTCAAGTTTTGGAAAATACCGATTTTTGTTTAAGCCAAATTTCAATATCATAAAAATGGTTCAAATTGTTTATAATATGTGTTAAATTTTAGTCACACATATTTGTATTTCAAAGATCTTATAAGAACTTATTTTGTGAAATTTATGTGATTTAATTGATATTAAAAAGATCAAGTTTTTAATCCCCAAAATTTGTGACCTGGCGTTCTAACCGGTCGACCGACAGAAGTCGGTCGACCGGTCCGGTCGACCGATGTGCACAAACATGCACATGCCATCTGGCTGGAGGGCCGGTCGACTGACCCGGTCGACCGCCAGAGAGCTCTGCTTTCTGGATCTGGCCCCGGTCGACCGGGCGGTCGACCGATGGCACAACGGTCGAAAATTCGACCGTTGGCCAGTCGACCGGGCGGTCGAACGACAGCAGAAACTTTCTGTTGTCTTGTCCCAACGGCTAGTTTTTGGATTGGGTTATAAATACCCATCCCTTTGGGCTGTTTTGATTAAGAATTTCAAGAGCAAATTTTACCCTCTTCTTAAGTGTTTTAGTAACAAGTTTTAAAGAGTTTTGTGCTTAAAGATTTTATCTTTATTTATTTTAAAGGGTTGGAAAATTCAAAGAAAAAGAGAGTCTTTGGGATTTGGTTTTGATCTTAATTTATATTTCTATCTAGAGTTTTCCCCAAGAGTTTTTCTTTGTGATTTTGATTTCGAAACTCTTTATTTTCTCACACTTAAGCTATCTATCTATCCTATCTATTAGGATCTTGTTTTGTGAGAAAAATTGGTTTGTGGTTTGATGAGACCACCAAGAGTTGTAACCCTTTCTTTGCTTTGGCTTTGTGTCTTTCCTCTAAGCGTAGAGGAGGTTGTGCAATTGGGTTTGTTGGTATCTCTCTAGTGTGAGGTGATTGTTGTTTGGCTAAGTGCCCATCGCTCTAAGTGGAGAGGTGATTGTTGTTGTGCCTTACCTCTTGTGTAGATGTTGTGTTTGTTGGAGAGAGGAGTTGTGTACTCTAAAGTTGTATTACCCAAATCCTCAGTGGAGGTTCCCTGTGTGGGAAGTCCTGTGTGGACGCTATAGTGAAATTCCTTCTGTGTGAAGGCGGGGACGTAGAGCAGTTGCTCGAACCTCGAAAAATATCTTTGTGTTTGTGTTTGATCCACTATCTCTAAACTCTCTCTCTCTTATACCATGCATTATTTCATATTGTTCATTCATACATATATGCTTGATATTGCTTGTGTGCCATACTTGTGTTGAACCAAGAGAGCTTCATATAGCACCTCAACTCTTATTTAGAGGAATTTAGAGGTGATAGTCTAGAGTCCTTCACTGGAAATTCGGCTACACTTTTTGGTTACACTAAGTGTGTTGCAATTTTTGTTTTTAATTCCGCATCATTTGTCATTAGATTAGCCATACAGCTCACCCCCCTCTATGTGTACTTTCAGTTTCTATGGCTGAGCCATCGCGTAGGCTCAAGGAGGCGGGAGCTGCTGAAGCTCTGTTGATAGATGACGGCGCGAAGGTCGCTGGATTCAGCTCAGTCTCCGGTGTTGACCTGCCCCGAGCCCCTTATTCGGGTTATTTCCCTGAAGGGGAGATGAGGAAGCCAATCTAGGGTACGACGACTTCCTTGAGGAATTGGAGGAGCTCAAGGCACTGTTCTTGAAGAAATAGCGGCAATGCTTGAAGAACGAGGTCTTGAGGGTAAGTTTCGCAGTGATTCCTCCTTGACCTGATCCTTTATTTGATGTTTAACTCTTTTCCTGTTTTAATCTTAGAACGTCGTGCTTACCTCTAAGCGGCTGGACGCTCATAGGGACGCCCTAAAGGAGGAGGGCACAATTGCTAAGCTGCTCCGGAGGGTGGAGTTCACCGCCCGAGAGGAAGGAGGCGGCTGGGAAGGTCACTCGGCTCCAAGCTGACCTGCACCATGAGGCAGTGGTCTAGCAAGTCCGAGAGATGGAGCTGAAGCGGCTTCAGGAGGTGTCGGGGGAGAGGGAGGCTTTATAGAAGTAACTGTCCGAGGCTCGGCGGGTGAGCCGGAGAAGATGAGCTCGGAGTTACAGAGGATGGACTCCAAGCTGCAGGAGGCGAGCACTGTGTAACCTCCTGATCCCTGGTGTACGTATCACCGTATCAGTACGCGATACGGCATATAATATTGATTTGACCTCCGTGGTAGTCCGATTGAGCTGATTTCAGTTTCAAATTTTTTTTTCTAATATTTTAGATTTTTCAGGATTTTCTGAAATTTTCTGGATTATTTTGGAAAATCTCCGTAGTCGGTGTCGACCGATACCGATAATCGGCTCTACGATTTTTTTCACAAACGGAGCAGAATTTTGAGAATCCGCTTTCACCTTATGTCTTAGAATTACAGTAGCTACCGTTTGGTATTTTTGGGGATTTTTCTGAATTTATCGAAAATCCGGCCAAACCGGTGTCGCCCGGTATCGGCAAGACACTCCGAGATTTTTAATTTGCAAACCGGATTGAATTTCTATAAACCGTTTTCATATTACATCTCAGGAGAATATTCTCTATTTTCTGTAATTTTTGGACACCGTTCGGAGCTGGTCGAATATTGGACCAATATAATAATAATAATAAAATATTATTTTTAAATCTTTCTTTTTCTTTTCTTTTCTTCTTCCTTCTTCCGAAGGATCTTCCACCGCCTTTTTCTCTCTCCCCCTTATTTAAAAACCCATCTCCTCTCTCTCTAAACCACTCTCTCATTCCCCCTCTCTCCCTCTTTCTCATTCTCTGGTTGCACCGCCGGCGGGGCGGAGCCGCCGGCGGTGGCGCGATGCCGGCGGGGCTGGCCACCGCCAGCCCTGCCTCATCCCTCTCTCCCTGTCAAGGCCCTCTCTCCCCTCACTCTCTCCTCCTCTCTCTCTCTCTATCTTTCTCTCTCCTCTCACCCCCTCTCTGGTGAAGGCTGGCGGCACGCCGGAGGCCGGCCAGGCGCCGGCGGCGCGGGTGGTGGGGGGCGCCAGCCCCCACCCTCTCTTTCTCTCCCTCTCCCTCTCCCTCGCGGTGGGGCCGTCCGGCGGCCATGGGCGCCGGAGCGGCGCCGGAGTGGCGCCGGCGCCGGCGGCGCAGCTGCGCAGGCCGGGCGGCGGGCGCGCGAGGGTGGCAGCAGCAGCGCACGGCTGCTGCTGCTGTTGCTCATTTGGGTGAAAAAACCCAATGGGTTTGGGTTTTGGGTTTAACCCAACCCGACCCATTTGTACCTCAACCCGACCCAATAAAGATACGTTTTCAGAAAAAACCCTGCTCTTATTTCTTATTTGCATTTCAATATTTTTATTACATATTTAACCCATTTCCGTTACTTTTAGCGTTCGGGCGATAACGGGAGCATCCAGACTCCGATTTGGACGATTCTGGATCCGTTGCGATCGTGGGAAAGAGAGCTACCTTCCCGTGGCTAGTTTGTGAGTGTTTTTCTTTTATAAATTATATTTTACCATGTTTAGTGAAAGTGATTGATAGATCTTGATTATGGATAAAATACGGTAATTATGACTTATTAACTTGTAATTATTGGAAACTCATTTAATAGGAATAAAGGTATTTCCTGATTTAGTGATGTAATAATAATAACAATAAATACTGACATAGACAACTCGGACACAGTCATCATACCGGCACAGCTACTGACACGCGGACCACTATTTCACCATGTCACTAGAAATGAAAACTGAACACTGGTATGTCATGCACTGGTATCATCATGACACGGATACTGTAAGTTCACTGGACATGGTATTCTAGTAGACACTGATCACTGTTATTACATGTACTATCACAGAGATATTACACGGAGTATTGCTACATATATATGTTCCACTGGTACACGGATATACCAATGCACTGACTACCGCATTTCATATTATTGTTATCATCGTTACATGGATGCTCGGTACACAGTTATGTCATGTTTACATATCACTGTTACACATGCATATATGGTTTCTCTATTCTTGTCATATGGATCACTGTTTATATTGCATGTATACTCATGTCTTCCTGTCGCATGATTGTTTCCCGTTATTGATATTCCCGTTACTGGATACATGAGCTGCTGATATGCGATGTGTGGAACTAAGTGCCACGTGGATCTAAGCCACGGGGGCCACCTCTAGAATCCCATCTCTATTGTTTCCCGTTATCGTGTTTCGTGCTCTCAACAGAGCTCATGTCATGTTATCTTGTTACATGTATCATGTACTGTTCTTGTTCCTGATACCCTGTGTACATTAGATGTATGAAATATAAGATGGGGTTGGGGAGACTTGACGGTTGACTAGATCTTGTCGGGTGGATGTATGGATCCATTGTTTGTCCACTGCAGGGGACGGGGTAGTGCTGGCTACCGTCTGTTATAGCTCATGAACTCCTGTTTATTGTTTTAGCTCATTGAGTTCCTGTTACATGTTACAGCCTTAGCGGGCTGGCCCTGGTCTCAGCAGCCAGGGGTCTGTTTAAGGCCGTGATCCCGGGTATGCACGGGGTACACCCACCTGACTAGATCTCCTTGACTATTGGGTTTCCAATTAACATAATAAAAACAGTATACACAATAGTGACGTCGGGAACACTTGTTATTTGGTCACTCTCTCGTTTGGATAATGGTACCCGTAGGCCATGTCCGGATGGGTTCGACTGGAGTGCGGGTCCAGTATGAACTGCCAGTGGTATGGGACACTGGAAGAGATTGATTAAAATAGCAGGCGGTACTCATTGCTACTATTGTATAAATAACATGACTTGCCTGATACATGTATTCTATTGGTTAGTTGTACATGTTCCTGTACCCGACCATTTCGCCGTTATCATGTTACCTGTATATGTTGTTACCCTACCTGTTTCATGCTATACATTCTGTGGTGGCATCCTACTCATGTACATGTATATCTGTTACTTTGCCTGGTACATGTTACTCTTTCTGTGGTGGCATACTACGCATGTTCTGCATTGCATCTATTCCGTTTTCATATGCTCACCTGCATGTTCAGATTGCATATGCCCACCTGTATGGTCACTGCTATCACGTCACCACTAGACGACAGTATTTATGATATCAACCGGACACGCCTAAAGACATGACCAGATGATAACCGGCTAGGTAGTGATGGTATTAAAAGATAACATGCTTATATGTTTCATGTTTAGATACTTCTGCTGCTACTTATATGCTTATTATATGCTTAGGATATGGTATCACTATTACCACAGCATGTATTATCTATTATTATTGTGCTTGTATTACTATAGTACATATTATTGCCTCCTTCATTTTTTCACTCACTAGGTCGCTTTCTGACGACCCTGGTTTGCATGCCCAGGTTGGAGATCCGAGCTACCGTATTATCAGATAGTGCCTTGGAGTCACATAGGAGATTCCTCATCGAGACTCTTTATAGGTATCTTGGTAATTTATTTCTGTTATCTCATTTATCCCTGTTTTTATATCTGTTATGATCACTAACCCCTTTCTGCAGGTATTCTTGTACTTATTTCCTACTGGGTCTATGGAGGTGATTCCCTGTACTGAGGCTTAACGTACTCGTGAGTGTGTTTTCACCTCGCGTATGTACGTCGCCATAACGTCCCCGTACCTGCGGGATCGGGGCGTTACACGCTGCGTCGCTGCACAAGGACTCCGAGTTACAGAAAAAGGAGTCAAACTGCAATCGATTCAGCGAAAACTGGGCTAGGTGCGCCAGCGCGCTGAGCTAGCGGAGGCCACCCTGGAGTCAAAGAGGGGGCTGCCTTCGAGGATGCGTAAGGGTCCCTCGAGGATAACTGGGATCAGGCACTGATTGATATGGCGTAGAAGCATGTCCAATCAATGACAGACCAGTACCAATGACAGATGAAGGTCTTCAAGTTCAAGAAGTACAAGGATGGACACGAGAACGGGAAGCGAGGCGTGACCTCAAGATATCCACTTGAAGTTGATGTCTTCTTCGAAAGCCAAGGCCTTGGACGTCCTTCACCGCGCGATGCCTCCACCGTGGAGGTGGAAGCCTCCCCTAATGCTCCATCCAACAATGCTGCTCTCCCGACAATGGGTCTCCCTTGGATGCTTCAACCACCGGACCTCGACTCTCGGTACCTCTGAAGGCGTGGATCTTCCAACTCCACCATCTGAGGCCTCTTAGAAAGTAAAGTAAGTGTTTGAGAGTTTTGTTTTTTTTCTTTTTGTATGAATCCAATGTAAAACTGAACAAATAAATGAATGAAAAGTTTCTCTGCTCTCTGTTTGAATTTGTCTTGCTTTTTATTGTGTCTCAAAGGTCACAGTGGGGCCGACTCAGTGGCGGCTACTAGGGAAGTAGGAGCCCGACCTCTGGGAGGGCCTTCACGGGAACTGAGAGTGCCCCGTGCGCTTTTAGGCTCTGCAGGGGCTGGTCCATCAGGTGTGAAGTTCCTCGATGAGGATGCGACGAGGCCTGACGGTTCCGACCCTGAAGATGATAGCAATGGGCTTGAGCCAGATCTTGAAGATAAGCCCGGCTCCTTGCCGAACTTCTTGAATTCTTGGCGGAGGAGGGTCGCGAAGATTATGTATCGGACGTTGCCCGGGCTTCCCCGCCGCATAAAGCTCAAGCTGCTCGACTTCCTCATCTTCCAGCTAGACCACGAACTGATTTTTCACAATGTGATAGTGAGCAATCTTGAATAAAAGGTGTGCGGAGTGTTATTGAAATCGCGTGATATGCTGGAGGTGATGAAAAGATTGAGGCGGGATAAAGCGGTTCTGGAAGTAAGGCTCCTTGGGGCGACTTGAGGAGCTGAAGAAAGCGTTGGATGATATATCCGAGCTACAGGAGAGGGCCGCCTCAGACGAGTCGGAGATTGCTTCGCTTCGGGCCCAGATCGATCGGGAATGCATCGAGAGATTGGAGCTGAGAAACAAGGTCTCGATCTTGAGCTCTGGTGGTCGAGCAGAGGGCACGAATTGTTGGCTCGAGAGCACAAGTGGTCGAACGGAAGGAATGAGCGGTCGATCTGGGGCACAAGCAGTTGGGTTGGAGGTACGAGCCGTCAACCTGAGGGGCCGAACGATCGGACTGGGAGTACCAGCGGCTAGCCTGAGAGGTCACAGGGATGGTCAAAGAGTTAAAATGTTGGGCATAGGCGGAATTAGCCAAGTCCATTAGTATTCATTTTTTTTTTAACAAGAACTGACATAATAAGAAATTGTATCACTCTTCTATCATCAATAAAAGTGATTATTTCTTATTTTTTCCGTCTGTGTTGTCTCTTGTTCTTGATGTGCTTGTACGGGTGCAAAGCCCGATTATACGTTGCTTGGCAACTTATGGAGGCGTGACTCCTGCCCGGTTATGCGCATTGCTTGTCGTGGTTGTCAGACATTTAGGCAGTCGTCCGGGTGGGACTTGGTATAAACTTTTGACTTGCTCGGGTAGTCATCAGGTGAGGACCCGATGTAGGCTAAGCTCCGAGCAACCACTTGTGGGCGAACCTCAGTCATCAGGGTGAGGACCGGATATAGGCTGAGCTCCAAGTAGTCATTATAGGCGAGTCTCCATCTTTCAGGAGACTCCCCGAGGGACAGCCGTCAGGGTAAGACCCGTTATAAGCTGTTGACTCACTTGGGTAGTCATCAGGGTGAGGACCCAATGTAGACTGAGCTCCGAGCAGCCACTGTGGATGAGCCTAGTCTTTCAGGAGACTCCTCGAGGGGTAGTTGTCAGGGTAAGACCCGTATAGGCTGTTGCCAAGTAGCTGCCAGGGTAGGACCCGATGTAGCTGTTAACTCACTCGAGTAGCCATCAGGGCGAAGGCCCGATACAGGCTGAGCCCGAGCAGTTATTGTGGGTGAGTCCCGTCTTTCAGGAGACTCCGAGGGGGAGCCGTCAAGGTAAGACCCGATATAGGCTGAGCCCGAGCAGTCATTGTGGGAGTCACCGTCTTTCAGGAGACTTCCCGAAGGGTAATCGTCAGGGTAGGACCCGATATAGGCTGTTCTTGAGTAGCCGTCAAGGTAGGACCTGATATAGGCTGTTGACTCACTCGGGTATCATCAGGGTGAGGACCCGATGGGATACCCGAGTGAGCCCGAGCAATTACTTTGGGTGAGTCCATCTTTTAGGAGACTCCCCGCAGGGTAGCCGTCAGGGTAGACCCGATATAGGCTGTTAAAGTGTGTATTGTACTCGAAGTGGGTATTGAAATTTAACAAAAACAGCATCAATATAGAGAACTTGCACAATAGTCTTTTCATTGGATATTACATAATTCTGCACATAGTATTGTTTCAAGTGAAAAGAGTTCCACTACTTCTTGAGGGGCTTCCCGTCCCTAATTGTGCTGATGAGAAAGCACTTTGTCGATAAACTTAGATGAGTATCTCTAACCTCCGGATCTTTCTCCTAGTCGAGGACAAACTCTTTGAGATATCCACATTAAAGTAGATCCTCGAGGTGCCTTTTGAGGCCCAGTAATGTGCCTCCGACTGTTATGGAAGAACAGTGTCGTGCTTTTAGGAGATCTGGGTCGTACTTGCTTGGCTGGGGAGTCTCACTCAGGATTGATGCTTGATGGCGTGAAGGATCTGATTTATCAGTAACATCAGGGGAGTGAAGACTAAGTCGTTCTTAGTCTTTACTGCTATCGGGGAAGTGTTTTCCTTCCTCTTGCGTGTTGGGGCGTGATTCCCCCTCATCCGCTTTCGTGAGGGACCGGCTCTGTGGCTCTCTGGATCCTCATGTGGTGAGGTTGTTCAGGAGCATCTTTAGTTTAACTTGAAACGTAGGTCAGTCAGAGCTGATAGATGTTGATAGACTTCGGAGGACGTGTTCACTTGGGCTTCCCTGGCGCTCCACTCAATGACTCGTTGTTGAGCTTTTAGAAGGATCTTTATCTGCATGAGTAGCTGGTGGTTGATTCGCATTACCGCTTCTCTCTCGTGCTCGGCGATATTGTGATGGATGAGACCAATTCTCGCTTGCGGTCTACCTGGCCCCGCTGCTCAGCTGTCGTCGCAGGTTGCCCATTCGCTAGATAAGCTGTCCTCGGGAGAGTGTTGACAACTCTAGTTCACCGGAGACGTTGACATCATGGTGGGTAGTGCTCTTGGGTGCCATAGTTGTTTGAAACCTTTTTTGAGGCCGTGAAGAGGTACTGGATTGGGAGAATTTAGAATGAGAACTCAAAGATCTCAATGAAAGCACTAAATGCGATGGGTAGTACATGATTGTATGTATTAATGGATGAATTGTTCAGATTAAATCATAGTAAACACACAAATTTATGTAAAAACCCAAAAGGGAAAAACCACAGTGCAAGAGAGAGGGTTTCACTATAATTCAGAGAAAATTACAATGGTGAGTGCCTAATCTCACGCGCTAGGGTTTCTAATTTTAATTGATCGTCCCTCCTCTCGTTAGAGGGAGGTCTCGTATTTATATAAAGTGAGTGTCTTTGGATAAGGCTACAAAGTTCTCATCTATCTGACCATCTATCATATCTCAAGTGTTTATCTTGGAGGCAGTTGGAGCTGAACTTTCTGATTTGAATTGGTAGAGCACGCATAGTCTTTATCCAGCAATCCTCGTCCAGCTGTAAATATGATTGATCCACTCCTGAGCTGTAACCATCAGGTTCAAATAAAGATTTGACTTGAAGATAGGGGTACTCGTAACTGACTCCATATCTATCCTTTGACACATTGTGAACAAGTCTCCACAAACCGCTAGTAATTCTAGTGTACGCCCTACAGTTCTAGTTCAAAAAATCCCCTTGGCCATCTATGACCTTCCAAAAAGCGAGGAAGTGTGACCACTAGAGCAATATTCAATTGGCATTTTTCATTTGCAAGTTGAACAAGTGAAAAAGAAACCTAAGGGCCAATTTTAGAATTAGAAAACAATTAGAGCATCTTCCTCCTTTTATCTTCCTTCTCCTTCCTATTAGCTCACAAGGCCATTTGACAACAAATGTACTTTTCATCCCAAATAAATTAAAAGGGCATCTTCCTTCCTCACTTCGTGTTACAAACACCAAAATACTAAACAAAAATTTCACATAACCATCCATGCATCTCATTGTCATCTCTGTTAATTTCAACTTTGGAATCACTCTCAAGGAAATCAAAAGGATTTGAAGCACTGCGTCATAGAGATAAAAAGAAGACACGGAAGAAAAAGGCGAGGAAGTAATAATAGAATAGACAGTTAAAGTGATCGATAAAGAGGTAAAAATGTTATTTTTAGACTGATAATATAAATGGATAACTGAAAATCTGTCCATGTCTCACTAATTCAAAACATTACCAATTGATCAAATTTACGTTTGGAACCTCTAGAACTATATTTACATGCTGACCTTCAATCTTCTCTCTCTCTCTTGAAAATACTGTATTTTCCTAGCACACTAAGCACCATGCTACATTTGTTCTATTTTTTCACTTTCAAAATCTAGTTGCCAAAGAATTGCAAGGCAAAGAGTAATTATAAGTGCCTTTGGGCACAAACACAAGGCTAAAAATACGAGTCTATCCAGCATACAAGAGAGATTTTTCAAGACTTTACACCAGATATACCAACTAGGTACAAGAAAGTGGGTATAAATCTGAATCTCTAGCCAGTGAAGCGCGGTATAGTTGATAACATAATTAAAGGCCAGAAATAAGAGAGTTACCTGGGACAAGGGTCACTCCTCGCTTTATATCCACCCATTGTAAATTTGCCAGATACTGCCTGGCTATGTTACTCTATTCCATCCGACTAAATTTTTACCAAAAAAGTTCCTCATGTCAGTGAAGTGACATTTTTTTCCTTTTTGTCTTCACATACTCTTTCGCAGTCTCTTCTGAGACAGTAAAATGGAGAACAAAAGGAAAAACATTGCATTCAATAGAAAATGCTCGTCTAAAATTGTTCTAAGCGACTTGTTGAGTAACATTATAAACAGAACATGTCCTGCTTCAACTTGACGGCTCATATAGTGTAACGTCCCGATCCCGCTGGTACGGAGACGTTACTGCGACGTATATACACAAGGCAGAAATACCCTCACACATATACGCTAAGCATCAGTACTGACAGGAATCAGAGTACGAAAGGACAATGGTAATATACATTCCAGCAATAATAGTACAGTACACAATTATCACGGAATATGATATGATACCAAGAAGCGCAAAAGCATGATATGCAATATAAAAAGATAGAAAAAAACTCACAAGCAGCAAGATGAGAATCTCGCGAGCCGATCAAGGGAGCTGGAATAAAGAGGGGCTCCGAACAACAACCGCTAATCCACGCTTTCACTGCGCACTCTGATCAGCTACAGAAAGGCCACCACGGTTCAGGCTCTTGGATCTAGACATAAAGGTCCAGGGTTGTCAGAAAATAACCCAGCGAGTACGTAAGATGAAGCCAAGTGGCGTGCTCAGGCAGTCACACCTGTACATGATCAAGTGATGTGGTTCAGGCATACAGGTACAGGCAATGACCAGTAACATAAACGAAAATCAGAGAACCAACAGTAAATCCGAAATCAAGTAAGCACATGTGTATCGATAAATATGAATAGGAAAACATGCATAAAAAACGATATCGTAAGCATAGACACATATAAATATGCGAAGAGACATCAAGCAAGCGATAAATATAAGTATGGATAAAACGAGTTGTACAAGCACATATTATCGATTCATAAAATTGATACGTCGAGAGGATAATCTAAATAAGGAAACCCTCATGTATATATAATATATCTCAAGTCGTCATAAGCTGAGTTTATACAACCAGAGTTGCCTTCATCATAGCAAATAAAGAAACAGTATGAAAACCAGAAAATAAGCAAGTCAGGTGATTCAAATACAGTAGCATAGATGTCATATATAAGTTATGAGCAGGATAATGCATTGAGTCATAGGTCTTACAAGTATAGATCAAGTATGCCACTAATCAGATGTTAGTAGCAGTTATTATTAGTTATTAAGACTCGTCCAATTTGCATACATCGGTATGTATCCCATTCTACATACCTTCGCATACAGATCAGAGAGTAAGTTATTGCAGACTGATGGGGCTCGACGAACCATGTTAGAATGGGTGTCGTGCATGCCCGGAATAACAGTCCAAGAGTATCCGATACTGAGCCGAAACGTACCGCTAGGTCCCGGGACTTATTATATGCCCGAACAGGACTTATTATACGGCCGAACAAGAATAAGGTGTCACCACTCCCAAAGGAATAGGCGATTAGTCTCTAATTTTGCATAACTTCTATCACATTCTCATATTTATTTGATGTAAAATTCTGCTAATAAAACTTGGCTTGCTTAATCCTAGGTCCATGGTGTGCAAATGAAGAAGAAGACCATAAACCACCATTTGATGGGTGATTAAAGGCCTACCAAGTAGCCATTGACTTTAGAGTGAAGATTTTGTCAGTCCAGGGCATCAAATCCAGAAACCAGAAGATCCACTGACAGGGGACAGACAGGACGACGCACTGACCGAAGCCAGGCGTGCGCCGCCCTGGTTACCGCGGCCTGGGCCGCGTTTCCGCGGCCATGTGGCGCGCGCGCGCCCGGGCTTTGGGCCAGGGGTGGGGTTCCCCCTGGCCCCTTTTCCCTGGTGCCTATAAATACTCCCCAGGGGTCTTCAGTTGGGAGATATCTAGATAATAGAGTTGTATTTGTTACTTTATTGTTAGGAATTGTAGTTGTTATTTCTTTCTTCTTCTAGTTTTAGCTTTAGCCATTAGAGTGAGAGAGAGAGAGAGTGTCTGTAAGTGTTGTACTTGAAGGTGACAAGCTAATACAAGTAACTACTTCTCTTTTTTCTTTCCATTTACTTGTCTTTGCCATTTACTTTTACTTTCTTGTTGTAGTGTAACTTCTTTCTCTTCACTTCTTTTCTTTTACTTTCTTGTACTGTAACTCCCTTTCTCTTTACCCCTTTTCTTTTGTTGTTTGTTTTACTACCATGTCTAACTAACTCCTCCATAGCATGGCTAACTAACTACTAACCCACTAATCTCTAACACTTGATTGATACACCCAAATGAGTCAATAGTATCAAACAAGTCTTGTGTAAACGAGAGCTATGACATCTTAAGACGAGGGTTCTAACTCTAACTTCCTTACAAGTATTAATTTTCTTATATTTCATGCTTAATGGGTTTTTGATGATCTATGGGTTGTGTGCTTTACTTGTTGATGTAAGTTAGAGATTTTCCTTTTAACTTTACCGATACCATTAGTGCACTTGTGTCTTCCCTTATTCTCGCCTTCTATTGGATCTTGATAAGGGAATGTCCAAGTTTTAACCGTGTAAAGCTAAGTTAAAGGAAGGACTTTCATTCGTTCCCAACGTGAATAGTTCCTATGCATAAAGATTTTACTTGCCTATGATCCATCGTGAGGCTACATCTTCAAGAAGTAATGGATTAGTGGGAGCACTTAGTAGAAAGTTAGCCATGCGTTTTTACCATTAAGAAAAATCTAACTTTACAAACCACAAATCATTTTCAAACAATTCTTGAAACCAACTTCTTTTCATTTTCCAATTCTTTATTTAAAACAAAGAACTTTCTCTTTCTTGAACTTAGAAGCCGTATCAAGCTTCCATCGCTCTCCTTCCTTGTGGATACGACTCGTATAGCCACTTCGCTACTACGGAAGAATCGCAAAAGTAGTAACATCGATCCACACTCTTTTTACTTATTCTTGTGCTTGCTTTTTGCCGATCAAATTTTGGCGCCGCTGCAGGGGAGGGAACGGCTTTATTGTTCAATACTAATGATTATCCTTTGTTTTTGTGTGTAGAGAAGTACCAAGAAGCTCACTATCACGGGAAGCAAAAGTGGTGTGGCCAAGGACGTGCACGAGGATTCATTTGCCCTCGGAAAAATTCGTGTAAAGCGAGTTTTTCCAATTGAAGTACTAACAGACTCGTTTGCAGGGTTGCTGAAAGCCGCTAAAATTGCTTTCTAAATTTTTTAGTCCCATTGAATGTTTCACCTTATACATGTGCAATAAACTCAACAGAAATCACTTGTTGCTTAATTGAAATTGGATTAGACTTTTGCATTTAGGGCACGTGTCTATTTCAATTCATTTCAATTTCTGTTGAAGAGTGCATTCATATAGAATAGGACCAACATTTTGGAGTGATTTATCGCTTTGAGTATTACCTTATTGTGAATAAACTGTACACTTACACAATTGACTTTAAGGGCAAAATCCCAAATAAACAAGATAGGATTTCATCACATTTCTTAGCCCAAAAACCATCTCCAAAAGCACTCACAACCCAAGCCTTAACTAAAAACTGATAGACGTTGGCCCTAGGGACATCTCAGACTCATTAAGAGATTAACTGAGGGTGAAAATTGCAAGAACTATACTCCTGCAAAATCGGTGTTTAAGGAAAGTGGATTGAGAGCCAATGCCTCGAAAGCTCCGTGGTTTGGCGTAATTAAGGCCCGTGGCTCACGCCCGGATAACGCCCCCCACCCCCCCCCCCCCCGAGCTTTGTCCTTTCCTGGCCGATTAGCTTGTAGTCGAGTTCCTACAACAGCCTCTCCCAGAGAATCGACCAGTTAGGACTCGTCTAGGCCCAGGTACCTTAGACTAAGGCGTTGTGGTTGTTTTTCTTTCTTTTGTTTGTTTTTTATTCTTTTTCGATTGTTGTTGTCTTCACGTTGTTTGTGGTGTACTGCATGCAAGAGTGGGTGAGAGATCCTGCAACCTGCAGATTAGCAAGAAACACTTCTCTACCCTTACATCCAGAGCCGGTGATGGCGTCACTTCAGGACAGATTTTACCCAATCAGAACTTCATTATCATCTCGTATAAAACTGCCTGAGGCAAATGGAAATAATTTTGAATTAAAGCCTCAACTCATCAACACTCTCCCAGGACTTTCATGGTTTAGAATCAGAGGACGCATACTTTTTTGTTAGAGATTTTGAAGAAGTGTGCCTCATGATACGTATACCCCAGCTAGGAGACGATGTCGTTAGGTTACATTTCATTCTCTTTTCCCTAAAGGACCTAGCGAAGACATGGTTGTACAGTTTGGCGGTAGATTCAGTCACGATGTGGGATGATTTCGTCAAGGCCTTCTTGAAGAAATTCTACCCAATTCACAAAACTATCCTCATTAGAAAGAATATCATGCAGTTCAGGCAAGAACCGAGCGAACCATTTTGAGACACTTTGAGCGATTCAAAGATCTCCTAACTCAGTGCCCTCATCATGGTGTGGAGAAATGGCGTAAGTGCCAGATTCTCTACGATGGCTTAGATTATCAAACGAAAACCCTTTTAGAAACCATGTGTCGGGAAGGGTTCTTGCAGAAGGATGAGAACCAGGGTTGGGATTTATTTGAGGATTTAGCTGAGAAAACCCTGCAATGGGAGCCAGCCTCAGAAAAGCCAAGGAATTCACAATCTATAGCTTCAAGAGGAGGGCTCCTATCTCTAAAATCATCCATAGCTGCAGAAACTAAGATTGCAACCCTAATGAGGAGAATAGAGGCTCTAGAGACAAAAGAGCCAGCCAATGTCAACCAAATCAGCCCACCAGCAATTCACAATCCGGGTTGTTCATACTGTCAGGCACCAAACCACGTCTTTGAAGAGTGCCCTTTTTCATGGCCAGCAAGTACCACCGGAACACCTGAACGCGGCCTACTCACGGCCGCCGCATAATCCCTACTCACAAATATACAATCCAGGTTGGAGGAATCACCCAAATTTCTTCTGGGCCCAGAACAATCCTCCTAGGCCTAATTTCTCTAACAATTTTCACCATCCCAGTCCTCCACCAAATTTTCCCAATCAAGCACCATCTTCCTCCTCTCAAAGTTCACCAATGGAAAAGAAATTCAGCAAATTAGAGGAGAGCATGGAAGCTTTTATGAAGTCCCAAACCGCTTTCATGCAAAATCAGGGACAAACGCTGAACAACCATTCACAGGCTATATCGAGATTGGAAATGCAGATGAGCCAATTAGCTAGCTCCCTAAGTGAAAGACCAAAGGGTACTTTACCTTGTCAGTCGCTAGTTAACCCAAAAAACTCCAATCAAGCATATGAAATTCAGGATCCATCGATCAACCAGTGCAATGTTGTTCACACACTTCGATCTGGAAAGAAGGTAGACAACCAGGATTACCAACAGAAAAATCCAGTCCATCCTGATTCTACTCCAGCCTCCACCTCTGCTAGTTCCTCCCAATCTGCTCCACAAACATCTGACGAAGACAAACCTGCTGAACAAGTTCATAAGCCTGTAGCACCCTTTTCCAATAGGCTTAGGAACAACAATAAGAATATGCACATGGAGAAGATGCTAGAGATGTTCAATCAGGTCAAATTGAATGTGTTTCTTCTTGACGCTATCCAACAAGTCCCAGCCTATGCCAAATTTCTTAAGGATAAGAGTACAATGAAGAGAAAAAGACAAATGTGCCCAAGAAAGTGTTCTTGGCAACCAATATAAGCAAAATTCTGTCTGGTCCCATCCCGATGAAGTACAAAGATCCCGGATGTCCCATAATTTCTTGTACCATAGGACAAACTGAAATTAGCAGAGCACTCCTTGACCTGGGAGCGAGTATCAACTTGCTACCTCTCTCAGTATACCAGCAATTTGGGTTGGGCGAGCTGAGCCCAACTCGAGTCACCATTCAGCTAGCTGACCGATCTGTGAAAATTCAAAAGGGGAAAATCACAGATGTCCTTATCCGGGTCGGGGATTTCATCTACCCCGTTGACTTCATTGTACTTGAGACCCAACCTGTATCAAATCCGAGGTCTCAAACTCCAGTCATCTTAGGACGCCCATTCCTTACTACAGCCAATGCCATAATCAACTGTAGGAACGGGTCCATGCGATTCACCTTTGGAGATATGATGAAGGAAGTCAATGTCTTCAATCTTGGAAGACAACCTAGGGATATCAATGATCAGACTTTTGAGGTCAATTCCATTGAAAATCTGACCAGTGAGCATCAGGAAAGCATGGAGATAGACACAGAGGCAGAGTTTGATCTGGAGTTTGAGGATTTTAATCTTGACCAGATCGTCGATTCGGCAGTTGATTGGGCGTCTAGCCCAAGTGTACCTCATCACGGGAATAAAAGTCCGGATATTACCTCCAATGAAGCAACACCTTCCCTAGAGCTAAAAGCGTTACCTGAACACCTCAAGTACGCCTACCTGGGCGGAAAGGACACCTTGCCAGTCATCATAACATCCCACCTGACTGAGCAACAAGAGGACAACTTAATATCTATTCTGAAAAGGCATAGGGAAGCCATTGGATGGACGATGAAGGATATCAAAGGGATAAGTCCAGCCATAGTGCATCATAGAATCCATTTGACCGATGAAGCAACCCCCAGGAGGGACCCACAACGCAGGCTTAACCCACTCATGCAAGAGGCAGTTAAAGCAGAAATTTTGAAACCATTAGATAATGGGATCATTTATCCCATTTCTGATAGCCAATGGGTAGCCCTGTTCATGCGGTCCCAAAGAAAGCTAGCTTTACGGTGGTTGAAAATGAGCAAAAAAAGAGTTGGTGCAGACAAGACTGCCCACCAAGGTTCGTGTCTGTATCAACTATAGAAAGTTGAATGCAGCCACCCGTAAAGACCACTTCCCGCTACCCTTCATCGACCAAATGCTGGAACGATTGGCTGGACATGAGTACTGTTGCTTCCTATATTAGTACTCGGGATATAATCAAATCCCCATTGCTGCAGAAGACCAGGAAAAGACCACGTTCATCTGCCCGTTCGGAACCTTCGCTTATCGACGCATGCCCTTTGGATTGTGCAATGCTCGCAACATTCCAACGGTGCATGCTCAGTTTGTTCTCCAACATGGTAGAACGTTTTCTTGAGATTTTCATGGATGACTTCTCCATCTACGGAGATTCATTTGGTCAGTGTCTTCATCACCTAGAGTTAGTGCTGCAAAGATGCAAGGAGAAGAACCTAACTTTAAACTGGGAGAAATGTCACTTCATGGTGAGACAGGGGATTGTCTTAGGCCATGAGATTTCTAGGAGAGGCATTGAAGTGGACAAGGCTAAAGTAGAAGTAATTGGTAAGCTTCCACCACCCAAAATCATCAAGGATATTAGATCCTTTCTTGGGCATGTTGGGTTCTACCAACGGTTCATGAAGGATTTTAGCAAAATCGCTAGGCCCTTAACCAACCTGCTTGCTAAGGACGCGCCCTTAGATTTTAATGATGAATGTTTCAAGTCATGGGGGAAGCTTAAGTAAGAACTTATTTCTATGCCTATTATTTCTGCTCCTAACTGGGCCCAACCATTCGAAATCATGTGCGATGCCTCTGATTTTGCTATTGGCGCTGTTCTAGGACAGTGCATCGACAATAGGCAGCACGTGATTTATTACTTTAGTAGGACATTGAATGACGCCCAACAGAATTATACAATGACTGAGAAGAAATTCTTGGGCGTTGTCTTTGCGTTATAGAAGTTCCGGCCCTACTTGTTAGGTTCGAAGACGGTGATTTTTATGGATCACTCGGCTCTGAAATACCTCATGACCAAGAAGGAAGCAAAAGCCCGATTGATTCGGTGGATCCTTTTGCTTCAAGAATTTGACCTGAAAATTCGGGATAAATAAGGTATAGAAAATGTGATTGCAGATCATTTGTCACGAATTCCGAACGCATCGATCATACAAGCTCCGATCAACGAGGATTTCCCAGACGAGCACATCTTGGCCATTCTTAAGGAACCCTGGTATGCGGACATTGTTAATTACCTGACCACTAGACAATTACCCGCTGACTGGACAAAGCAAGACCAATATCGCTTCTTTGCCCAAGTACGGTACTTCTTCTGGAAGAACCGTATCTTTTTAAGTATTGTCCCGACCAAATTATTCGACGATGCATACCAGAGGAGGAACAAATGAGTGTGCTCAGCTTTTGCCATGACCTTGCATGCAGATGACACTTCGGTCCCCGCAAGATTGCAGAGAAGGTTCTACAAAGTGGGTTTTACTGGCCCACTTTGTTCAAAGACTCATACCATTTTGCAAGTCATGCGCAAATTGTCAGAAAATTGGGAAAATTTCAAGAAGAGACATGATGCCCCTGAACCCGATCCTGGAAGTTGAAATTTTTGATGTTTAGGGTATCGACTTCATGGGACCATTCCCTACTTCCTTCGGCAACCAGTTCATTTGGTTGCTGTCGATTACGTCTCTAAATGGGTAAAAGTTGTGCCTACAAAGACCAATGACAACAAGGTGGTTGTCAAATTTCTCAAAGAGAACATCTTCTCCCGATTTGGCACCCTAGAGCGATAATTAGTAATAATGGATCGCATTTCTGCAATAGAGTTTTTGAAGCTCTGATGCGGAAATATTCCATCAATCACAAGTTAACTACTCCGTATCACCCCAGACGAATGGGCAGGTCGAAGTCACCAATCGACAAATCAAGCTCATTTTAGAAAAGACTGTCGGACAAAACCGAAAGGATTGGTTGGTAAAACTCAACGATGCATTGTGGGCTTACCGCACTACTTTTAAGACAGTTCTGGGGATGTCTCCTTACAGAATCATATTCGGAAAAGCCTGTCATCTGCTAGTAGAATTAGAAAACCGTATCCTCTGGGCCATTAAGCAGCTCAATTTTGATTTGAGTAAGATCGATGAGCTAAGAAAACTTCAAATCTCAGAATTAGAGGAGATACGGAATGAAGCATATGAAAATGCTCGGATTACCAAAAGCAGGACTAAACTTTTTCATGATCAGATAATAAACCGGAAAAACTTTGCCCCGGGAGACAAGGTTCTGCTGTATAACTCTAGGCTTCATATTTTCGCGGGGAAGCTGAAGACTCGTTGGTCTAGACCGTTCATTGTGCGCACCGTTTTCCCACATGATGCTGTGCTTATTGTAGACCCTAAGAACAACAAGGAATTCAAAGTGAACGGGTAAAGACTAAAAGCCTTCTTGACCACTGAGCCTATGACTCCGGATGATAGTGTGCTGACTCTTTTTACCCCGTCATACACCTAACCACAACAACAACAAAAATTATCTGCTTACCCCTTCTACATTTTTTGACATTTCTTTAGTCTATTCGCACTTGGCTGGCCCAGGTCAACGAAGACGGTGACATCCTTCTTCACCCTATTTATTACCATGCATTTACATAACATTCATTGAGGACAATGCATTAGATAGGTGTGGGGGGGGTGCTAACACTTTTTCTTTCTTCTTCTTCTTCTTCTTCTTCAAAAAAAATTCTCCAGATTGAAAAAAAAAATCATACTCTTCATAAAAATATCAAAAAGTTGTAGGCATTAAGGGAACCTTATTAATGAATCTTTATTTTTGCCTAAATAAACAAGAAAGATTCGTTTGACTAAAAAGTTAGGAGGGATAAGGAAAATAACTCTTACCTTTTATTTAGCCTTAGTAAAATATGCATAAATCACACACATATGCTTGGGATTTAGAGACACAACTCTGAAAAAAAAAAGCTGGATAATAGTGCCTCAAGAAGCATGATTACTCACGCCAAAAAAAATAATAATCAATATATAATATATAAGTAAATCTTGATTTCGTGGCCTACTCTACTTGCATATTTGACCCGAGGGGTGTTTTTCCACCTGGTGCCCTAAAACTATCTGGTTTGGGAGTCATCGGTTTGATATGTGTTACATGAGTAAAGTAGAAAGCCTAATGAAACCAAGAATAATAAATAAATATTAATAAAATTAAATAATATTCAAAGTTGAGTTGAAAAATCCCAAGCACATCACACTTACACATTATGCATATCTATCTAAAGCAAAATAACAGAATGAGTTAGAAGTATAAAATCCTTTCTAAATTTAAAGAAAAATCATAATTTCTTTTTTTTATAAAGGCTAAAGTATAGGAGGACTTATGAGGGGTTGAACCTAATTCTTACACAATTCGGTCATTTTTACTTAAATGATTGAAATTCTTTTTCTTGAAAGAGGTTTGCTAACAACTAAGTAATTTTTTTTCACTTACTGGATTTTGTGGGTGCAATCCGCTGAAAACCCTCAGGAGACAGCACTCCTTCTCTAGGGGAAACCTAGAAGTTTAAAGGCTTGTTGCACATGCTCAGTGCAATCGCGTCACCTGCGAAAGTGATGTAATAATTTTCTTATTTTTGTTTTGCTCGAGACGAGCAAAAAGATAAGTGTGGGGGTGTGATTAGTCTCTAATTTTGCATAATTTCTATCACATTCTCATATTTATTTGATGTAAAATTCTGCTAATAAAGCTTTGCTTGCTTAATCCTAGGTTCATGGTGTGCAAATGAAGAAGAAGACCCTAAACCATCATTTGATGGGTGATTAAAGGCCTACCAAGTAGCTATTGACTTTAGAGTGAAGATTTTGTCAGTCCAGGGCATCAAATCCAGAAACCAGAAGATCCATCTGACAGGGGACAGACAGGACGACGCACTGACCGAAGCCAGGCGCGCGCCGCCCTGGCATGGCAGCGGAAACGCGGCCTGGGCCGCGTTTCCGCGGCTATGTGGGCGCGCGCGCCCGGGCTTTAGGCCAGGGGTTTCCCCCTGGCCCCCTTTTCCCTGGTTCCTATAAATACCCCCAGGGGTCTTCAGTTAGGAGATATCCAGAGAATAGAGTTGTATTTGTTACTCTGTTGTTAAGAATTGTAGTTGTTGTTTCTTTCTTCTTCTAGTATTAGCTTTAGCCATTAGAGTGAAAGAGAGAGAGAGAGAGAGTGTGTAAGTGTTGTATTTGAAGGTGACAAGCTAATACAAGTAACTACTTCTCTTTCTTCTTTCCATTTACTTGTCTTTACCATTTACTTTTACTTCCTTGTTGTAGTGTAACTTCCTTTCTCTTCACTTCTTTTCTATTACTTTCTTGTAGTGTAACTCCCTTCTCTTTATCCCTTTCTTTTGTTGTTTCTTTTACTACCATTTCTAACTAACTCCTCCATAGCATGGCTAACTAACTACTAACCCACTAATCTCTAACACTTGATGATAAACCCAAATGAGTCAATAGTGTCAAACAAGCCTTGTGCAAACGAGAGCTATGACATCTTAAGACGAGGGTTCTAACTCTAACTTCCCTACAAGTATTAACTTTCTTATATTTCATACTTAATGGGTTTTTGATGATCTATGGGTTGTGTGCTTTACTTGTTGATGTATGTTAGAGATTTTCCTTTTAACTTTGCCGATACCATTAGTGCACTTGTGTCTTCCCTTATTCTCGCCTTCTATTGGATCTTGATAAGAGAATGTCTAAGTTTTTACCGTGTAAAGCTAAGTTAAAGGAAGGACTTTCATTCGTTCTCAACGTGAATAGTTCCTATGCATAAAGATTTTACTTGCCTATGATCCATCGTGAGGCACATCTTCAAGAAGTTAGGGATTAGTGGGAGCACTTAGTAGAAAGTTAGCCACGCGTTTTTACCATTAAGAAAAATCCAACTTTACAAACCACCAAATCCTTTTCAAACAATTCTTGAAACCAATTTGTTTTCATTTTCCAATTCTTTATTTAAAACAAAGAACTTTCTCTTTTCTTGAGCTTAGAAGCCGCATCAAGCTTCCATCGCTCTCCCTCCTTGTGGAAACGACCCGTATAACCACTTTGCTACTATGGAAGAATCGCAAAAGCAGTAACATCGACCCACACTCTTTTTACTTATTCTTGTGGTTGCTTTTTGCCGATCAATAGGCCCAGGGGCTTATGGCACACCCGACAGGAGATCAGGAGAGTAGGGGTGCTAGTACACCCCACGGAAACGCCTGATAGCCTCCAGATAAAATCCCAAGTATTAGTTGTACAACATTTGTATGGCCTCCATAAACACGAAAACTATATCGATACCCATCAGTTTCTCTCGTCCCGGTATAAGTTGAGTACTTATTATAGATTGTCCAGTGTAAAGTCCCCAGTGAATTCATAGTAATCCAATATACATGATTAGCTGATTACGAGGATCAACAGGAGTATAGTTTTAGGAGTCTCCCTGTTTCAGAGGTTCAGGAATATAGGAGTTCAGGAGTACCAAATATCTAGTAGCAGTATAATAATCATGTCAAGTCCCTGTAAAAGTGATAATCATGAATATGCAATATTATACAAGTATCAAGTGTAATAATATCCAGTCTAGTCTCACAACATCAGATCAAGTGTATCAGTACCAAGTGATAGCATATGTCAAGTATCAAATGATAACATATCAATTATCAGGTGTCAGATATCAGGTGTCAGGTGATAACGTGTCAAGTATCAGTGTCAGATATCAAGTGTCAGGTATTAACATATTGGTGTCAAGTAATCAGCAAGTCATGCGACATGATATAGGAAAACAAAATAGTCAAACATTTCAAACTCATCACAACCATATCAATAAGAATTATTAATTATACTATTAGTTATCTAGACGGTGCTAGTTAAGCTGGAGTAAGCTAGGTTGTGTTAACATAACGCTCAGTACACGACGGAACTTGGCTCCTAGCGGAGCTAGCATACAGCTCTAGACACTAACGCGTTCGACGAGGCTACAAGTTGTTCTCGAGTAGCCGTCAAGGTAAGACCTGATATAAACTGTTCCCGAGTAGCCATCAAGGTAGGACCCGATATAGGTTGTTGACTCGCTCGAGTAGTATCACGGTAAGGACCTGATGTAAGCTAAGCTGCGAGCAGCCACTGTGGGTGAGCCTCCGTCTTTTAGGAGACTCGAGGGGTAGCCATCATGGAAGGAGACTCTCCGAGGGGTAGCCGTCAGGGTAGGACCCGATATAAGTTGTTCCCGAGTAGCCGTCAAGGTAGGACCCAATATAGGTTGTTGACTCACTGGAGTAGCCATCAGGGCAAGGGCCCGATATAGGCTGAGCCCGAGCATCATTATAGGTGAGTCCCCATCTTTCAGGAGACTTCCCGCAGGGTAACCGTCAGGGTAGGACCCGATATAGGCTGTTTAAGTGTTTATTGTACTCGGAGAGGGTATTGAAATTTAACAAAAAGAGCATCAAGATAGAGAACTTGCACAATGGTCTTTTCATTGAATATTACATGATTCTACACAGTATCATTTTAAGTGAAAAGTGTTCCACTGCTTCTTGAGGGGCTTCCCGTCCCGGGTTGTGCTGATGAGTAAGCACTTTGTCGATAAACTTAGCTGGATATCTCTGACCTCTGGATCTTCCTCCTAGTCGAGGACAAACTCTTTGAGATATCCACTTTAAACTAGATCCTCGAGGTGCCTTTTGAGGGCCGGTGGTATGCCTCTGACTGCCATGGAAAGAACAGTGTCCTACTTCTAGGAGATCTGGGTTGTACGTGCTTGGCTTAGGGAGTCTGACCCAGGATTGATGCTTGATGACGTGAAGGATCCGATTTATCGATAACTTCAAGGAAGTGAGACTAAGTCGTTCTTGGTCTTTGTTGCCGCAAGGGAAGTGTTTTCATTCCTCTTGCGTGTTGGGGCGTGATCCCCCCTCGTCCGCTTCCATGAGGGACCGGCTCTGTGGCTCTCTAGATATCCTCATGTGGTGAGGTTGTTCGGGAGCACCTTTGATTTAACTTGAAACGTAAGTCGGTTGGAGCTAATAGATGTTGACGGACTTCGGAGGACGTGTTCACTTGGGCTTCCCTGGCGCTACACTCAATGACTCGTTGTTGAGCTTTCTGAAGGGCCTTTATCTGCGTGAGTAGCTGACGATTGATTCGCATTACCGCTTCTCTCTCGCACTCGGTGATATTGCGATGGATGGAGACCAGTTCTCGCCTACAGTCTGCCTGGGCCCGCTGCTCAGTCGCCGACGCAGGTCGGCCACTTGCTGGATAAGCTGTCCTCGAGACAGTGTTGACAGCTCTAGTTCACCAGAGACGTTAACATCATGATGGGTAGTGCTCTTGGGCGCCATAGTTGTTTGAAACCTTTTTTGAGGATGTGAAGAGGTATTGGATTGGGAGAATTTAGAATGAGGACTCAAAGATCTCAATGAAAGCACTAAATGCGGTGGGTAATTCACGGGAAAGTTATCCACACACCAAATGTATGGATTAATGGATGAATTGTTCAGATCAAATCATAGCACACATACAAATTTACGTGAAGACTCGAAAGGGAAAAACCACAGTGCAAGAGAGAGGTTTCAACTATAATTTAGAGAAAATTACAATAGTGACTGCCAAATCTCACGCGCTAGGGTTTCTGGGATTGATTGATCGCCCCTCTCGTTAAAGGGAGGTCTCGTATTTATACAAGTGGGTGTCTTTGGATAAGGTTACAAAATTCTCATCTATCTGAACATCTATCATATCTCAAGTGTCTATCTTGGAGGTGGTTGAAGCTGAACTTCTAATTTGAATTAGTAGAGCACGCGTTAGTCTTTATCCAGCGATCCTGGTCCAGCTGTAAATATGATCGATCCACTCCTGAACTGTAACCATCAGGTTCAAATGAAGATTTGACTTGGAGATAGGGGTACTCGTAACTGACTCTCTCTATCATTTGGTACATTGTGAACAAGTCTCCACAAACCACTAGTAATTCTAGTGTACTGACTCTCTCTATCATTTGGTACATTGTGAACAAGTCTCCACAAACCACTAGTAATTCTAGTGTACGTCCTACAGTTCTAGTTCAAAAAATTCCATTGGCCATTTATGACCTTCCAAAAAGCGAGGAAGTGTGACCATTAGAGCAATATTTAATTGGCATTTTTCATTTGAAAGTTGAACAAGTGAAAAAGACACCAAAGGGCCAATTTTAGAATTAGAAAACAATTAGAGCATCTTCCTTCCTCTTTTTATCTTCCTTCTCCTTCCCATTAGCTCACAAGGCCAATTGACAACAAATATAATTTTCATCCCAAATAAATCATAAGAGCATCTTCCTTCTTCCTTCTTCGTGTTACAAACACCCAAATACTAAACAAAAATTTCACATAACCATCAATGCATCTCATTGTCATCTCTGTTAATTTCAACTCTGGAATCACTCTCTCAAAGAAATCAAAAGGATTGAAGCACTCTCTCATAGAGATAAAAAGAAGACCCGGAAGAAAAAGACAGAGGAAGTAATAATAGAAAAGACAGTTGAAGTGATTGATAAAGAGGTAAAAATGTTATTTTTAGACTGATAACATAAACGGATAACTGAAAATCAGTCCATGTCTCACTGAGTCAAAACATTACCAATCGATCAATTTTACGTTTGGAACCTTAACCGGTAAACTTTACGTTTGGAACTATATTTATGTGCGAACCTTCAATCTTTTCTCTCTTGAAAATTCTGTATTTTCCTAGAACACTAGGCACCATGCTACACTTGTTCTATTCTCTCACTTTCAAAATCTAGTTGCCAACATAATAGGAGGCAAAGAGTAATTATAGGTGCCATTAGGTACAAACACAAAGGCTAAAAAAACAGTTTATCCAGCATACGAGAGAGATTTTTTGTGTCCTTACACCAGATATACCAACTAGGTACAAGAAAGTCGGTATAAATCTCAATCTCTAACCAGTGAAGCGCGGTATAGTTGATAACATAATTAAAGCTCAAAAGTAAGAGAGTTACCTGGGACAATAAGATTCAGTGTTTCTGGCAATAAGTCGCTCCTCGCTTTATATCCACCCTTGTAGCTTTGCCAGATACTGCTTAGGTATATTACTCTATTCCATCCGACTAATTTTTCTACAAAAAAAGTTCCTCATGTCAGGTGAAGTTACATTCTTTTTCCTTTTGTTTTCACATACTCTCAGTCTCTTCTGAGACAGTAAAATGGATAAAAAGGAAAAACATTGCATTCAATAGAACTAGTCTAAAATTGTTCTAATCGACTTGCTGAGTTACATTATAAACAAAACATGTCCTGCTTCAACTAGACGGCTCATATAGCATAGCATATATAAGGATAATTACTGATAAAGCACGTGTGAAATCAGAACATAAGGAGGCAATACCTGTATCCAGTTCATTTGACATAAGATCAAGTTGCAGTCCAGCCACAGATTTGGTTTAGTTGCAATAAATATTCTTGTGCTAGAAACCTCATTGATTTTGCATGTTTAGAGCTCGCAAATCATATGGCACTTGTAATACTTGCAGTGAATTCTTTTTCTCCCTTCATTTTTTTTTTTTTTTCAAAATGGCAGGCTAGTAGTATAGATACCATCAAAGGTTCCTGGTATCACATAGAAGGCACTTTCCTTCTGCAGACAGAGAATATTAGTAGAACTCCACTAAAAGATCTTTCATCTAGAGGAAGAAGCCGGGGCATGGAGAAGAAACCAAGTATATTTTACCTGAGTTTTATTTTGTCTGACTTGATTGCACATCTTTACAGAAATGTGCAATGATTGCATATAGTTTCACATCTTTACCTGATATTCATTTTTCTGTCACTTGATTGCACATCTCTCCACTGGGCCTTGTTTGTGTCATTGAAGCTGAAAAACATTGTCAAAAATCTGCTCAACACTCAGCAGCAGAAGAAAGGAATGTATCAAATTCAAATCAATATGATAATTAAGATTTTTGGATAAATACCTAATCATAATCATATATATATATATATATATATATATATATATATATATATATATATATATATATATATATATATATATATATATATATGAGAAAAATGTATATCAGCCTGCAGCTGAGAGAACTCTCTTAGCCTGCGGTGACGTGGCTCAATTTTGTCACCCCACTAACTTGCGGCCCGCTTATAGGAAGAAGTTAAATTACCAAATACCCCTTATGAAAAGCTACTCTTTCGGTAACTTTCGTTATTGTTTATTATTATTTGCCCAAGAGGCAATTTTTGGAGCGCACATTGTCAGACTTAGGTTATTGTTTATTATTATTTTTCCCCCTTTTTTTTGCCGCTCTTTATAAGATTTAGGTTATTGTTTATAAATTATTTTTCCCCCTATTTCCTTACCTCTCTTTGTCAGATCTAGGTTCTTCTTTTCAGCCTGCGATAAACTTTTTTCTGAAAATATAAAATCTTTTCAGATCAATTTTTTCTCCAAAATATTTAATGTCGACGTCTGAGCAGTCTACTGGCGATCTAAATATGGAAGATATTCATCTGGTTCTACTTTCTCTCAGAATATTGAAAATCTTGAAGGGTTGACATCTTTGCATGCCGATCAACAGGTTTTAATTGTTTCAATTTTTTAAAAACAATTTCTTAAATATTGAATTTTTCTCTTTAGTCTATGTGGTACTGCGACCTATAACACATGTTTTAAAGTTTCAGAAATGCGACCGTTTTAATATTCGGTCGCAATCTTATTTGAAAATAATCTACTAAGTCGCAGTTTTTAGTAAGGAGTAATATAGATTTCTTCACATACGGATAACTGCGACTTAGGTTGCAGTTTTAATAAGGAGTAATATAGATTTCATCTCGTATGTGAAATCTTTTTTTTTGTGACCGCGACTTAGGTCGCAGTCTTTAGATTTCTTCTCATACGGATAACTGCGACTTAGGTCGCAGTCTTTAGTAAGAAGTAATATAGATTTCTTCTCATACGGATAACTGCGACTTTGGTCGCAGTATTTAATAAGAAGTAATATAGATTTCATCTCTTATGCGACCTTGGTCGCAGTTATATAACTTATATTTTAGACGTGTGATATCTAAAAAATATTTATATTCATATAATTCGTGTAATTGTTTTTTGTAGGATATGAATGCACATGGAGAAATGTCTGGAAGCTCAGATAAGTTTATAGGGAAACAGTTCCTTTCGGATATGGAAGCATACAATTTCTACAATTCTTTTGCAAGGAATAGAGGTTTTAGCATGAGAAGAAAAGGTACAAATAAGTCACGGAAGCCTCCTTATGAGATTATTTGCAGAAAATTTTACTGCAACAAGGAAGGTGTGAAGAAGTTGTGTGACAAAAGACAAGAGGGGCTTACAGTGCATCGTCGAATTGGCACTAGAGTAGCTTGTCCTACTGAGATGCATGTCCGTCTTCGTTTTCTTTTTGACAGAAGATATTGGGTTATCACAAAATTTGTTGATACTCATTCACATGAATTGTCAAGCCCGGATAAGGTACATCACCATTACTCTCACCAGACTCATCGTTCAAAGATTAGCAGAAGCATTATGAGCAATCTGGTTGATGTGGGAATGCGGCCTTCAAATATTTCCCGCGTTGTGAATGCAATGAGCCAGGGAGAAGGCTGTGAAGAAGTGAGCCCGCAACAAGTTATTGATTTTACTCGTCAACGTAGAAATAACTGCGGCCATGAGTTTATTGCTATTATCAAATATTTTCAAGAGAAAGCCGAGACCGATCCAGAATTCTTCTTTTCAAGTGAAGTCGATAACGTGGGCACACTTAGAAGCATTTTTTGGGCTGATGGAAGAGCTATTTTCTCGTATCTGAGGTTCTGTGAAGTGATCGTTTTTGACACAACATACAGAACTAATCACTTGAGCTTGTCATTTGCTCCATTCACTGGAGTAAATCATCACCGGCAGTCAATTTTGTTCGGCTGTGCATTGCTTGCTAATGAGCAGAGGGATACGTTTGTTTGGCTATTCCAAAAATGGCTCAAGTGCATGCATGGAGTTGAACCGAAGCTGATTATTACTGATGAGGATGCGCAGATTGGTGACGCCATCAAGATTGTTTTCCCAACTTCTCGGCACCGTTACTATTTCTGGCATGTGCGGAAACATATTGCCGAGCAACAAATCCCAATGACAAACAAGTATGGAGAAGATATGGTCTCCGATTTCCATACTTGGTACACCTCCCGTGATATAAGCACTTGTGAGGAACGATGGCGTCTGATGAATGAAAAATATCATTTAGAAGAAGAAGAAGACAGTTGGTTGTTGAATATGTACAGGCTTCGTGGACATTGGGTTAATGCATATCTAAAGGATGTTTTCTGTGCTGGAATGACAACCAGTCAGAGGTCCGAGAGTATTAATTCCTTCTTTGATGGTTTTGTTAATGCAAAAATAAAACTAGTGGAATTTGTTCACCAATATGATAAAGCTGTTGCTGCCCGTCGTACATCTGAATCTCTTCAAGATTTTCGGGGTTTGAATTTTGTGCCCAATTGTACATCGAATCCATATGAGATACAGGTTTCGAAGTTGTATACACCGAAGATTTTTCAGTTGTTCCAAAAGGAATGGGCAGTTGTAATGACACTGTTTTCAGAAGAGGTGGAACATGACAAACCTGGATCAACATATTTGGTTGGTAATTTTTCAGAATCAAAAGACAACTGGGAAAAGGTCAGTTATGATAAGCGTGAGGAACTTCATGTTTCTTATAGTTGCTCGTTATTTGAAACAGAGGGTATCCTATGTAGACATATTCTGTGTATTTTGTGACGCAATCACGTTACACATATACCGGAATCATATATACTTCAGAGATGGAGGTTGAATGCTCGTTACAAAAACGTTGCAATTGAAAATGGCATGAAGCCTTTTCCCAGTCAAGGCACTCCACGGACGGCTAGATTGTGGACAATTCGTTCAAAATTTAATGCAATTCTTGACATGGTCGCTGATTCTGATATCCATCTTTCAAAGTTGGAGGCAGTTTTGGAAAGTTTTGCCCAAGAAACCACTAGAGAATACAGAGCCATGTCAGGAAATGATCATTCATCACAGCCTAAAACTACAGTTGGTTCCAGTGGATCCGTTGTCGTATTGTGAGATGGTGAAGAATTGAATATACGTGATCCAATTGGTCCCTGTACCAACCAAGAGGAGGCCTAGAGCTGCATCCAGGCTTAAGTCTGGTTTTGAAGATTCTATATATCAGAAGGAAGTTAAGCATCGAAGATGTGGTAACTGCCAAGAGCTGGGCCATTACAGGACCGGTTGTCCGTTACTGGTATTACATTAAACCTGTTAATCATTTTTTTTATAATGATGTATCTTTAAAATTCTTACTATTTCCTTTTAATGGCAGAAGAAGTAGGTTTGGGTTGTCTCCATCTTGAAGGAACAAAGACTTCAATTTTTCATGAAGTGCGACCAGGGTCGCACAGTGTAGAGAGATTCATGTCGCAGTCTACCACTGGCGTGTCATTATAATCAGATTTATTATCATTCTTTGATTTCTACTGTATTATTTTTGTAAGTAGTTGTACTTTAAAGTTTTACTGCTACAAAATTCTCCTATATAGTTTAATTTTTGTGTATATAATGTAGACAGAGACTTTGGTCGCAGTGTACATGGTTAATTGCGACCAAGGTCGCAGTGTTATTGATAAAGAGGGCCAGCAACTGCAATCTAGGGTCGCAGTACATGGACTGCGACTTAGGTCGCAGTACGTTAGGTAGGTGCTTCCTTTATATTAACACGCATAGCGACCAAGGTCGCAGTGTTTGTTGTTAATTAAGACTGCCGCCAGGAACTGCGACCAAGGTTGCAGTGTTGTTGATTAAGACTGCCGTCAACAACTGCGACCAAAGTCGCAAACTTCATTTTAAAATTAAATTCGGGTGAAATAATTTAATTATTAACTGCGACCTTGGTCGCAGTATATTCGTTATGCGTAAACATCAATAAAGACTATTAGTAGAATATTTAAAATGAAGGTTTGTAACAATTGTACAGCATTTCAACCAAGACATGATAGTAAAAACTGTAATTCACACAATTAACCTTAGAAAACAGAGTTATATATATTTAAAAAAAACAAAATACAAATTTTAAACTTCTAATCCTCGTCATCACCATCATAATCAGATTCGTCGTCAAGAGTATGACCGCTTTCGTCTTCCGTATCGCTTTCCGTCCCTTCCACCTCTTCAGTGACAATCTCCTCTTCGCTTTCTTCCTCTTCATGTATGTATTTTGGTTCATCAATGAACTCCCAGAACGGGTCGTCTGTATCAAGCTCATCCTCTGACCCGTAGCGAGGCATCGCTTCAGAACTATACATCCAATCATCATTAGATGATTGGCTTCTTTCCGGTGAAGACGGTGGAGAAGACATTTTTGAATCTATTTCCGAACAGTGAGAGTAACGAGTTTCAGCAAAAACAATTTAGTATGTTTATAATCCTGTCCTGATGACCCTTTATATATTTTTAATCCCGGAATTCTAAAAGGTTTAATCTCTCGAACCACGTGAATATCTCCCAAATTTATTTTCTACCTTTTCCCAAAAATTGTATACTTTCTAAGTGACTGTTCAGTTATCCAAAACAGTTTAAAAGTTAATACACTCTTACATTAAATTACTTTGAACTCCAAAATAGTTCATTATTGCGACCATAGTCGCATTGGAAACTAATAAATGATTAAGTAACTGCGACCATGATCGCTGTCTCGATTAAAGTATCGCCGTATAAGGAAACGCTGTAACTCAAACAGGTCATTATTGCGACTTTGGTCGCAATACAATTACTGAACGCATGTTTGTTTCTAACATCAGTACGTAATAGTAAAATCCAAGGTGTAACAAATGTAAATTGGAAATAATCAATGGAACTTATAATAAATAAATGTATAAAAATGTTTATAAATTAAATCAATAAAACAAAAAAAATATTCAATGAATTGCAATTGCAATTATTTTTACATTTATAAAATAAAAAATTGTGCTATATCAATAAAATGTCAACTGTTAGTCTTCAAATACTGTCCTTCGTATCATTTCTGTTTCTTCATCCCAACTCTTCTCTTTATCTGCAAGTATCATATATGTAAGCTGACTTCTTAATCTCTGTACATCAGCAGCCGTAACAGTATCAACAGCTGGTGGACTACCAAATGCTATCTTTTCCATGTACTTACATACATATACAGCGCAATCAACACTGAAATTTCCACAGAGTAATCATTAAATGAAAATTAGATTTTTGTACTAAAAAAAGGTAGAAAATATGAAAGGTAAGGAGATGTAAAAATTTATATACATGTTTGCTTGTTGGGGACATCTTGTGTATTTTATATTAGTTTTTCTCATTAATTATTGAAATCAATCTCAAAAATCTGTAATAATCTTTCTTTCTACAATGTCAATAGGAAAAAAAATTAGTATTAATCAAATTAAATGCAAGTTTCCAGTAATCGAAATATTAAATTTCAACTCACCATTATTCTTGCATCTTTTTGGTAAAGCTTTAATATACTACTAGTTTTTTCAGCTGGGACCAAAGAGTTGTAAAAAATCCACTTTTGTGTATCGCAATCAAATACCAATAAGGTCCAGTGAAATCCAGGATCGTCGGCACTATGTTTGTGATTGATCGGGAAGAACATGTACTGCACATCAGCTGTCCAGTTTTTCAACAGCTGTTGCTTGATGAAATGATCTTCCAGATCTTCACTTTTATATACAACACCGTGCTGCGGACAAGAAAAAAAATAAATAAAATACAAAATGAATTTAAAATATAAGAAAAAATTAATGAAAATAAGAAGTCATTACGTCAAGACAACAGACTGCGATCAAGGTCGCAGCGTTTCTTAATTAACACATTTTTATAGTAATTAATATAGCGACCAAGGTCGCAGTGTTGTTATTGATAAAGAGGGCCAGCAACTGCAATCTAGGGTCGCAGTACATGGACTGCGACTTAGGTCGCAGTACGTTAGGTAGGTGCTTCCTTTATATTAACACGCATAGCGACCAAGGTCGCAGTGTTTGTTGTTGATTAAGACTGCCGCCAGGAACTGCGACCAAGGTCGCAGTGTTGTTGATTAAGACTGCGGCCAGCAACTGCGACCAAAGTCGCAAACTTCATTTTAAAATTAAATTCGGGTGAAATAATTTAATTATTAACTGCGACCTTGGTCGCAGTATATTCTTTATGCCTAAACATCAATAAAGACTATTAGTAGAATATTTAACGTTCAAAGATTTATTTCACCAAATGAATTAGGAAATTGATATTACAGTAAACCGTAAAGGAGAAAATAGATGTTTCCCAAGCTTCGCTCCAAAAGAATATGCTTTTTAATCCTTCTTCTTTCTCTAGATGCTGCATGTAGAAATGAATTATATTCGCATCTAAGTCTCTACTGAACATCAGGTCCTCAATGTCATTCCTTGTAATCATGATTCCGTTGTCGGTATCCTGATACGCAGTAGAACTGCAAGATATTCAAAACAAAGTTAGTAATTAAATTGTTCTTATATAAAGGTATAACAGTTTTTTTGATATGAATTATAAAAAAATTAATTAACTTACTCAGAGAAGGACTTGTCGAATAAATTTTTATAAGAGCTTGTTGATGGGGCTGTAGAATTCTGTATGCTGTGGTTTCGGTCAATTCTCTCGATTTTGGCTCAGTGGAGGAAATCTCTTTGTCGCCGAAACCAGCGGCAGAACTCAGAGCCGCAGACTGTGGAAGAGGATGTTCATTTATTTTCTTCTTCTGTTTTGGATAAACGAAGTCGGAGTCATCGCGATCTCTTTCAGCGCGTTTGCGTTCTTTGACTCCCCTTTCTATCGTTCCTTTAGAGTATTCCAAAACTGTTTCTTTTAAGGATTGCTTCTGAGGCAGAGTATGTTCTTGATTTTTTTCTTCAGAAGCTCTATCTTTTTGGGTTTCTTGAATCATTTGAGTTATATTCAAAGAAAAACTTGGGATATCTTCTCGAGAAATATTTACAATAAATTCAGAACCCATGATTTCATCCTCTTCCAATTTTTCTTCTTCTCCTCTTCAGCCTGCTTCTCCATCTGCTCCGTCATTCTTTTGTGCTCCTTTTCCTCTTCTCCTTTCCTTCTACTTTGCTCTTCTGTCATCCTCTCCTTCCACTCTTCCCCCCAATTCCTCTTTTTCTCCCGCCTCTTCTTTAACTCCTCCAACAACTTCCTCCTCTTCTCCTTTTCCTGCTCCCCCTCTTCTTTCCTCCTCTTTTCCTTCTCCTTCTTCTCCTTTTCGATTCTCCTCTTCTTCTGACTCTCCTCTTCCCTCTTCCTCTCCTCGTCTCTCCTTCTCTTCTCATTCTCCTCCTCTTCCCTCTTCCTCCTCTCCTCCCCCTCCTCTTCCCTACTCCTATCCTCCTTTTCCTGCTCCTCCTTTTCCCTCCTCTTCTTCTCCTTCTCCTCTTCTTCCCTCATTCTCCTCCTCTTCCCTTCTTCTCTTCTCCTTCTCCTCCACTTCTCTCCTCCTCTCCTCATTTTCCTTCTCTTCTTCCAATCTTCTTCTCTCATGCTCCTCCTCTTCCCTCTTCTTCTCCTTCTCCTTCTCCGCAACAGCGGCTGCTCTCAGCAGCTCTTCTTCTTCTTCTTCTTTCACCTTTAATTTCCTCTGCTGCCTTTTTAGTTTTTTCTTCTCTCTTTTTTCTCTTCTTTTTATTTTTAATTCAGCCTTGAGTCTGCTCTCAGTCTCCATTTTTTCAATTTTCTTTCAAGCTGAGAAACATATTCTCTCAAGTGCTGATTTTGAGACCTCAACTCTTTTATTTCTTCAGCTTGATCATCCAGTGGTGGTGGCAAATAACCTGTAAAAGATGGTTCTTACTCACTCGTTTCAGCCGCTTCTGGCTCATTTTTCGTCGGGATGTCAGCTTGATTATATGTATGTCCTTCTTCTTCTTCTTCTTCTTCTTCATCTTCATCTTTTTCTTCTTCATCTTCATCTTCTGCTTCTTCTTCTTCCTCCTCTTCCCCTTCAATAGGAAGGCCAACCATATTTTTTCATCATTAGAGACGTTGGCCATTCGACTCAAAATCTGAAAACAAATATAAAAAGGTAAGTTAAAACCAAAATAATGAAATAATTATACTGCGACCATGGTCGCAGTTAATTTATTAAATATTCATGATATTAATGCGACCATGGTCGCAGTATGTTTATTCTGCACAAATTTATATGCCCAGACATCAGCTCAACACTGCGACCATGGTCGCATTTCATGTAAAAGGTATTTTCAGAGAATGCGACCATGGTCGCAAATTTTTTTCAGACACAAAATGAACTGCGAAACGTGCAGCTCAATACTGCGACTATAGTCGCATTTTATTTGTACTGCACATAAAAAGAAGTCTAACTTACAATATTCCTGTCAATTTCATTTAGATCAACTTCAAGCAGAGATCTGCTAATATTTTGGAGGTCCCATCTTACTGCGCGCGAGGTTTTGTCCTCCAAACCAGGCCTCGGCTCAAAAATAGGAGCCCTCTCACATAGCCAATACTGCAAAAATGGAAAATTAAATTAGTTTACACAAATATTCACAATATTATGATTAAATTTCATACAATGTTGGCCAAATATGAGATTCGTACTTACAATAATTTGCACGGAGCATCCTTGCAGCTCGTACGTGGTGTGCCTGAAGATGTCCATTGACTCAATCAGGAATTGCCAAACAGCTTTAGCCCAGCATATTGTCCTTATCAGCTGCATATTGTCAATCTGTTCCACAATATACCACGGCACCGTGCATTTACTGCCAGAGAAGAAAAGAGTGGCCGACATGTATAGGATGATTATTGTGGTAAAGTCTTGAGCTGCAAGTCTTTGTATGTCTCTTATAATTTCATTTAAAGTCACTTGCTGCTCAAGCTGTTCATTCTGTGTCACATCTAATTCACCCCTCCTCCTTTTCTTGACCAAAAGATCATCCAAAGCCTCTTCAATAGATACTTTTGTGATCTTCTTTATATTGGGGAAATAATGTTTTATAACCCCTCTGTCTTTCATCGTACATGTCTTATTCATAACAAAATCTGCCCCAATGATAGGTAGACCAAAAGTGAGGGCAACATCCTCCACTGTTAACTCAATTTGTTTGCCCCCAATTCTAAAGGTCCTTGTATCCCTGTCATACTGGTCTAAAATCCTCAGTACTGCAACGTTTGATTTTAGAGCCTTTTCACCCCCAAATTTCTCATTGTAGAAGGCCATGAAGATTAGGCCAAATGGGGTATTCTTGATCGCCTCTACGAAATCTGCCTGAATGTACTTTTTAAATTTCTTGATGAACTCGCACAAAGGTTTTAGGCTTGATCTCAGAGGACGAACCTTCATCTGTTGTTTACCTATAGATGTAGAAAAATAAAAAAGTTTAGACCAATGATTATTTAAAAATTATAAGGGAGTAAAAAGCATATTATTTTTAATAAACTGCGAGCAAGGTCGCAGTCATCTACAGTGCAAACATAATCTACTGCGACCCGGGTCGACACTGCGACCAAGGTCGCAGTCATCTACAGTGCAAACATAATCTACTGCGACCCGGGTCGACACTGCGACCAAGATCGCTGTCATCTACAGTGCGAACACAAACTTTTACAGCGACTCTGGTCAACACTGCGACCAAGGTCGCAGTCATCTACAGTGCAAACATAAACAAATGCGACCAGGGTAGACACGGCGACGAAGGTCGCATAAGACTACAGTGCAAAAATAAACAACTGCGACCCAGGAATGATGAAACAAATGACGTTAAATACAGTGCGACCATGGTCGCAAAACACTACATAAATATTGAAACAACTGCGACCCCATGTCGTCAGTATGTAAAAAAAAAAAAGGAAGTTTCATATACTGCGACCATCGTCGCATTCGTCTAAAAGGAAAAGTCCAAAAAAAAAAAAAAACATTCTGAGACGCACAGATCTGAAAATAAAATTTTAACAACTGCGACCAAGGTCGACATATAGTGTATGAAAAAAATTTCCTTTAAAAAAATATTAGCAAGGTCGCATACATATAAATCACTTTTTTGAAAATACTGCGACAAAATAAAAATAGAACGAAATGAAAAAAAATGGACCTATATCATTGTGTTACAAATTTTTAAATTTAAACATTTATTCGTCATCTAAAGTTTCAAAATCTCTTTCTTATTTGCGAACATGGTCCAAAGATTTTTAAAAAAAATAAAAAAGACTTAAACGGAAATAAATCTGGAAAAATTTAAAACAATTAAAATACACAAACCCTAAAATTTTTGAAAAATATCATTTTTCTATTACCTTTTTCGGCGGATGATTTCTTTGGCGCCATGTGTTGCAAATATATTTTTAAAAAAACGGATCAAATTTGTGAAATAAAAGAACAAGTTGGATCAGAATGATCGGGTGAAATTTTAGAGCTGAAATTTTTTTTGAAAGGTAACTTTTTTACATAAGGTAAAAAGATGTGACATAGGGTATTTTCGGAAGATACATTGTTGAGGTGACTGACATTAAATTGGGCGAGATTTTTCATCTTTTTGTCCGCCAAAATTTATGACAGGTATGTGGCTATGATGTTGCCACGTCCTGCCGGCTGAGAAACTCTCTCAGCCTGCCGACTGATGTACAGTAACCCCTATATATACACACACACACACACAGAGAGAGAGACTTGTGTCATTCCAAGAGAGAGAGAGAGAGACTTGTGTCATTCCAAAAGGATTCGAGACCTAATCCTTCCCTCTTAAATACAACCCCACGACATCCGAATGCAAGATCCATTCTGTTGAAGTTGATCTACATTATTTCAAGTAACTAAAAATCAAAAATTATGTATTTTGAATATTTTTTGCCTATCCATCAAGTAGACGCAAAATGAACACCTAAAATAGCATATAGCTTAGATATACATCTTTAGACATACAAATTGTCGATCTGACCATTTCATTATAATGTAAACACTTAAAAATCCTCAAACACCAATTGTTTTTTAGATTTCAAATATTCTACATCGTTAAACTACCCAACTCACTATTTCAGTTGTCCATTTTGCGCCTACTTGATAGATGACAAAAAGTATTCAAAATACATGATTTTTATTTTTAATTACTTGAAATAATGTAGATCAACCTCAACGGAGTGGATTTTGCATTCGGATGTCGTTGCTGTATTTGAGTGGGCGAATCCTTTCGGAATAACACAAGTCGCCTAATAAAAAATTAAAATTATGAAAAATAAAAAAGGGTAAAACGGAAAAGAATAAAAGTGGTTGTCCTGCTTTCCCTGACAGACTTCTTGTGCGTAAAGAGAGCCAGACACCCAAGCTCCAACAGCAACCTTGACCCACGAAAAATCCAATCAAACAAGAATCTAAATGAAACCTGTGGATATGGGAGATTAAACAAATTAAAGTAGCAACCTACGCTCATCCATCCATGCTCCCAGCATCAAACTGGAATTCAAGGCAGTGTCATCTTGCACCTGTATCAACAGAAGGAAATGTCTAAATATCTTCATTGCTCATAAAAGCAAGGAGGAGGCTACCAGATTCAGAAGCATACTTACCAAATTATTGATGATATGTTCAAATAGATGCTGTCGCAGCTGGGCAGAAGACAATATTAACTGTATCATGAAACCAAACACCACCAAAATGAATCCCAATATTCCAAAAGGCTAAACAAACAAGCAAGAGGCCAGTTCCCCAAAAAGAGTTGACCACACGAATAATAAATCACATACCATGAATGCAGGAAATCATACACACAGCCACAATTTGGGAAGGGGAAAAAAGGAGCCTATGATTTTCAAAAGAGATCCAATATCAATGAAAATTTATAAGGATTAGTAAGTACTTTAATATGAATATAAGAGATTGCACAAAGAATGCATAATACAAAATCAGGATCTGTTGTGAGTGTGACCCATGGGAAATTTTTTCCTTAAAAAGAGAATACATATAGGAAGGGGAGGGTAAACATGAAATATTTGTGATTCTCAGGCAACAGCTGCATATGAGAAACCAAAAGAAATGAATTATGGATACAGTGACTTCAGAAATTCTGCAAATAGGAACTCGAAGCTCTTCTTACAAAATATACTGAAATGAAATACTATACTTTACTAATCTTTCATAACGATGCTGACATGAATCCGACAAAAAAAGAAATCTATTACTCACATATATTAGTAGCAAATAAATATATTGAATCTGCAGAAACGACAACAAGCACGCAAAATATGCAAAACTGCAATAACTTCTTTACATTTTGACGAGCTTCTCTAACAGTGTCCATCTGCATCCTCATTTAAATTTAAAAAAAAGAAGAAACTAAATGAGGTAACACAAAACGAGAAACCTGTCAACTAAACCAGAACCCAGGACCAGAAGCTAATATACTTATTTGCATTTGAAACTGAAAAGATAAATATTTTTCCTTTAACACCAAGATGTTAGCTTTTGATGTCAGAAACAGCTGAAAAACTGTACAAAGACTAAGAAAAAGAAAAAGTCACTTAGTATCCATGTATGAGACCGCTGAACAAAGAATAGGGTTAACCTGTAACCTAAGAATACAAGTTCTGGAAGGTTTATAGAATAAGTTCATGTCAATTCATTGGATATTTAAATTGGCATGATCTCTATTGCTACTTGAAATTCAACGAGCTGGTTACCTCTTATCCACATACATCTTGGCCTCTGTTTTAACCTTTTCTGCATCCTTTTTGGATCCCAAAGGACTTGAAGGAAAACAACACCAAGTCCTAAAGGGAATCATCCTCCAATAACCAAGATGCAAATGTTTTTTAGAACTCTGTTCTACCCAGGCTAATCAGCCTTGCTCGATGGGAATGACTTTTTGACTTATGCTTGTGCAGATCCCGTCTTCAGGTGCAACTTCCTGCTTCACCGTAAATGTGGCATGCAGATGGTTTATACTGGTTGCCGCTTTCTGGAGTGCTTTGTGACCTGTCAACTTAAGAACTCATTAGTTGCCTCTGGTCTTGAATTAGGCAGACATTATTAAATAACAGGCATCTGAATTATTCAAAGTGACCAGAAGACAACCCTTTGGATGGATTAGGATTTCACAATTGGAGTCAGTGTGAAGTGCCTTTCAATCAATTTATCCACAAAAGATTGAATCTGCAACAGTTCACATAGCACAGAGAAGTCAAAAAATACAAAGTTACAATCAAAGAAAATCCAAATTATAGTTAAACTGGAAGGGAAACTCTGCTTTAAGTCAAAAAACAAATTGCTGCATCAGAAAAGTTCCAGATATGTGGGCCTGGAAAAGATTGCCAGTGCTAAGACGAGACAATAAAAGGTTGCTATATAAGATAACAAGTACAGACCTTATTGTTGCGCTTGAAATCAAGAAACTCAGGACAGCCAACCTTTTTCTGCTTCAGTACATTGTTCCATGACCTGATTAAAAAAACATAGAGAAGAAGATCACATATAGCCAAAATCATTATCTAATTAGAACTATATTGTTGCCATATCCACTTAGCTGTGGCAAATGCCTTGGCGAACACTATGTGATTAATCTCTACATGATTCGAATGCATATACTCATACATTCAAACCAAAAATGCCATTATCCCAAAGATTTGGGGTCAGTTACATGAATCCATTTTCTTACATCCAGGACTATTAATGGTGATATTCTCGATTAAATAATCAATCTTGTTCAATTCCCATCATCATAGCCAGACAATCACTGGAAAGCAACAATGATATTGATCTTAAACCAAAATGGGAGAAAAGTGGATCATGAGATCTAGAGGCTGTAAGCTATCTCAAGGCAACCATGGTACTAGGAAAAAAAAATTGAAGCTTGACCAGACTACTTCATGATTTCACATTGTGCTATGCATACCTTAGTTGCAGTTTTCTTCATTATTGACTTATAGCCTTCTTTATCAATCTTCCGAGTTTTGTATAAAGGCATTAGCAGTGATGCAACATAATCCACAGCCCCTTGCTTAATACAATCAACTCCCCCTTGGATGACCTTCTGTTGACAATTTATTCTCTGCAATTTGAGAAGCAGAACTTTCTTCAGTATGTCTTTCATTCTTTAATGAGGGCGGCCTAAAATTTCTGTTTGAATCTTCTTCATCCCTTAAGTGCAAACGGTTAAAAAAAATCATCATCTGCATCCATTGCTTGTGATTGCCATCTCTCAATGGCAAGGTAATCCTTCACACCCCCACTACCCGCTGTATCTGTATCAACCCAAGCCTATGTCAATCTGCTCTCTATTGCCCCACTTTCGCCTGAGCGCTCTCTGAAACTCAGTGAGCCAGCCATCTCATTTGAGTTGCTTCTTTGTGTATAATTATCTCCAGACATTTGAGTTGTCAAGATTGACACAAGCGGCAGTAAAATCAACAGACCAATTTTTAACCCTGCAGTTTCTGGAGTCTATATTTCAGATATACAATCCTGCTTTCCAAGAATGCCACCAGCCCATCTCCTTCTCAAATCAGACTCCTTCATCTGTGTATATTGCTCACGTCTTGCAAACTTGTGAAATGATGGTATCTTTGGAAAATCACGGAAAGCACTGGCCTCTGCTTCTGAAGATGCAAACGCCTGAACAAAGAAACCAGCCAAGTTCTGATATCAATCCAAATTATCCAATTATTTTTATAGATGATAAGGTAAAATAAGATAGGAATGTTGCAAAGAGGACAAACCTCTGCAGCTGCAATAGCAGCAGCACGGGCAGCTTCAGCAGCAGCGATGGCTGCAGCTTCTTCTTCAGATATCACCATATCACTTTCCACCTTAGGATCATAGCCTACCAAGCCTTGGAGCGTGAGGAGTTAGCCTCAGACTTTATGTCCACCAAAGTTTCTAGCCTCACCGTCTTGGTATTTGTTTTCTTAATATTTGGTCTGGAAGGAGAGTGGCTTCCAGTGGATGAAGGGACCAGTAAATTTCCTCTACCATCTACTGATTCATTCGGCAATCGCACTCTGCCTGATATTAGATCTTTGGGTCGGCCTTTTGTGGATTCTGATGTGGCCGTCTGCTTCAACAATTCTAACCCTCCATTAGCAGCTTTTTGCCTGCGAAAAATTTCAATCCACATGTTGACTAGCTGGCTTGCTGTGGCGCGTATATCACGACTAGTATGCACGCATTCTCTTTAACAGTTTTCCCAATGCCTGCGCCATGTAGAAAGAGCAATATAGTTAAGCATCAGCATCATTAGTTCAATTTTGGCTTATGGCTCTCAGAATTAATCAGAACTTTGTGACCATGGAATTGACATCAGCAACAGTCATGAACGCAACCATGAATAGTAATTCTTGTTGGAAAATATGAAGAATAAATGTGAATCTTTGAGTTGAATTACGGCGAGATCCGTTAATAGAATCAATTGGATAATGGTTGGAGTGTGTTCTCCTTCCATTGGGGATGAACGTGGTATATTCACATGTTCAATTCCGACTTCGAATGAATGAGATATTCAAGTCTAAAGTAATTTAAAACCAAAAGGGGATTAAAGTTAACTAAAAGCATTTAGTCCTACATTGGCCATGTGATGGAAGTTTGAAGTGTTTAAATAGAGAAAAATGGGAACAAAGGGTGTGCCCTTTGGGTACTTAGAGTTTTCATGCGCGATTAGGGGGAAACTATGCTCGCCCGCACGCGCGCGCCGCCGCCGGCGGCTGGCCGGTGCCAGAGCCGGAGCCGGGTCGGGCTCGGGTTCCCACCCGTTCCGGTTCTTTTTGAACCGGGTCTCACGGGTATGGTTACAGCGGATCGTACCCGCTCCGCAATCCGGAGACGGTTTCTGTCTGAAACGAACCGTTGCAACGGTTCAGACCAAACCGTTACAACCGTTCGGTTGGGTTCGGACGGATCTATCCCTCCCGGAGCGCTATAAATAGCGCTCCGTTTGTTTCAAACAAAACACAACAAATACAACAAAACACACAGAAAAGGAAAAGGAAAGCCAGTTCCTCCCTCTGCATTCTGAAGTGGGACTTCCAACAGGAAGTGGGAATTCTGCAACTCGGATTCCGAAGTGACTTCCACCAGATTCGTTCTGAAAGGCTCAGAAAATTTAACAAATTCTTTAATAAAATTGTTGTCTGAATCTGTGACTTCTAAAGAAAAATATTCTTCTATCTTCCTCCGTTCTCTACAGTGGGTGTTCCTCCAAAGTAAAGACAAATATTCTCTCTGAAATTTGTCTTGGTCCTGCTGCTTTGATAATCTTGTGAAGGTACTGGTTAACTACGGTTTGACCGTACGGTGATTTGGTAGTGCTATTCAAATACCGTGAAGGAGTGTTGTATTTTGAGAGACCAGCGTCCAGTAACACGTTAACACCGTAGCGGGGGACGTAATTGTCTGAAGGAGATTCACTATAAGCGTACCTCACTCCAAGTACTGTATAAGTGAATTAACTTTCTTTCTACAGGGGTTATACTGATATTCAGTATATTGAGACTAACTCATAACCAGTCTAATGGTGTTTAACCAAGGAAGGTAATTGAAAGGTGGTTCTTTAATTAAGGAACGTTCTATTGAACGGAAAATCTCCCACCTGATATTCACCGACCTGGCCAATTAGATCGGTGATATTGATTAGTTGTCAGATTGATTCCCGAAAATAACAATCTTAAGACAATTACGAAGTTTCTTACTTCTGCTCTGCTTGAACTTGCAGAAAATGTCTGAGATTAATCAAGACAGCTCAAGTAAGGTACCAAACATGCAGATCTAAACTTTGATGCCTGCTCCACTTCCTAACCCGAAGCCGGAGAAGTCAGAAAATTTTGATGGCATAGAATTCAAGAGGTGGCAACAGAAGATGCTCTTCTACTTGACCACTCTGCATCTGGCCAAATTCCTGCAAGAGGATCCACCAGAACCCGGAACTGATCGGGACTCAGTCCTTGCAGTTGATGCATGGACTCAAGGTGACTTCCTTTACCGAAACTATATTTTGAATGGACTGGATGACTCTCTTTACAATGTCTACAGTCCTATCACAACGGCAAAGAAGTTATGGGCCAGTCTTGATAAAAAGTATAAGATTGAGGATGCCGGTACCAAGAAGTTCGTCGTAGGACGATTTCTGGAGTACAAGATGGTGGACAACAAGACTGTGATCAGTTAGGTGCAAAAGTTCCAACTTATCTTGCACGAGATAGAGGCTGAAGGTATGAATCTACCTGAAACTTTTCATGTTGCTACTATTGTGGAGAAACTCCCACCTGCGTGGAGAGATTTCAAGAACTACCTGAAGCACAAGCGCAAAGAGCTGAAGTTGGAAGATCTCATTGTGAGGCTTCGAATTGAGGAGGACAACCGAAAGTCCGAGAAAAGGAGCAGTAAGAACTCCTATGAAGCCAAGGCCAATGTGATCGAAGACTCAAAGGGGAAAGCGTCTACTTTCAAAAGCTTAAAGCGGAAGAAGACTGCCTAAGGGTACAAAGGCAAGATCCAAGAAGGCAAGAACATGCGCTTCAAACTTGCTACATCTGCAACAAAGAGGGGCATAAGGCGAATGAATATCGCAGCCGTCTCAAAAAGAATAAGAAGAACCATCCACAGGAAAATCTGACCGACCATGCGTCGCCAAGCCTTTCAGCTGTGGTGTCAGAAGTGAATCTGATTACCAACAATAAGGATTGGTGGGTAAACACTGGGGCTATTCGGCACATCTGCTCTGAGAAATTATTATTCTCTGAATATCAAAAACTAGAGCAAGATGAGCAACTCTTCATGGGAAACTCAGCCGTTTTCTAGGTTGAGGGTAAAGGAAAGGTCATCCTGAAATGGACACCTGGAAAAGAGCTTACTCTAAACGATGTGCTACATGTTCCAGATATCCGCAAGAATCTGATCTCTGGATCAATACTTAGTAAGAAAGGATTTAGAATGGGTTTTAAATCAGATACATTTGTACTTACTAAGGGTGGGATGTATGTGGGAAAGGGTTATCTTGTTGATGGACTTTTTTTAAAACCAATGTTGCAGTGGTGGACAAAAAGTCTGTACCCTAAGCATATAAATAAAGAAAAGTTCGTCGTAGGACGATTTCTAGAGTACAAGATGGTGGACAACAAGACAGTGATCAGTCAGGTGCAAGAGTTCCAACTTATCTTGCACGAGATAGAGGCTGAAGGTATGAATCTACCTGAAACTTTTCAGGTTGCTACTATTGTGGAAAAACTCCCACCTGCATGGAGAGATTTCAAGAACTAACTGAAGCACAAGCGCAAGGAGCTGAAGTTGGAAGATCTCATTGTGAGGCTTCGAATTAAGGAGGACAACCGAAAGTCCGAGAAAAGAAGCAGTAAGAACTCCTATGAAGCCAAGGCCAATGTGATCGAAGACTCAAAGGGGAAAGCGTCTACTTTCAAAAGCTTAAAGCGGAAGAAGACTGCCCAAGGGTACAAAGGCAAGGTCTAAGAAGGCAAGAACATGCGCTTCAAACTTGCTACATCTGCAACAAAGAGGGGCATAAGGCGAATGAATATCGCAGCCGTCTCAAAAAGAATAAGAAGAACCATCCACAGGCAAATCTGACCGACCATGTGTCGCCAAGCCTTTCAGCTGTGGTGTCAGAAGTGAATCTATGACCAACAATAAGGATTGGTGGGTAAACACTGGGGCTATTCGGCATATCTGCTCTGAGAAATTATTATTCTCTGAATATCAAAAACTAGAGAAAGATGAGCAACTCTTCATGGGAAACTCAGCCGTCTCCTAGGTTGAGGGTAAAGGAAAGGTCATCCTGAAATGGACACCTGGAAAAGAGCTTACTCTAAACGATGTGCTACATGTTCCAGATATCCGCAAGAATCTGATCTCTGGATCAATACTTAGTAAGAAAGGATTTAGAATGATTTTTAAATCAGATACATTTGTACTTACTAAGGGTGGGATGTATGTGGGAAAGGGTTATCTTGTTGATGGACTTTTTAAAACCAATGTTGCAGTGGTGGACAAAAAGTCTGTACCCTAAGCACATAAATAAAGAAAAGTCTTTTGTTTATTTGCTCGAGTCTCCTATCTTATAGCATGCTAGATTAGAGCTTGTAAATTACAAGTCTTTAAAAAACTTGTCTAATCTAGGATATATTCCTAAACTCAACTTCGAAGAAATTCGCAAGTGTGAGATTTATGTTAAGACCAAGTTCGCGAAAAATTCATTTTACTCAATTGATCGAAATACAGAACCTTTAGGGTTAATTTATAGCGATCTGTGTGACTTGAAGTTTATGCCAACTAGAGGCGGGAAAAAGTTTTATTACTTTTATTGATGACTGTACAAGATACTGTTATGTGTATCTTCTAAACAGTAAGGATGAGGCAATGAATATGTTTATAACATATAAAGTCGAAGTTGAGAATCAACTCAACAAGAATATCAAGATTCTAAAATCCAATCGAGGCAGAGAATATGAATCAAATAATTTAGTGAGTTATGTGTTAAATTTGGTATAATCCATCAAACTACAACACCATATACTCCTCAGCAAAATGGAATTGCTGAACGAAAGAACAGAAATTTGAAGGAGATGGTTAATTCCATGCTCGTAAGGTCTGGAGCTCCACAGAACTTGTGGGGGAAAGCCCTGTTAACTGCAAATTATATTCTAAACAGAGTACCCTATAAGAAACTTGGTCTTATACCATTTGAGTTATGGCATGGAAGGACACATTCCTACCATTACCTCAAAATATGGGGGTGCCTTGCAAAGGTACTAGCACCATTATCTAAAAAGACTAAGTTGGGAGTAAGAACTATGGACTGCATATTCATAGGCTATACCTTGAAAAGTAGTGCCTACAAATTTCTAGTTCATAAATCAGAAATACCAGATATTAATGTAAACATGATTATCGAATCTAGAGATGTGTTTTTTGAAGACATCTTTCCATACAAACGGGAAACAGATAAGACTTCTGGAAAAGAACATATGAGATGGCGTTTAGGGACGAAAGCCCCGGGAACCGATTATTAATGCGGAATTGAACCAAGAAGTCAGAGATCTAGAATCTCAAAATCTTTTGGTCCAGATTTCATAGCATACGCTATTGAAAGCGAGCTTCAAACATTTAAAGACGCTATGTCTATCCCAGAAGCACAAATGTGAAAAGAAGTTATAAATAGCGAAATAGAATTCATACTAAGTAATCATACTTAGGAATTAGCAAACTTGCCTCCTGGCAGTAAACTAATTGGGTGTAAGTGGATGTTCAAAAGAAAATTAAAATCCAATGGATCTATCGATAAGTACAAGGCTAGATTAGTAGCCAAGGGCTATCGACAAAAGGAAGGACTTGACTACTTCAATACTTATTCACCAGTAATAAGAATAACCTCCATTCAGATGTTGATTGCAATTGCAGTATTGCATAACTTAGATATCCATCAAATGGATGTCAAGACTGCATTCTTAAATGGTAAATTAAATGAGGAAATATATATGGAGCAACCTGAAGGATTTACAGCCAAGGGCCAAGAACACAAAGTGTATAAATTGGTAAAATCCTTATACGATTTAAAGCAAGCTCCAAAACAATGGCATGAGAAATTCGATAGTGTCATGATCAAAGATGGATTCACTATCAATGAATGCGATAAGTGTGTTTACACAAAAACAGTTGGAAATGCATGTATCATTGTTTGTCTTTATGTAGACGACATGTTGATACTTGGGACTAATATTGAAATTATTAAGTCCACTAAAAGAATGTTATCCAACAGTTTTGACATAAAGGATCTGGGGATTGCTGATGTAATTTTAGGAATTAAAATCACAAGAACAGCAGATAGAATCAGTCTATCTCAATCTCACTATGTGGATAAGATGATAGAAAGATTCAAGGATCATGGAATAAAGGAGAATACAAATCCTTTTCTTCCACACATTATCGGGAGTCTAATATATTTAATGAATTGCACTAGACCCGATATTGTTTACGCTGTAAGCAAGTTAAGCGGATACACTAGTAACCCTAGTGATGATCATTGGACTGCTCTACTACGAGTATTAGGTTACGTATCACATACCAAGGAATATGCCTTGAGATATGGACAGTATCCACCTGTACTTGAAGGATACAGTGATGCTAATTGGATTGCTGATTTTGAGAAATCAAAATCAACTAGCGGATACCTATTTACTCTAGGAGAAGCAGTGGTATCTTGAAAATCTTCCAAACAAACATGCAATGCCCGTTCCACTATAGAATCAAAATTCATAGCCTTAGATAAGGCCAGAGAAGAAGCAGAATGGCTTCGACAATTTTTAGAAGATATACCATTATGGCAAAAGCCAGTGCCCACTATATGTATACACTGCAATAATCAAGCAGCTATATCTAGGGCACAAAATTTTATATACAACGGTAAGTCTAGACATATTCGTCGTAGACATAATATCGTTAAGCAGTTGCTCTCAAATAGAATTATCTCTATTGACTTTGTCTCGTCAAAAGATAATTTAGCGGATCCGCTTACCAAAGGTTCAAGTGGAGAGCGTATAAACTGCGCATCAAGGGAAATGGGTCTAAAAGCCTAACCTTATCGAGTCAGCTTAATAGAAACCTCACTTAGCGACTGGAGATCCCACGGTTTAAATTCAAGAGGAAAAACTAGTTATGATTGACTCAGCAAGTAAGCACTTAGGAGCTTGACTCCAATCCATTCCTAAGGTGCACACAAGTGCTTTCTACAAGTGGATTAAGGATAAGCTTAACGCTTTTAATGATGCTTATATCTTGTTATTAAACAAGTGGAGCAGAGTAGACTACTCTTAATAGGACGATCATCTATGTGAGTATAGAGTTGGGTTCGCTCTTTAGGAATTTCTATGGAGGCTGTTATTCCCTAAAGATACTCTCTGAAACCAAGAATGTTCGGGCCAAAATAGACACAACCGAGAACCAAAGTTGATTTGGAAAGTTACTGTGTGAAGCTTGTTGACTTGGCTTACACTAACGGCTAACAGTTTAAGACTTAGCTCACTGATTAGCCAGTAAGTCCGATAAATCTTTCGCTATAGAAGGTTCAAGACCTAGTTCACCTATCCTGATGCAGTTTCTTTTCTAAAGTACCTTTCACTATAAAGTCAGTCTCTTTGTGTGTCAATTCCTTGAATCTCCATTCATTGTGGGGGATTGTTGGAAAATATGAAGAATAAATGTGAATCTTTGAGTTGAATTACGGCGAGATCCGTTGATAGAATCAATTGGATAATGGTTGGAGTGTGTTCTCGTTCCATTAGGGATGAACGTGGTTATCACATGTTCAATTTCGACTTCGAATGAATGAGATATTCAAGTCTAAAGTTTGCCTAATTCAAAGCCAAAAGGGGACTAAAGGTAGTTAAAAGCATTTAGTCCCACATTGGCCATAGGATGGAAGTTTGAAGTGTTTATATAGAAAAAAATGAGAACAAAGGGTGTGCCCTTTAAGTACTTGGAGTTTTCGCGCGCGATTAGGGGGAAACTATGCCCGCGCGCGCAGCGCGGCTACGGCAGCGGCGGGCCAGGCTCGGGCTCGGGCACGGGCTCGAGTTCCCTACCCGGTCCAGTTCTTTTTGAATCGGGTCTCACGGGTATGAGTTACAGCGGATATGGGTTACAGTGGATCGTACCCGCTCCGCCATCCGGATCCGAACCGAATCAGCGCAACGGCTGACAGAAAAACCGCCGCGAACAGTTAGGCGGTTTTTGTCTGAAACGAACCATTGCAACGGTTCAGACCGAACCGTTGCAACCATTCGGTTGGATTCGGACGGATCTACCCCTCCCGGAGCACTATAAATAGCGCTCCGTTTCTCTCAAAAAACACAACAAATACAACAAAACACACAGAAAAGGAAAGCCAATTTCTCCATCTGCATTCTGAAGTGGAACTTCCAACAGGAAGTGAGAATTCTGCAACTTGGATTCTTAAGTGACTTCCACCAGATTCGTTCTGAAAGAAGGCTCAGAAAATTCAACAAATTCTTTAATAGAATTGTTGAATTTTCTGTGACTTCCAAAGAAGAATATTCTTCTATCTTCCTCCTTTCTCTACAGTGGGTGTTCCTCCAAAGTAAAGACAAATATTCTTCCTGAAATTTGTCTTGGTCCTGCTGCTTTGATAATCCTGTGAAGGTACTGGTCGGTGATTTGGTAGTGTTATTTAAATACTGTGAAGGAGTGTTGTATCTTGAGAGAACAGCGTCTAGTAACACGTTAGCACCGTAGCGGGGGACGTAATTGTCTGAAAGAGATTCACTATAAGCGTACCTCACTCCAAGTACTGTATAAGTGAATTAACTTTCTTTACACAGGGGTTATACTGATATTCAGTATATTGAGGTTGACTCATAACCAGTCTAATTAGTGTTTAACTAAGGAAGGTAATTGAAAGGTGGTTCTTTAATTAAGAAACGTTCTATTGAATGGAAAACCTCACACCTGATATTCACCGACCTGGCCAATTAGATCGATGATATTGATTAGTTGTCAGATTGATTCCCAAACATAACAATTCTATCATGCAAAGTCTTTTCTTTCCAGCCCTTTTATTTGCCTTTTCTCATAAATCTATGCTTGAAGACCTTGATCCTTTGGATTTCCACTGAGAAAACTAATCTTTTCACATCAGAGTATTGAAGATCAAACAAATGTTTCAATGCATTGGTGGTTAGCTAGTTAAAGCCACAAATACAAATAGTGTTGAGCCTAACTCTTGTAATTAATAAAGGCATAATGGGTCATACAAGTCGAAACTCCATCCCTTAAATCTAACCTACAACATCTCAAATGTAGGCATTACACATGCAACAAGTTAATTCACAGTTAAAATGATTTGTAATGCACTTTGCATCAACAGTCTTTCAGTTGAGCCTAAAGCCAAAAAAAATTGTTGTTATAGAACACAATGTGTTGTCAAAAAACTAAAAGAAATAAAAAATGATATTACCAGATACAACCAAGAGATGTTGCCGATATGACAGGAGATAAAATGGCCAGTACCTGTACCAATACCAAGATTTCAAACCTACGCTTACTCATTTTAGTATGTGTCATGCATTAGAAAACAGGAAAGTCAATGATCTTTCTCTACAAGCTAAATGTGCCTGAGCATGTTTCTGATAAGGGACTATATTGTCTATTTAAACTTTTAGCCCCCATGGGCACATCATTTATAACATTTAAACTACTGAATTTACATCATTCACCGAGAACTTTCTTTTTATTTCTTATATTTACTTTTGAGTTTATAGGTATGTAACCCGGTCCTCTCCTCATTTTTTAGGGAGAAAACTCCACTTATTGGCACTCATCAAGTCTTGAACCTATGACCACTTACTGTTATGGTCAACCTCCTCAACCAACTTGCTCCTAGCCAGTTGGTGATTCACCACGAACTTTGATCGCCCATCTCAGCCATATGTTACCTATATGTATAGTCATATGTTACCTATATAAAGTGTTGTTGAGGCACAAAGCGCGTGCGAGGCACAAAGGACCTAATATGCGCGATGCACCTCATTGTTTGTTGTTAATTTGAAAGATTATGAGATTTAAGATAAAATCATAAGATACCCAACAAACAACAAATTTTGTGTGCCCATACAGTTGTATCATTTACACCTGCATAGAGATCAATTTAATAGTATAATAACAAATTATCGATAAGTAAATAAGACACAAGTCACAAGCTACTAATTAGTAATTATCTAAACAAGTACATAAGATAGGTTAAGATAAATAGTTTCTAACAATACGACAAAACCAAAGCGAGTGTCTAAACTCCAAAATAAACCAAAATAAAAATAGAAATGACATTAAAATTGATTGAGGCTAAACCTGCACAAAGAATACGAGATTATAGAACTTAAAACAAATATGTGCAAGTGCTCAATTCTTCCGCTATAGCAAGTGGCTATGCGGGTCGTGATCCACAAGGAGGGTTTGCGATGGAAGCGTTTACAGTTTTATTGAAATCGTTATCAAAACAAGCGAAAGTTCTTCTCTGTTTTATGTTATGAAAATGAAAAATAGTTATAGGTTAATGTTAAGAAGAAAGTGGTAGAATAGAAAGTGGAGAAATCAGAAAACGGCGAAAGAAAGTGACAAGGAAGTGAAAAGGATGATTTAGAAGAGGTATTGTGTTTGTGATTTAATTTATAGAAATAAAAACAATTGCTTACCTCCTTTTCGTCAAAAGCTTACCTCGAGTTTTCAGCAACGATTTTACCTTGAAGTGGAGGCATTCAGCGCATAGCCCATAAGAGTCGAGTGTTTGGTCTCTTCCACATTACATCATCAAGATACGCAGGCATGAAATGATACGGAGAGACTCACAATTCCATCGTCATGAGCTATCGGTGGCACTCGCAAAGGCAAGGCTCTTTCGATGCTTTTAGACTCACTTGGAAGACGATTGTACGAAAAAGAAAAGTAAAATAGAAAAGAAGAAGAAGAAGAAGACTAAATAGAAGTGCATACACAAAAAGAACATCGATTCAATTTCATTACAATCAAAGAAAAGAAAGAGAACCTTACACCATTGTCACTATAGCTCAAGCATCATTCTTGTTCTTCGATGAAAGTCGATCTCCTCTGAATTACATAAATGAAAATTACAATTACATGAAAAAGAAAAACAAAACCTAAACTAAGAAATGAAAAAACTAGTCTAAAATCCTAATCTGCATTGGCCTCCCTTTTGCCTTTGAGTGCAGGTATTTATAGGAGAAATGGAGGGATAGAGGTGGATATTCAGTTCTGATCTGCTGTTTGTTGGCTTGTTGATTGCTGAATATCACTTAACAACTGACAGAATTAAAAATAATGATCAACATAAGAGTTATAGCTCTGTCAGTCTGCTTTCTGGATCATCTTGAATCATCAGAATTGAGATTCTGTAGCAAAAGTTATGATTCGAATACTAAAATGTATCCAGTCAGAATCTGAATCAAACTTGCTTCATCTCATCCCTTGATCTTTGCTTTAACCGATCGATTCTGAGAGGATTCTTCTCAACCAGTTTTCAACCTCTTGATTTTTCCCTGATTTAGTGAGTGTGAATTAATTCTGATTTAATTCAAAATTTTGGTGGGCTTTGGGCTCATTTCTCTTCATCTCCTTAAAGAATGGACCTGCAAATAAATTAAGCAATTAATTAAGACAATGCAAAGTTTTATTCTAAAATAGGTATGAAAATATGATATTAAATATGCAACATTAGTGACCAATCACACCCCCATACCTATCTTTTGCTCGTCCTCGAGCAAAACAACTAAACTATACTAAGGATTATTAGACCACTTTCACAGGTCGCGCGATTGCACTGAGCATGTGTAACAAGCCGTTAAACCTCTAGGTTCCCCCTAGAGGACGAGTTTTGTCTCATGAGGGTTTTCAGCGGATTGCACCCACAAAATCCATAAAGAAAGGGAAATAAAGAGTTAGTATTTTCGAAAAGCATTTTGAAAGAGAAAAATATTTGAAATATGATTGTAAGATCTAAGCAATCTATAAGTTATAAGAAAACCGAATCTTTCATTCCTAAACTTAGTCTCTATTCAAAATTTGTTATCAATCAAAGTAAGGAGTCAAATTGTACTTCTCATCTAGTCTATTACTTTACCCTAAGTCATATGCACCTTGTGACTGTGAAAATTTTGACTAAGGGTTCATTAACTCTAACTCTTATGCCTTATTTATTTATATATATACTTTTTTTTTGTGGTATTATTCCTTAGTTCTATTAGGCTTTCTAATCTGCCCATGTAACGAGCCTCTAATCGATGACTCCCAAACCAAACGGTCTTAGGGCACCAGGTGAGAAGACACCCCTAGGACTTAAGGACTCGAGCAGACAAGGCCACAAAACTAAGGATTTTATTATATGAACCTCTTTTAGGCGTGAATACTCATGCTTTATTAGGCACAGATACCCAGCTTAATCAGAGGATCTAATCATCTTTCGCATAAATACTAAGGCTTGCTTAGGCCAAAGCACCTAGCTAATCAATAATTAGACTTATTCATTTTTTTTTCAAACTTATCTAATTATCTTTCGCATAAATACTAAGGCTTGCTTAGGCCAAAGCACCTAGCTAATCAATAATTAGACTTATTTATTTTTATATATATATATATATATATATTTTTTTATAAGGCATAAGAATCTTTGTTTTTGAACCCTAAGTGTGTAAGTGTATGAAGTATGCATATTTCATCAAGGTAAAGATCAAGACTAAATTACTTTGACAAATTATCTTCCTAACCCTAAAAATCAAACAAATAATCTTATTTTGACCAAGTATAAGAAATCTTAATTTGGATTTTCCTGTTCCTTAAAATTAACTTAATTTCTTACAAAAATAAGTCAAAATATTGTTTCTATTTTTCAAAAAGTTTTTTAAAAGTAAAGAAAAATGTCAATTTTTTTTATTTTATTTTTTTAAAGAAAAAAAAAGAAAAGTTATGTTAGACCCTCCCCCACACCTATCTCATGCATTGTCCTCAATGTATGAATTAATGCATAGATGCATGAAAAAGACGAAAGGGAAGGAAAATGTTACCTTAAGGTGGTGGTTCCGGTGGTGGTCTGATTGGTCCACGAAACATGGCCCAATCCACTTTTCTTGGGTCTCGAAGGAACCCACCAGCACTATCTTTAATATAACCCATTAAAATTGTATATCCATGAAGGATTTTTATTAAGTATGTGACCCCATCTAATTTCCATATTCCATAACTAATTTCGGAGTCAAATTTATCAACCACCTCGTCCCAGAATGGAGTATGAAATGATAGAACAGTTGACTTGGACTCAGGAAGGACAGGAACTAATACCGACTCAGGAAGATGACTTAAGTCAAGTAAAGGTTCAGGAGTCGAAATAGGTTCAGAAATTGGGTCCAAGTCAAGAAATTGAAACTCCAGTCCACATGTATTTTCTAACAATGGAATGTGACTTAATGTGGGTGATTCCAGTTCATGAATGATAGGTGGAGGAATCAAAACTGACTCTAAAACATTACTCAAGTTTGGTAACACAACAGAAGTCAAGATTGATTCAGAAAGCTGAACTGGATCACAGATATGAGAATCTAGGTCACATATCTCATTGACTTCAATATCAAAAAATTGAGAACTTGCCAATTTGTCAATAGGATCTTCAAGAGTGTATAATTGGTCAAGTTTAATATGATCCTCACAGATGGGTGATTCAATTTCATTATGGATTGGTACAGGATCCAATGTTGACTCGGGGAAAAGATCGAAATCAGGTGAAGATACCGGAGTCATTATTGAATCAGGAAGAAGCATTGAATCACTAAGTTGGGGTTCAAGATCATATTCATTCTCAAGTTCTATTTCAGGAAAAGGAAAACTTGCTAAACTATCAATATCTTTTTCAAAATTTGGAGTTTGGGCAAGTTCAAGTGGTTGTTCTGAAATGGAATCTTGATTTCCAAAACTACATGACTCTTCGGCTCTAACAGAATAGTTAGTAACATCAGGACGGTGGGAACGTAGAGATTCGACCATCATATCTATGTCACGATTACGAGTGTTTTGAGCCTGAGTCATGGCTTCAAGCATCTTTTCATAGTTGATATGTTCATTGTTTTGATGAAAAGATGAAGAATTGTCTTGGAAGTGGTAGTGAAATCGTGAGTCCATCAGATTTTGGGATTTGTGTTTGGACTCACGCATACTCATTTCCATAATTGATGGTTTCCTATTTTGGACGGGTGGAACTGAGTATGACTCTTGGAAATATTGTGGACTAGGTGGAGAAGAAGGACAAGGTGGTTGGAAATTATGCTCGGGGGAGGTGAATCCCCACTGACTCGGTGAAGAGTTAAAATCATTATGGAAATTATAGTTATTAGATGGGGGGTATGGGTCATATTGATTCGGATAAGACCAATCCGGCACACTAGGTTGGTCAAAGTTATGATATGCCGGGTTGGTAATATCCGAAAATGAAGTCGGTGTGTAATATGGATTATTATTGTAGTTGAAAAAATTATTATTATAGTCCATATCACACAATAGAATACAAACAAAGAAAAACAAACAAATAAACAAACAAAAAAAAGAAAAATTCTAGCCTAAGTTAGGGTAGACTTAGGACCTAAACGACTCCTAACTGGTTAGACTGTCCACGGGAGGTCTAATGTAGACTTTAACCACAAGCTAATCAGCCAGGTCAGGGCAAGGTTGGTGGGAGGTTTTCCGTCAAAGACGTTCCTTAATTAAATAACCACCAACCTTCGGGCTTTCGGCCCTCAATCCCTTTCCTAGACACTGATTTTGCAGGAGTTAGATTCCAACATTTTTTCCCCTTAGGATAATCTCCTAAATGAGTCCGAGATGTCCCTAGGGCCAACGTCTACTTTTTATTAAATTAGGCTTGGGTTAGTGAGTGCTTGGGAAAATGATTTGCGGGCTAAGGAAAGGGTGATAAAATCCCAACCTTATCTTATTTACGGGTATGCCCTTAAAATTGAATTGTGCAAGTGTACAAGAAATATAACTAGGATACACTCAAAGCATGAAAATCAAGCAAGAGTTGATTCCTAGTCTACATGCAATGCAAAACGTACCTTGCCTCCAGCACTCTTCAACAGTAAAAGTAAATGAATTGAAAAGACACGTGCCTAGAAATGCAAATGTCTAATCAACTTTTAACGATTACAACCAATTTTTTACTGTTGTCTTTATTAAGCAGGTATAGGGTGAATATTACAGGGAATTAAGTAATGCAGCAGAAGTATTTTGCAGAATCAGAGACCCTGCAGAAAAATGATCAGTAGTTCACTCCTTATTGCCGCAAATTTGCGGCAAAAGCCAGGATTTTGCGGCAATTTCGAGGGATCCTGGTCTCTGCTTTCGAGAGCAGAGGCCCAGGTCCACTTATATGTCACTGCAATACAAAGTTCCTGTTTTCTTCAACCTATAACCTGCAACAGAGAAGAAAATTCGTTTAGTTCTCAAAAATTTGCAATAAAAATTCAGATTTCAATAAAAACCGTTTTACCCTCCCCGGCAACGGCGCCAAAATTTGATTGAAGCTAAACCTGCACAAAGAATACGAGATTATAGAACTTAAAACAAATATGTGCAAGTGCTCAATTCTTCCGCTATAGCAAGTGGCTATGCGGGTCGTGATCCACAAGGAGGGTTTGCGATGGAAGCGTTTACAGTTTTATTGAAATCGTTATCAAAACAAGCGAAAGTTCTTCTCTGTTTTATGTTATGAAAATGAAAAATAGTTATAGGTTAATGTTAAGAAGAAAGTGGTAGAATAGAAAGTGGAGAAATCAGAAAACGGCGAAAGAAAGTGACAAGGAAGTGAAAAGGATGATTTAGAAGAGGTATTGTGTTTGTGATTTAATTTACAGAAATAAAAGAAAAGAAATAAAAACAATTACTTACCTCCTTTTCGTCAAAAGCTTACCTCGAGTTTTCAGCAACGATTTTACCTTGAAGTGGAGGCATTCAGCGCATAGCCCATAAGAGTCGAGTGTTTGGTCTCTTCCACATTACATCATCAAGATACGCAAGCATGAAATGATACGGAGAGACTCACAATTCCATCGTCATGAGCTATCGGTGGCACTCGCAAAGGCAAGACTCTTTCGATGCTTTTAAACTCACTTGGAAGACGATTGTACGAAAAAGAAAAGTAAAATAGAAAAGAAGAAGAAGAAGAAGACTAAATAGAAGTGCATACACAAAAAGAACATCGATTCGATTTCATTACAATCAAAGAAAAGAAAGAGAACCTTACACCATTGTCACTATAGCTCAAGCATCATTCTTGTTCTTCGATGAAAGTCGATCTCCTCTGAATTACATAAATGAAAATTACAATTACATGAAAAAGAAAAACAAAAACCTAAACTAAGAAATGGAAAAACTAGTCTAAAATCCTAATCTGCATTGGCCTCCCTTTTGCCTTTGAGTGCAGGTATTTATAGGAGAAATGGAGGGGGTAGAGGTGGATATTCAGTTCTGATCTGCTGTTTGTTGGCTTGTTGATTGCTGAATATCACTTAACAACTGACAGAATTAGAAATAATGATCAACATAAGAGTTATAGCTCTGTCAGTCTGCTTTCTGGATCATCTTGAATCATCAGAATTGAGATTCTGTAGCAAAAGTTATGATTCGAATACTAAAATGTATCCAGTCAGAATCTGAATCAAACTTGCTTCATCTCATCCCTTGATCTTTGCTTTAACCGATCGATTCTGAGAGGATTCTTCTCAACCAGTTTTCAACCTCTTGATTTTTCCCTGATTTAGTGAGTGTGAATTAATTCTGATTTAATTCAAAATTTTGGTGGGCTTTGGGCTCATTTCTCTTCATCTCCTTAAAGAATGGGCCTGCAAATAAATTAAGCAATTAATTAAGACAATGCAAAGTTTTATTCTAAAATAGGTATGAAAATATGATATTAAATATGCAACATTAGTGACCAATCAAAAATTTATATTACTCATCATCATCTTCATCCCACAACTCAAACTCTTCCTCCTCCTCATAAGGCCTATAATCTATTTGAACATTCTCTTCTTCACTCTCCTCATTCTCAGAGTCAAATTCTTCCTTTTCTGGCCCCAACACCCTCCTCGAAGATGAAGCACAAACATCACTAACCGAACATCTTGACATGGAGTTGAACCTAGACCCACTCGCCGAAGTTGATCTTATGTTAACCATAAGGTTCTCAGCTTCCAAAGCCTCAGTAGTAACACCCCAGTAAGATCATCATCCTCATGCAGTTATTCTCTACATTGTTCCTTTCACCAAATTTTTCAGTAGCCATTCATTACTCTCATGAATGTCATTGAGCGTAATAGGATCGATTAATCACATCCTTACAATCATACCTCTCCTTTAAAGTTTAGTTGATTTGCAATACACCCAAGTCTATGAGCCTCTGCTAAACAGCCTTTTTAAGAGCATCCTTATGACAAGGAAATACTAAAACACAATATAAAATAAAAATATTTTTAAATGACTTTAGTATTTTCAGTTTACCTGCTCACATGTACTCCGATTTGTCTCACAGGTAGAGGAACTATATGTAAGATTAAGAAACTTTATGACAAGCATTTGCAAGTGTGGAGTTGGTGCGCCATAAGATTCTCACCAATCAACTCTCATATATAGAGAAATAAGACATGGGAAGAAATTAGAAACCAACTTATAAGACAACTTTTAAAGCTAACTAAAAGACTAAAATTGATGTATTTTTTACTTGGAGATTTCTTCTTTCGGTTTTTAATAGCAATATCAAACTAAAAAGACTACCAACATTCTTATAGTTATTAATCTGTCGGTCAATCTTGTCTTGATCTTTCAAAGGCACCATTTTTTTTGGATGACCTTATAGAGACCACTCAGAATCTTTTCATCTCCTGAAATGTCGTGATGATCATAGAAATACTCTGGATTCAAATAGTATTCAGCAGCATGCAATGAGCGGTGTAGCTGAACCTCCCATATTCGGTCAATTATCTTAAAAATAGCTTTATATTTTGACTCATCTTCATCAAAAGCAACCATAACAACCTCTTTAGCTCTATCTATAACCTCGTAGTTGTGTCCCATTGTTGACTTCTCACTATCCACAAGACTCAACACTCAAAATAAGAGATCTACTAGCTTGAGAACATAAGCAATATCGTTCAAAAAAAATTCATTCCAACAATTTTCTCAGCAGCTTTTTGTAGCTCATCTACTTTCCTCCCACTGAGTTGAGATGAACATCTTCCTCAACTTCACATTTTGCTTATGCAAACTCGACAATGTCAAGTATGACGTGACAAAGCGAGTAGCAACTAACCTAAGAAGCTCTCTTTTGTCTCTTTTCTTTCATATCAAGTTCAAAACACAATCATGAGAATAAATGTAGCTTCTCACCTCCATGGCGCGAGATAATGTCATCTTCATAATTAGTAGTTTCTCGATGTCTTTAAGCATTAAGCTAATGCAATAGGCCGTACAAGATGTCCAAAATATGTCAGGATATTTCTCTTCTAAGAAGGATCTTAGAAATCAAAAATTTTACAATTCATTCAACATTCATTGTCTAGTACATTAATTAAAAAATCTAGTTTACAAGTGCAACTTTCAAAATTATAGCTTTACCTGCTAGCTTAAGGTACAACTTGTATGATATTCTCAGCCCCGATCTATTGCACCTTCTTATCCAACAATTCAAACATTTTCTCACTGGTTTTGATCTCCTCTTAGCATCAATTGATTCAGTAAACCATGATCCAAGAGGACAACTCACCAAAAAATTGATAAGAGTTCGATCCTTCCTCCCACTCCAACAGTCAGACATCAAAGAACACCCCCTAGCAACCCATATTTTCTTATGTGGTTCCATTAATCCCTCGGTGTATTTCACCTCTTAAGAAGAGGCACTCGCAATTGGTGGTAAGACGGAGGTGGCAAGTGTTGCCTAAATTGTCCTGATTTCAACCTTATTCTAAAAGATTTCAATTTGGCTGCATTAAATGCAATACCTGCTTAATAACAAAAACGAGTAATCTTTTGCCACACTCTGGCAACTGTATCTTTATCAAGACTCTCTTTAATGTTATTTTGCCTCAACTTCCTTCTCCTATCATCTTTGGCCACTTTTCGCGACATGGAGGTTACATGCTACATTTATTCTCATGATTGGCTTTTGAACCTGAGAAGAAAGAAGATAGGCAAAAGAGAGCTTCTTAGGAAGGCTGTTACTCACTTTGTCACATCATACTTGACATTGTCGATTTGCATAAGTAAAAAGTGAAGTTGAGGAAGATGCTCATTTCAACTCAATGAAAGGAAAGTAGATGGGCTAAAAAGCAAAAGAAAAAAGTTGATAAGAAATGTTGAAATGACTCTTTTTGGAACAATGTTACTTATGTTCTCAAGCTAACGGCTCTCTTTGATCGAGTGTTGAGACTTGTGAATAGCGAGAAGAAGCCCGCAATAGGATACATCTATAAGGTCGTAGATAGAGCTAAAGAGGTTGTTATGGCGGCTTTTGATGAGGATGAGTCAAAAATATAAAGGTACTTTTGAGATAATTGAGCAAAGATGGGAGGTTTAGCTACACCACCCACTGTATGTTGCTGGATACTATTTGAATCCAGAATATTTATATGATCATCTCAAAATTTCAGGGGATGAAGAGATTCTAACACTCTATAAGGTCATCCAAAAAAATAGTGCCTTTGGAGGATCAAGATAAGAATGACTAACAGATTAGTGACTATAAGAATGTTGGTAGTCTTTTTAACTTTGATATTGCTATTAGAAACCGAAAGAAGAGATCTCCAAATAAAAAACACATCAATTTTAATCTTTTAGTTAGCTTAAAAGTTTTATGTCTTATAGGAAAATATAAATGTTGCTTTCTAATTTTCTGTTCTCATGTCTTATCTCTTTATATATGATAGTTGATTGGTAGGAAGCTTATGGCGCATCCACTCCAGACTTGAAAAGGCTTGCCATAAAGTTTCTCAGTCTAAAATGTAGTTCCTCTACTTGTAAGAAAAATTAGAGTACAATTGAATAGGTAAATTGAAAATGCTAAAATCATTGAAAATATTTTTATTTTATATTGTGTTTCAATGTTTCTTTGATATAAAGATGCTCTTACGAAGGATCTTTAATAGTAGTTATTTCAACCCATCAAATTGCAGATCCATAGCAAGAAAATGGAAAAATTGGAGCCTGAGAGGTTCAAAGACTTGGTGTATTGCAAATACAAACAAGCTTTAACGGAGAGGTATGATTGTAGGGATGTGATTGATCCTATTACGCTCAATGACATTCATGAGAGTAATGAATGGCTACTGAAAGAATTTGATGAAGGCAATAATACAGAGAATGCCTTGGTGCATGAGGATGATGATCTTATTTGGGGCGTTACTACTGATGCTATGGGAGCTGAGAACACTAAGATTAACTTCTGCAAGTGGGTCTAGGTTCAACTCCATGTCAAGACATTTAGTTAGTTGTGTCAGTGTTTCATCTTCGAGGAGCCAGAAGAGGAAGAATTTTGCTCTGAAAATGAGGATAGTAAGAGATGTTCAAATAGATTATGGGCCTTACGAGAAGGAAGAAGAGTTTAAGTTCAGGGATGAAGATGATGAAAAGTACTTTAACTTATAATGTTGTTTCTATTTTTATTTTGCAGTCTAGACACTCGCTTTGATATTATCATATTGTTAGAAACTATTTATCTTAACCTAACTTATGGACTTATTTAGATAATTACTAATTAGTATTTTGTGACTTATGTCCTATGATTTATGACTTGTGTCTTATTTACTTATTGATAATTCGTTATTATGTTATTAAATTGATCTCTATGCAGGTGTAGATGATACAATCATACAGGTACACACACTGTTTTTATTTTATTAATGTTCTTAACTGTTAATTTGTTATTTATTATGTATCTTATGATTTTATTTTTAATCTCATAATATATCAAATTAACAAACAAAAAAATTGTATCTCACTAAAGTAAGGCACATCGCCTCGCTTACGCTTTGCGCCTCAGGTACATTAAGGGGCCGTTTGTTTCGCGTAAAACTCCGTAATTCGTAAATGACTTGCTACCCAGTTACAACTACGGCGTTTGTTTGGACCGTAATTCGTAAAAGACTTACGTAACTCAACTAACACTCACTTGCAACCCAGTTAGCACTCACTTACAGCCCAGTTACAGTTAATTTTGTGGTCATACAAATTTGTAATATTTTTTTATATTAATATTAAAATTTTTTAATATTTAATTTTTTAATATTTATTTGCAGTATTAAAACTTTTAAAATCACCAAATAGTTAATTTTGTGGCGAACTTTTTCACTTACGATTTATACATTACGATAACCAAACACCGTAAAGTACAATACACTTTTCCACTTTACAATTTTATATTACCAACCAAACACCGTAAAATTTACATACATGTAACTCATTTACAATTGTAAAAGACTTTACCAATTATAACTACGAATTACGGCCAGTTACAACAACCAAACAGACCCTATATTAAAACATTACAGAAACCTCCCCAACAATAAAGTTTCGACGCACACGCAGGTGCAAGACGAGAGATGAAACAACAAAATAACAACAAAATGCTCCGACTAAAGGGGCAAGTCAGAGGAAGCATAGGACCCTCAGGTTGACTTTAAAACTGAAGTCTGGTTTTACAGTCAAGCCTGATTTGTACTTGACAAACTGAGAAATGTCGACGCAGGCAACATAAACCCTCCCAAACACCTCAAGTCAAGAATCGAAACTAATGGCAAATTTATAAAACCTTGCAGCAAGAATACACCCCATAAAGGGGTTGTTTGTTTTGTCATAAAAGGCCGTCATACGGTATTTGTTTCACTGCATAAGTCGCAAGTTGCTTGCATCTCAATTGCGATCCACGTGCATCACAAACAATTAATTTTATGGTCATGCAAATCCCACTTGCAGCACAAACATTTAATTTTGTGGTCATGCATATTTGTATTGCTGACAATTAATTGTAATTAGATTAATATTTTTTATTAATAGATTTATCTTTTTATATTATAAATTTTTTAATTATTAGATTACATATAACTATTAGATTAAAGTTTTTATAATAATTCAATAATTTTTAATATTAGAATCTTTTTTATTACTAGATTAATATTTTTATCACTAAATTAATGTAATATATTCCACTTAATTTTAATTCTTACTTTATTTATAGATTAGTAATATTTTAATATAAATTTAATAAGTTTTGATTATCAGATATTTTTTATTATTTTAATATTTAATATATTTAATTTTTAGTATTTACTAAGTTTTAACTTTTAATTTTTTATTTAATATATTATATCTTAATTAATTTATTTTTATTTTTAATTATTTGAATTTAATTTATTTATTTTTATTTATTTAATATTTAATATATAATTAGTTTTAGTTATTTAATATTTAATATTTTTTTATTATATTTATTATTCTTACTTAAATTTAAATTTAATTATTTAATTTTAATTTTTTAAGTATTTAATTTTTTTAATCACGAAACAGTTAATTTTGTGGTCCACTTTTCCACTTACGACTTATACATTACGATAACCAAATACCGTAAAACACAATACACTTTTCCACTTGCAACTTTACATTACCAATCAAATACCGTAAAACTTACTTGCATGTAACTCACTTGGAACTGTAAAAGAACTTGCGACTTACGATTTACGATAACTAAACAGGCTCAAAGTCACGAACAATAAAATCGCCTACAGAAATTGCTGAGGACCTATCAAAGGCACCATTGAAACTGAGAAGCCTTCGATTTATACCACAGGCCTGTTTGTTTCGCCACAAAAACCTGCAAATCGTAAGTCGTAAAACTTCTTTGTAAGTTCACCTAGAGGGGGGTGAATAGGTGATGGCTAACCTAATGGTCACTTAATGCCAAATGATGCGGAAGCTAAAAACAATTATGACCTAATTAAAACTTTTACACTAAACACAACGTATAACACAAGAGTGTTGCCGAATTCCCCGAAAAGGGCTCTGGACAAACTCCTCTAGATTTCCCGTAAATAAGGGTTGAGGTGCCGCGATGGCTCTCTTGGTTGAATACAAGTGTTAGTCAACAAACCCAAGCAATATATCAATATGAGCACAAGGAATATATCATGCATATAAAGGTAAAGACAAGATAAGTAATGCAAGATATAAATAAGGAGATAGAGAGAGAGAGAAATGGCAATCGCAAACACAAAGGTATGTTTCGAGGTTCGAGCACACTTGCTCTACATCCCCGCCTTCGACACACGAAGGATTTCCACTATGCAAGATCCCAATGGATCTCTCCCGGTGCCACAACACCTACAAACCCTCGGACTCCCTAATCCCGTACACACGCAAGCCCCACAAGCTTGCCGAGGTCGCACCTCAAACACGGAGTTCGCACCCGAACTCGAAACAATGCGGACACACACGTCCGCCTCCTCAAAGTACAAGAAATGATCTCTTGATGATCTAAACACTTTGATCACCAATAAACACTCTCACAAAAACACTCCTATAGAATGAATAGCTCAATGGGTTGCTCAAGTGTTTGTGAGAGAAACAAGGATGAGAGTGGTGGAGGAAAACTCAAAGAAATCACTTTTACACTCTTGATAAAAACTCTCCTTTTAATTGGAAGTATTGGCTCTAAATTTTGTGGAGAAAAACCTTTGAAAAGAGTAGGAAAAACTGGCTCTAAAAGTCTCCAAAAATCTTAGCTCAAAATAATGACCAAACCCCCAAATTTATAGGCTAGGAAAAACTAGCCGTTGGGGTCTGTCAGACCTGCCGGTCGACCCGCCGGTCGACCGCCAACGGTCAAAAATCCGACCGTTGGAGCCTCCAGTCGACCGCCCGGTCGACCCAAAAGAACAGAGAGCACTGCTCTCAGTTCCGGTCGACTGGGTCGGCAGACCGGCCATCTGCCAGGTCAAGGCGTGCACGTCGTGCACGTCGGTCGACTGAGCCGGTCGACCAACTTCAGCCCTAGTCGACTTGATAGGTCGACTAGTCGACTTGATAGGTCGACTAGTCGACTTGGCTGAAGCCTGGAACAGAAAACTGGGATTAAAACTTGGTCTTTTTGATTGAAATAAAATCCCGTAAATACTTAGAAAATCTACAAAACTAGTTTTACCATTATACTTTGATAAACAAACATGCTTGCACAAAATCAAGGCATGTTATAAAAGATTTGGACTATTTTTGTATGTTGGAAATATTGGTTCAAATGAAAACTTGTATTTTTTTAAAACTTGTTTTCCAAACTTCTTCATGATACAAAAACAAGATATTTTGAATTCATTAAAGCATAGTGTGTATGGATATGATCCACTACACAATTAAGATGAAATATCTATGTTTTTGACATTAAGCTCTAAATATGGTTTTGGATAAAAGACATGCATATAAGAAATTCTAAAAACCAAAAAGTATTTTTCCAAAATGAAAGTCTTTTCTAAATCTGAAATTCTTTTATGAAAAGACAACTAAATCAAGAGTGTGTGTGTGATATATGTTTGAGCAATCCACCAACTATTCTATCCTTTACATTTTATCTAAAAATAAAATCTTATACCTAGACACAAGTCTTGATCTTGAAGTCTTTCCTCGAAGTCTTCTCATCTTCTTGACTTGGTCCAAACACGATCCAATGAGCTCATCTTTTGATGTGGTCTTGATGCATAGGCTCGTGAATCAACCGGTGCTACCTCCAAAACTTGACTTTAAATCCTTTGTTGAAGCTCCACACTTACTAAGATCTGATAACAAATCTGTCACTAATTAAATACAAGATCATTAGTACTATAACTACATGAGTTAATCATCATCAAAACTAGAGTGATGGGCCTTTGGGCCAACAATCTCCCCTTTTTGATGATGACAAAACTCATGAAGTTATATATGCATGGATTAAAGTAAAGCTTCAAAGAAGCTCCCCCTTAACTCATGCATACCAAAATAAATAATAGATATGACAATGAGGCACATGAATATGTATGCAAGTATGGAGATAAAACATGCAATAAGCATAAATCAAAATCTTTTTCTCCTATTTGCAATACAAAAATATATATGCATAATAAATCTTTATTCAAACATGCATATAAACTCAAATACTTCTCCCCTTTTGTCACTCATCAACAAAAGGTTCAAAGTAAAATCAAATCAAACAAATTTCTCTCCCCCTTTTTGTCAAAGACAAAGAGATCAAGAAGGGGTAATACAAATCAATCAATACATATTTATATGCGATATACATTCATGAAGAGGAAGACGCTAAGTTAACTTCCCTACACATATGCATTACATGAAGAAGGGATGACAAGCCCTAACTCACATAACACATATTATGTAATGCATAAGAGGAGATGTGAAGCTCCCCCTACACACGTATATCATATAAAGAAGAGTTGTTAAGCTCCTCAATATATAATACACTCAACATGAATCTATATGTAGAAGAGATGTTAAGCTCTCCTTGCATATAAGCAATACAAATCAAAAATTTTGAATTTTTTCTTATAAAACAAAATTTTGAATTTTCTCAATAAAACAAATCTTGAGAATTTTGATATCAAATTTGAAAATGATCAATCATATTGATACCAATTTAAAGACAAATGCATAAGCTTGAAAAATAAGATTTGAATTAAGCTTAGCATTAACAAACTTTGTGCTTTAAATATGTAAAACAATTTTTAGCTTAAGCACAAAACAATCATATATATGTATGAAAAATGAGTATACCAATTGAAATTGATACATACATATATGGGAAGACAGAATATGAGTATATACAAAGAAAGTTCATATTGATACCAATTGAAAATGTCCAATGATACCAATTGAAAAATAAGCTTAAGTGTATACATCATATAATCTACCACATGAAGAACTCGAACTAGTTAAATGAAAATGTTTGAAAACTAGTATGGAATCCTTCAATCAAGGAATAAAATATTTTTCATGAAATATGTGTAAATCACATGAAAATGGCAATGAAGCTCAATATTCCTTTAAATAAGACAATGTGAAAATTATCATAAATTTTGAAAACATGAAAATCACCCAAAAAAATATTTTATAAAATTATATTTCAAGATATATGTATGTTTTGACAACACAAGAAGTATACATACATATCCCTAAACACAATTGAGTCCATATATATAGATTTGCATGAAAGGCAAATGACTCAAGAGGTATACATGTATATCTTAAAGTTTGTCAAAATAAACATATACATGAAATGAAAGCACATGATCATAACACAAATCCAAAATGGGAATACAAGTTTAAAAATGTAAGGATCATCAAAACTAGGCTATACTAGCACACCAAATAGGCACAAATAAGCAATCAAACCCAACCATATATAGATTTATTTGTGACCCATAATATGTACAAGTATAAATCCTAGTGTTGACAAAAACTATTATTTAAACTAATATTCAATTCATGAAGCATCAAATCTTGAGAATACAAAAGAATTTGTCCATAAGATTAAAAAAAATAAGATCATGTGTATATCTTATAAACTAATTGAAGAATAAATAACTAGTATAAAATAGTTTTTGAACAACTAGTTAAAGATCCTTCAAATACATCAAATCATATATTTTTCATAAAACATAACTAAGTACATAAAGATTTAATCACTCATGGTCTATAAAGCTCAAAATGATCATGAAACTAAGTCATGAAATAATAAATGAAGATGTGAGTGTAAAAGATCATGTAAATAGCATTTTTATGAAAATAGTCATTTAAGTTCAAAAAGATCATAAGCCACATTTTAATAATGAAAAATCATTTTTCATTAAAATCAACAAACTTCTAGGTATATGTATGATTTATCTAAATCTAACAATATGCATACATATCCCAAATATAAAAGAGTCTATCAAATGTATTTGCATGAAGGCAAGAGACTCACGGGTATACATGTATATTTATTAGATTTGAATTCGAAATACATATACATGAAGTAAAATCATAAAATTTGGCAAAGCATGTATAAATGAGAGAATCATCAAAACTAGTCTATACATGTGCATATAGTGGGTACAAATGAGCATGAAGTGCAAATATATATATATATATAATCAAATGTAACTCACTATTAGTACATGTATAATACAAGTTTTGATATAAACTACATCTAAGCATGTTTTTACCACATGAAGCACATTAAATCATAAAACATGAACATGCTATGAATATTATGAATGAACAAGCATGATCATAAAAAATAGGAGTTTAGAGATTGTTACCAACTCCAAAGCTCCAAGCTTGGTGGTCTTTCCCACCAAAACCTCCTTGATAGCGGTGCTCCAAATATTTGTCCTTTTAGTTCAAGTGCACCTACCATCAAGGCACCAAATCTCTCACGTCTTGAGAGATCCCTCACCTACATCAAAAACATGGGGTGGGGGTTTTGGTATCCATATTTTCTTGGGTCCCTTGGGGTTAGTCTTGTAAGGAACCCAAAAATTTTATTAGCAAAATTAAAATGATTTAACCTATCATAACAAAATTTTGCTAAATGGCCTTTGCGGCCATAATGTGTACATGTGTACACCTTAGTATGCTTATGAGAATGTGTATGATCGTGACATGCAACATAAGCAAATGCATGATCATGATGTGCATGAATGTGTGGAGTTTGTTTCTTTGAAAATAAAGACTCCAACCTAGAATGATTAAAAGCACATGAGCTCAAGGTAGAGCTCAAACCATTCATTTTATTTTTCAAATCTTTAATCTCATTAGTGGTGGCATGTAAAGCATGATGAGATAAAGAATCATTTTTCTTTTTCTTTTTACAAACATCTTCTTTTTCTTTTTCACAAAATTTTCTTTTCAAAGACTTATTTTCTTGAAAAACAACTTCCTTTTGTTTTTTCACCAAATCAACTTTATTTTTCAAAATAGTGTTTCCTTCACAAAGATTATTTAATTTGGTCATCAAGGAAACATTCTCATTTTTAAACATCTCATTTTCCTTTTCAATGCATGCAACCTTATTTTCTAATGAATCTTTTTCATTAAGCATGCAATCAAATTCCTTTTTCAAATTTTTATTTTCTTTCTTAATCATGTCATATTTTTCAAGCACAAGTTGACAAAAAGTAGTAAGCTCATCATATGACATGTCTTCATCATCTAACTCGGATTCGGTGTTTACCTCAAGGGGGTTATCCCCTTGAACCATATAGCACTTGTTGGAGGTGTTGCTTCCAACATCCGAATCGCTCCCGGCATAATATAGATCTTTTTCGTCAAGGGAGGTGATGATGTTCCAAGCTACAAAAGCCGAATCAATGTTAGAAACCCTAAATAAATAATCATCACTTAGGGTTGACTTTAAAGCATGAATGGCTTTTGAGTTAGCCTCAATATACTTGCTATTATTAACATATGAATCATTAGTGGTAGCAAGATAAACATGAATGCCTAAGGCCTTGAGGTACAACGACATCTTAACCTTCCAAATTTGGATGTTAAGAATGTCAAAAGTGGGTGGTGACATGAAGTCCATGGTGTGCGTACAAATATTGTGATTAGCCTAAAATGAGGATCTTTAACTCTAGGTTGTTAGACCCAAATCAGAGTACCAAGCTCTGATACCAATTGTAAGTTCACCTAGAGGGGGGGTGAATAGGTGATGGCTAACCTAATGGTCACTTAATGCCAAATGATGCGGAAGCTAAAAACAATTATGACCTAATTAAAACTTTTACACTAAACACAACGTATAACACAAGAGTGTTGCCGAATTTCCCGTGAAGGGCTCTGGACAAACTCCTCTAGATTTCCCGTAAATAAGGGTTGAGGTGCCGCGATGGCTCTCTTGGTTGAATACAAGTGTTAGTCAACAAACCCAAGCAATATATTAATATGAGCACAAGGAATATATCATGCATATAAAGGTAAAGACAAGATAAGTAAGGTAAGATATAAACAAGGAGATAGAGAGAGAGAGAGAGAGAGAGAGAGAGAAATGGCAATCGCAAACACAAAGGTATGTTTCGAGGTTCGAGCACACTTGCTCTACATCCCCGCCTTCGACACACGAAGGATTTCCACTATGCAAGATCCCAATGGATCTCTCCCCGGTGCCACAACACCTACAAACCCTCGGACTCCCTAGTCCCATACACACGCAAGCCCCACAAGCTTGCCGAGGCCGCACCTCAAACACAGAGTTCGCACCCGAACTCGAAACAACGCGGACACACACGTCCGCCTCCTCAAAGTACAAGAAATGATCTCTTGGTGATCTAAACACTTTGATCACCAATAAACACTCTCACAAAAACACTCCTATAGAATGAATAGCTCAATGGGTTACTCAAGTGTTTGTGAGAAAAACAAGGATGAGAGTGGTGGAGGAAAACTCAAAGAAATCACTTTTACACTCGTGATAAAAACTCTCCTTTTAATTGGAAGTATTGGCTCTAAATTTTGTGGAGAAAAACCTTTGAAAAGAGTAGGAAAAACTGGCTCTAAAAGTCTCCAAAAATCTTAGCTCAAAACAATGACCAAACCCCCAAATTTATAGGTTAGGAAAAACTAGCCATTGGGGTCTGTCAGACCTGCCGGTCGACCGCCAACGGTCAAAAATCCGACCATTGGAGCCTCCGGTCGACCGCCCGGTCGACCCAAAAGAACAGAGAGCACTGCTCTCAGTTCCGGTCGACTGGGTCGGCAGACTGGCCATCTGCCAGGTCAACGCGTGCACGTTGTGCACGTCGGTCGACCGAGCCGGTCGACCGACTTCAGCCCTAGTCGACTTGATAGGTCGACTAGTCGACTTGGCTGAAGCCTGGAACAGAAAACTGGGATTAAAACTTGGTCTTTTTGATTGAAATAAAATCCCGTAAATCTTAGAAAATCTACAAAAATAGTTTTACCATTATACTTTGATAAACAAACATGCTTGCACAAAATCAAGGCATGTTATAAAAGATTTGGACTATTTTTGTATGTTGGAAATATTGGTTCAAATGAAAACTTGTATTTTTCTAAAACTTATTTTCCAAACTTCTTCATGATACAAAAACAAGATATTTTGAATTCATTAAAGCATAGTGTGTATGGATATGATCCACTACACAATTAAGATGAAATATCTATGTTTTTGGCATTAAGCTCTAAATATGGTTTTGGATAAAAGACATGCATATAAGAAATTCCAAAAACCAAAAAGTATTTTTCCAAAATGAAAGTCTTTTCTAAATCTGAAAATTCTTTTATGAAAAGACAACTAAATCAAGAGTGTGTGTGTGTGATATATGTTTGAGCAATCCACCAACTATTCTATCCTTTACATTTTATCTAAAAATAAAATCTTATACCTAGACACAAGTCTTGATCTTGAAGTCTTCCCTTGAAGTCTTCTCATCTTCTTGACTTGGTCCAAACACGATCCAACGAGCTCATCTTTTGATGTGGTCTTGATGCATAGGCTCGTGAATCAACCGGTGCTAGCTCCAAAACTTGACTTTAAATCCTTTGTTGAAGCTCCACACTTACTAAGATCTTGATAACAAATCTGTCACTAATTAAATACAAGATCATTAGTACTATAACTACATGAGTTAATCATCATCAAAACTAGAGTGATGGGCCTTTGGGCCAACATTCTTTTCCATTTTCCGCTGTTTGTTTCACTGAAAAATAAGTTGCAAAATGCAACTCTCATTTTTTCCACTTGCAGTTACTACAATTAAATTTGTGGTCATTTAAATCTCACTTTTACACTCACATTTTCTCACTTGCAATTGCTACAGTTAATTTGTGGTCATGTAAATCCCACTTGTAATATACTTGCAGTTCAAAGCAGTTATTTGATAATCAATATATAATTTAATATTAATAAATATTTAATATTTTTAATAGTGTTCAATTTTTATTTAATTATTTAATATTTTAATCTTTAGTTTTTTATTATTTTTAATATTGTTTTAATATTTAATATTTTACTTATTTAATTTAATATTTTTATTTAATATTGTTATTTAATACTTTATTATTTTATTAATAATTATACCAATTTTTTTATTATTTTATTTAGAGTTAATATTTTATCAATATAACAACATTATAATTTAATATAAAATTACTATATACTTAATTATATATATTTTAATATAAATAATTACTTTATTAATATTAAAAAATAATTTATTATTATATTAATATTTTATTATGTTGATATTGTAATACTAATTCATTATAATAATATTATAATAATAATTTATTATTAAATTATAATTATATTTTGCTTTGTTAATTTTATATTTTTATAATATTACAATAATATTATATTAAAATTTAATATTATAGTAATTTGAAGTATTTTTTAATATTATAATATTATAACTATATTTTATCATTTTTCTTAAGATTTTTAATATTTATGTTTTTTAGTATTCTTAAAATTTTATTATTGGTCTTTAGATTTCCTTAAAATTTTATATTATTTATTTATTTAATATTTTAGTAGTATTTTATTAATTATACTAATATTTTATTAATATTATTGTTATAAATAAAATATTAAGATTATTAATATTTTATCTCAAATTTATTAATACAATTTAATTTGCAATAGTAGATTTAATTTAATAGTATTTATAATATTTAAATCACTGCTACAGTTAATTTTGTGGTCAATTTTTTCACTTACACTTTTACGCTACCAACCAAATACAGTGATGGTGGAGGCGGCGGTGATGGTGGAGGCGGCGGTTGGGAGGGAGTGAGGGTGTTGTGGGAGAATGAAATAGGAGAAGATGGGGAAAAAGAAAGGAAAGAAAGAAAGGGAACTAAAAGAAGGAGAAAGAGAGGGAGAGTATGGGGAAGGGATAGGGGGAGGTGGTTGCTGCAGCTACTATCCTTGGCTGCAGGTGGGAGTGATCAGTAGGGGGCAGGGCATGGAGTAAGTATGGGAGAAGAAAAAGAAAAGAAGAAAAAGGAAAGAAAGGAAAAAAGGGAAAAGAAAAAATAAAGAAAAGAAAAAAAGAAAAATTAGTAATAAATCTATTATTAAATAATTAAATTAATAGGATATCCTGGGAGCATAAAGTAGAGGAGTGGAGAAGAAAACAGTAAGAAAAGAAAGGAAAATAATATTATATTTAAACAGGGTAAAATTCGACTTTTTTAGAAACACTCCAAAAAATTCTCAAAACAGAAAATATTATTTTAAGATGCCTGGTGAAATAAAATTTGAAAAATTCAATCTGATTTTCAAATTAAAAATCCTGGAATCTCCCTACCGGTCGACACCAAAATCAGTCAAATTTTGATAAATTCAGTAAAATCCCAAAAAAATGTATTTAAATAGAAAATGATATTCTAAGATGTAAGATGAAAGCCGTTTCTAAAAATTTAATTCCATTTGAAAACTAAAAATCGGCGAATCGGTCAGTGATGCCAATTGACACCAGTTTTGAAGATTTTGCAAAATAATTTTGAAAATTTTCAGAAAATCATGAAAAATTTAAAATATTAGAAAACAGTGTTTGAAACTAAAATCAGTCAAATTGGACTACTAGAAATGTCAAATCAGACAATATGCCCGTATCGGGTTCCCAATCCAGGTCAGGGCTGACTTTAAAACTGAGAATCCAGATCCGATACTACTAACATAAGAAATCACAACTCAAAAATAAAGACTAGAAGAAAATTGAAACAATACGGTCAAAAAAATCGGGAGATGCATCTGGGTACGTATCTCGGGAACGGGGTGCTACAACTAAGGAAATGCTTCGCATGAGACTTTGAGCTAGCTCCGCTCTTCAACCCCGCAGTGGGATAGCTTCGCCTGAAGCTCTACACAGCCGCACAGAAGGCTAACTTCTTGTTGGCCCAAAGGCCTATCACCCTACTTTTGATGATGATCAACTCATGAAGTTATGTTTACTAATGATCTTGTGTTTAACAAGTGACAGATTCATTATCAAGATCTTAGTAGGTGCATAGCTCAACAAAGGATAAAATGTCAAGATTTGGAGCTAGCACGGTGTGATCCAAGGAGCTTTTGGATCAAACTTGGACCAAGTCAAGAAGATGAGAAGACTTCAAGGGATGGCTTCAAGATCAAGACTTGTGTCTAGGTATAAGATTTTTATATTTTAGATAAAATGTAAAGGATAGATAGTTGGTGGATTGCTCAAGTACATATACACACACACTCTTGATAGAATTATTTTCATAAAAGAATTTTAAGTTTAGAAAAGATTTTCTTTTAGAAAAATACAAGTTTTGGTTTTTGGTATTTCTCATATACATGTCTTTAAACCAAAACCAAGTTTAGAGCTTAATGACAAAAACATAGATATATCATCTTGATTTTGTAGTGGATCATATCCATACACACTATGCTTTAAAAGTATATCTAGTTTTTATATTTGATGAAGATTTGGACAAACATGTTTTGGAAAAATATTGTTTTGGAAAAACAGTTTTTATCATGAGCCAAATATTTTCAAGTTATAAAAATAGTCCAATCTTTTATAACATGCCTTGATTTTGTGCAAGCATGTTTGTATATCAAAGTATATTGGTTAAACTATTTTTGTAGATTTTTAAGTATTTTATGGAATTTTATTTGAGCCAAAAAGACTAACATTTTAATCCCAGAAATCTGTTTCAGGCTTCAGATAAGTCGACTTATCTCCTTTATAGTCGACTTGGTCTAAAGTCGGTCGACCGGCTGGGTCGACCGACGTGCACAGACGTGCACGCCTTTGTGCACTGGAGGACGGCCGACCGTACGGGTCGACCGCTCCAGAGAGCTCTGCTCTCTGGAAAGTTCGGCCGACCGTACGGGTCGACCGACAGAGAGTTCGACTCTCTGCTCCAGTGGCTCGGTCGACCCGGGCAGTCGACCGTGGCTCCAACGGTCGGATTTCTGACCGTTGGCGGTCGACCACACGGGTCGACCGGCAGGCCTGACAGACCCCAACGACTATATTTTTCTGGCCTATAAATTTGGGGTTTGGTCATTGTTTTGAGCTAAGATTTTGGAGACTCTTAGAGCCAGTTTTTCCCAGTCATTCCAGAGGTTTTTCTCCACAAAATTAGAGCCAATACTTTCAATTAAAAGGAGAGTTTATCAAGAGTGTAAAAGAGATTTTCTTGAGTTTTCACCAAAGATTTTTTCGTTGTTTTCTCACACAAACACTTGAGCATCCATTGATTATTCAATCCTTATGAGTGTTGTAGTGAGTGCTTTTATTGGTGATCAAAGTGTTTAGATCACCAAGAAATCATTTCTTGTACTTTGAGGAGGCGGACGTGTGTGTCCGCGTTGTTTCGAGTTCGGATGCGAACTTGTTGTTCGAGGTGCGGCCTCGGCGAGCCGGTGGGCTTGCGTGTGTACGGGACTAGGGAGTCCGAGGGCTTGTAGGTGTTGTGGCACCGAGGAGAGATCCATTGGGATCTTGCATAGTGGAAATCCTTCGTGTGTCGAAGGCGGGGATGTAGAGCAAGTGTGCTCGAACCTCGAAACAAACCCTTTGTGTTTGCGATTGCCTTTTTCTCTCTCTCTCTCTCTCTCTCTCTTTGTCTCTTGTTATATCTTGCATGCTTAAATTGTGCTCATCTTTATATGCTTGATATTCATTGTGCTTAATTGATATACTTGCGTGGGATTGTTGCTAACACTTGTATTCAACCAAGAGAGCCAACGCGGCACCTCAACCCATTCAAGGGGAATCTAGAGGAGTTTGTCCAGAGCCCTTCACGGGGAATTCGGCAACACTCTTGTGTTATACATAGTGTTTAGTGTAAAAGATTTAATTAGGTCATAATTGTTTTAGCTTCCGCATTATTTGGCATTAAGTGACCATTAGATTAGCCATCACCTATTCACCCCCCCTCTAGGTGAACTTACACTTCTAACTTCACCTGAAGCTTAGCACATCTCTGCTAAGAACTTGCTTCTAGCTTCTGAAGTTTTACACGGCTCTGTTGAGAGCTAACACCTAGTTTCGTCTGAAACCCTTTATAGCTCCACAGAGAGCTCACTGATAGCTTCGCCTGAAACTTTGGGATAGCTTCACTTGAATCTTTATCTAGCTTCACCTGAAGCATAGAACAGCTCTGCTGAGAACTTATACCTTCGCTTGAAGCTTTATCTAACTTCGCCTGAAGCTTTTAAATAGCTCTGCTGAGAGCTAACTTATAGTTTCGCCTGAAGCTTTATCTAGCTTCACCTGAGGCTTTTCCTAGCTTCGCATGAAGATTCTTTTAACTTTGCTGCAAGCTCTTTTCTATCTTCGCTGCAAACTCTTTGGCTATTTTTTACCATTTAAATTTCAACACGAGATTAATGTGATCTCCTTATTCCTTAATTAGTTGGGGAAGATCAAGAGAATATTTCTCGATTAGTTGGGGAAGATCAAGGTAAATCTCTCAATTAGTTGGGGAAGATCAAGGGAATATCCCTCAATTCATTGGGGAAGATCAAGGGAATATCTCTCATTTAGTTGAAGAAGATAAGGGAATCTCCCTCAATTAATTGAGCAAATCAAGAGATTAGCTTAGCACGCATGTTTCTAGCTTCGTCGAAGCTATGTTTAGCTTCCCAGCGAAGCTATTCTTCAGAAGCGAAGCTGGATTGACTCAATCTATTTGCTGATTTTTAGGGAACAATTACACCCTATCAATCCTATAAATAGCCTACTGCAAGGAGGGGCTAAGGGATAGATTTTTCTCCCATCAAGGGCTGGCAGGGAATTTTTGGAGATCTAAGAGACCTTCAGCAAAGGGAATCCTCTTACTTCGAACCTTCCAAAGTTCTAGAGATTTTTCTCTCTCCCAACACTTTAAGTCTTCAATCTTCAGAGAATTTTTAGAACCAGGCGAGAAGGAAATTCCCTTGAGAAGGCTTGAATATCTGACTGATTGCATCGTCAACGGGATAAAATGATCGCGCACTGATTAGATTCTCATCGGCATACTTTCCCAGCAATATCAGAGGTCTCCATGTGGCACCTCCGGTCATTTGTGTTACTAGAACACGTGGTTGCCATGATAAGCCTGTAGGCCTTGCTAACCCAGTATGCACCCAAGTCATCCCCAACAAATCGCAGGCATTCAACACCAAGATTGAAAGGTGAAGGAACTCTACAAAGGTCCTGAGCCACCTCAAGACCGACAGTCGCAATGAGCCGTGTCAGTGTGATAAAGTTCTGGACTGAGGGCTCCTCTTCGGCAACAGTCCGATGTAACACATTAAGCCATATCCTCACAGTAGAGGCACTAACCCAAGGTTCTTTAAGGAAGTTAATAAAGGCTCCACTCCTCGCCTCCCACTTCAACCCCTATTGAAGTACCTCAACGCGGCTCCAATTCCTAAAACATTTTCTGGAGGGTTATATTTGTGCTTAATGACATGTGCCCATAACTAAGAAGGCGTATCAAAGAAATTTGATAACTGTTTTCCCATCACAACCTCCTGGATTCATAAGCTTGAATCCCAATCCACCCTCACCTTTGCTCTTGCCCATGCTTCTCCACGCCGCGAGGACCAAACCGTAACTTTCACCGGCTTTATCCACAAGAATTTTCGTCAATAACCATTAATCTTCACCAGCAGACACTTCGACACCCATCCACTCAACAAGAGATAATCTGGAATTGATTGTAGTACCAATGATACCATGGTCTTATCGGGTAAGGAGAGGGCTCTGGTCTTCCATGCCATGAGCTTGGCTTCTAATTCTTTACAACAAAGGGTTGAAGGCAGAGAGTGGGAGACGCTTCATGCCAATCAAAACACTGAGGTATTTAATCGGGCATCGAGCTTCATCCATCTTTAGAATTTTTTAACCAATTGACGATAACGAGGAAGGACGTCGACTCCAAATATCACTTAAGACTTAGCATTATTCACACTCTGACAGCTCATACGACAATACTCCTGCAGCACATCTCCAACCGCACTTGCTTCCGCAATAGATGCCTTAGCCACCATCAAACAATCATCGACATAAAGAAGGCGCCCTAAGTATCTTTGCCCATCCTCCAAAGGTTGTCTAGTAAGCTTGCCATTCCCCTGTTCACGATTACTAATCCTCGCGGGCTCTTCTGATCCTAAAATGAAAAGGTATGTCGATAGGGGTTCGCCTTGCTGTAATCCCATGGTGGATTGGAACCAACTCGTAGGAGGCCCATTGATAAGAATAGTGTATGATGATTCACATATGCATCCTATAACAAGATCGCCGAATTTCTTTTGAAGACAACCTTCTCCATAACCGCCTTGAGGAAATATTGTTGTATCATTTCATAAGCTCTCTCTCTCCCCCCATGTCGAGCTTAAGCGCCTTGAGCTTCTTCCCATCATTTCTATTCCCAATAGAGTGAAAGACTTCTTGGGCTATAAGCATATTGTCTATTATAAGACAACCACTAATGAATGCACTTTGTTCTTATGAGAAGAGATGGCAACATACTCTTAAGTCTATTTACTAGGATCTTAGAGACAACTTTGTTGTAGACATTGCAAAGGACTCTTAAGTCTGTTCACTAGGATCTTAGAGACAACACTTTTTTAACATATGTTGATATGGTCCTTTCACATGTATTCTTACTAGAAATTTTTTGAAGAGTTTATAATGGTGTCAACAACCATCCTTTTGTTTGGAGGAAAGGTTTTCTTCATAGTACTTTTCTCCAAATGGTCGTAGTCTGAAATATGAAATTATTTTGTGCTATTCCATTCCACGTGTTGGATATTCTTTGTATCTTGATACTGTTAGGTATTCATGTGCGAGAATAGTCCAACATTGAAAAGAGAATAAAAAAGTGATGGATTTAAATAAAAAATTGAGGCATCTACTACCAGTTTAAGGTTTTAGGTCAAATTCCCATAAATTCTCATAAATTCTACAAAAATAAGTTCATTGATATATTTTGATATACAAACATGTTTGAGTAAAAATCAAAACACGTTACAAATATTTTGAACTATTTTTATAATATAGAAATTTTAGCTGAAACAGAAATCTGTATTTTCTAAAAAACGAAAAACGATTATTCCAAAACTTCTCCAAATACAAAAATAAGATATTTTAAACATTTTTGAAGCTTAGTGTGTATGGATATGATCCACTACACATATATGATAAAATATCTATATTTTTGACATTAAGCTCTAAAATAAGTTTTGATAAAGCACATGTATATTTAGAAGCTTAAAAATCAAACAGGTATTTTCCAAAACGAAAACTCTTTTATGAACACACATCTAAATCTTGTGTGTGAGTGTATATGTGCTTGAGAATTCCACCAACTAATCTATCCTTTACATTTTATCTAAAAACAAAATCTTGACACTTATAAACATGGTACAAGTCTTCTTGAAAATCTTCTCTTGAAGGTCTTCTTCTCATTCATGACTTGGTCCAAACCTTGATCCAATGAGTTAGGCTCCTCTTGAGTACTTGATGCAATCTTAATGCGCGAGCTCCTGAATCAACACGTGCTATCTCCAAAACTTTGACTTTAAATCCTTTGTTGAAACTAAACACCAACTAAGATCTTGATTAAATATCTGACACTAATTAAACACAAGATCATTAGTACTTTAACTACATGAGTTAATCATCATCAAAACTAGAGTGGTGGGCCTTTGGGCTAACAATCTCCCTCTTTTTGATGATGACAAAACTCATGGAGTTATATATATGCATGGATTAAATTTAAGCTTCATAGAAGCTCCCCCTTAACTCATGCATAACAATAAACAAATAGATATTCAATGAAGTGCATAAAACTAAATAAAGATACATGCATAAACAAGGTGAGAGAAACATGCATAAACTAAAAAGCTCTCCAAAAACCTTCTCCCCCTTTTTGGATAAACTTTCAAAATCCTTCTCCCCCTTTTTGTATAAACATAAAATATATGACATGCATAAACTCAATATATGCATAAACTCAATTTCTAAATATGCATATATAAACTCAAATCATTCTTCCCCCCTTGTCAATCAACAATAAAGGGGTGAAAAATAAATCAATAATAAGAATATATATGCGATATACATTCATGAAGAGGAAGACGTTAAGTTAGCTCCCTGCATACGTTCATTATATGAAGAAGGGATGATAAAATCCTAACTCACATAAAACATAATATATAATGCATAAGTAAAGTTGTTAAGCTCCCCATACACACGTGTACCACATAAAGAAGAGATGTCAAGTTCCTCAATATAAGATACACTCAACATAAATTTATATATAAAAGAGATGTTAAGCTCCCCTTGCATATAGGTAATACATACCAAAACATTTTTAAAATTCACTTTAAGGACAAATTTTGAATATTCTTAAATCAACAAATCAAATTTTGAAATATCACTTGTAAGTAAATAAAATTTTTAAGATATCACAAGATTTTTGATATCTATTGAAATTGAAAATTTTTGATACCAATTGAAATTGAAATATTTATAAATTGTGATACTAATGAAAGTAAAATATTTATATTTTGATACCAATTGAAATATATGGTAAATTTTGATACCAAATAAAAGCTAAAAAATTTTGATACAAATTTTGATACAATTGAAATAAAAGGTAAAACATCTCTGATACCAATTGAAATCGGAACCCAATCGAAACATATTGATATCGATTGAAGTATATTGTAAATTTTGATATCAATTAAAAAGTAAAATATGAAGAATATTTTTATATCAATTGAAATACCAATTGAAAATAATGCATAAGCTCATTAAAATATCAATTGAGATACCAATTAAAATCAAGATTTAAGTCAAGCTTAGCATAAATATAACTTGTGCTCTAAACATGTAAGGATATTATAAATCAAGCACAATCAAATTATATATATGTTTGAAAATAAAAATACCAATTGAAATTGATACTATTTGAAATTTGAAGCATACATATATTAGAAAACATATATGAGTATACAAAAATAGAGTTTCATGAAGTTCATGTGTATAACTCATACCTATCTACCCTATTCATGTACATGATAAAAGATATTTAATTAAGCCTCACAAGGCATGGTCGCCCATCCATCCACCCTTAAAAGGTTGGCAGGGGTTTTCAAAAATAAAAGTTTGAAAATATTTTACAAAATTTGAAAACTCTACCCATTGAAGAATAAATAACTAATTTAAAATAATTTTTGAAAAACTAGTTAGAGATCCTTCAAACATGAAAACAAAACATATATATCTCATGAATCATACTCAATACACAAAAGTTGACACTCGAAATCTATAAAGCTCAAAATTCTTATGAAATCAATGTCATGAGTAAACAAATAAAGTGTGAGTGCACAAGAATCATGTAATTAGCATTATCATGAAAATAGTCAATGAGGCTCAAAATAAACATGAATTTCTTTTATAAAAAAAGCATGTAGATTAAAAAAATTATTTTTCATTTAAAAACAAACTTCAAGGTATATATATAATTTATCAAAACTAACAATATACATACATATCTTAAACACAAAAGAGTCCATAATATAATTTACATGAAGGCAAGTGACTCAAGGGTATACATGTATATTTATTAGTTTTGAACAAAAATTACAATACATGAAGCAAAACACATACAAGAATAGGGAAAACATATATAAATGAAAGAATCATCAAAACTAGGTTATACATGTACATGTGATGAGTACAAATAAGCAATGAAGTACAAACATATAAGAATCAAATGTTGCTTACTACTTGCATAAGTACATACACAAGTTTTAATGAAAAACTATATCTAAATAAGTATTCACCACAAGAAGCATAAAAACAAAACATGATTATAAAAATATGTAAAAATTATTAATGTAAGTGCATGTAAACAAATAAGGAGTTAAAAATAGTTACTAAAACTATTAGGGCACATCTCTATATCTCCAAACCATGGTGGTCCTCCCACCAAACTTCCTTGATAGTGATGCATCAATTGTATGTCCATCTAGTCCATGCATCCACCACCAAGGCACCAATCCTCTCACGTCATGTGAGAGCCCACACCTACATCAAACACATGTGGTGGAGACTTTGGTACCTATTTTCTTTTGGGTCCACGGGGGTTAGCATTGTTTGGAACCCAAACATTTTTATTAGCAAAATTAATATGGTTTATCTTATCAAAACAAAATTTTTCTAATTGGCCTTTGCGGCCGCAATTTGTACATTTGTACACTCTAGTATGCACATGAGAATGAGTGTGATCTGATGTACAAAGTGTGCATATGTGTGTCGTGAGTGATGTGCATGTACATGTGGAGCTTGTGGAGCTCGTTTCTTTTGAAATAAGATTTCCAATCTGTTATGATTAAATGCACAATTGGTCAAAGTTGAGCTAAAATAATCTATTCTATTTTATAAAAATTTAATCTCATTTTATCAATGGTAGCATGAAAAGCATGGTGAGAATGAGAATCAACATTCTTTTTCCTTTTAGAAATATTTCCTCTTCTTTTGAAACATTTTTTTTCAAAGACTTGTTTTCTTCCAAAGCAATTTCTTTTTCTTTTTCCACCAAATTTATTTTATTTTTCAAAGAATTATTTCCTTCACAAAGATCATTTAATTAGAAGATAAGGAAATATTCTCTTTTTCAAAAATTCATTTTCTTTAGAAATGTTTTCTAATTTATTTTTAAAAGAGTCATTTTCTTTTAAAATGGAATCATTTTTATTTTTCAATTTCTTATTCTCCTTTTTGAGCAATTCATATTTTTCAAGAAGTTGTTGACAAAAAGAAGCAAGATCATCATATAACATGTCAACATCCTTATCAAGCTCGGATTCGGAATTTACCTCAGGGGGTTTTCCCCTTTGACCATGTAGCACAAGTTGGAAGCATCACTTCCATCATCTGAGTTATTCCCCACATAGTATTGCTCTTACTCGCCAAGAGAGACTATAGTGTACCATACTACAAAAGTCGAATCAAAGTTAGAAACCCTAAATAAATATTCATCATTTAGGGTTGACTTTAAAGCATGGATGGCTTTTGCATTAGCCTCTAGATGTTTGACATTTAAACAATAAGAATTTTTACTAGTGGTAAAATAAACATGAAAACCCAGGGCTTTGAGGTACATTGACATCTTAACCTTCCAAGTTTGGATGTTAAGAATATCAAACATGGGAGGTGACATGAAATCCATGTATGTGTGTGTGTGTAAATATTGTGATTAGCCAAAAATAAGGATTTTTAACTCAAGGTTGTTAGACCCAAATCAAAAGCACCAAACTTTGATACCAATTGAAATCACCTAGGGGGTGAATAAATGACTAGCTAATTTTATGATGAATTAATGCAGAATTAAAACTATTTATGCAAACTAAAAACTATTAAGCTTGACACATAAGGTATAACATAAGAGTGTAGCCGAATTTCCGGTGAAGGGCTCTAGACTATCTCCTCAAGATTCGTCTAGATAAGAGTTGAGGTGCCGCTATGGCTCTCTTGGTTGAATATAAGTGTGAGCAAACAATCGCCAAACATACAACAATTAATCATAAGATATATCAAGCATATAAAGGCATAAGCAATATAAGCATGCAAGATATAAACACAAGTGAAAGATAAAGAGAGGAATCGCAAACACGAGAGATTTGTTTCGAAGTTCGAGCACCCTTGCTCTACATCCCCGCCTTCAACACTATGAAGGATTTCCACTAGAATCAATCCCATCGGATCACTTGGTGTCGCAACACCTACAATAAGTTCACACTAGAACTCCTTGGACTCACTAGTCCCTCTCTTGTTACGGCAAGAATTATACACCGCAAGCACATTAGCTTGCCGAGGCCGCATCTCTACACCGAGCTCTTACTAGAACTCGAAACAATGTGAACCCGCAAATTCGCCTCCTCAAATACAAAGTAGAACACTTGGTGATCTAAACACTTTGATCACCTAAAAACACTATCACAACCACTATCCTATAGGATAGATATTGCAATGGAAAGCTTAAGTACGTGTGAGAAAAATAAGGATTGATTTGGTGGTGAAAACTCAAGAAATCACTTTTTAAAAACTCTTGCTAAACTCTCCTTTGATTTGGAAATATTGGTTCTAAAACATGTAGAGAAAATCACTGAAATAGGTAGGAAAAACTAGCCAAAAACTCTCTTTAAATCTTGTAGGAAACAGTCCAAGGGAAGCCCCATTTATAGGCTCCCAAAATATGACCGTTGGAAGCCAACTTAGCAGGTGTGCCTACTGTCGTTCGACCGCCCGCTCGACCGCTAACGGTCGGATTCTGACCGTTGGGAAAAGCGATCGACCAGCCGGTCGACCGTAAACTGGCAAATGACCTAAGGTCGACCGGGGCCATTTACAGAGAGTGGAGACTCTCTGTCGGTCGACCCTGCGGTTGATCGGCCCTTGCTGTGCACATTTGTACACATCGGTCGATCGTCCGGTCGACCGGCAGAAGGCCAGTCCAACATTTTTTTAGGGATTTACAATATGGTATTTTTACCTTCAATAAATTCCCATAAATTCTCATAAATTCTAAAAAAAATAAGTTCATTGATATACTTTAATACTCAAAAATGTTTGAGTAAAAATCAAAATATGTTACAAATATTTTGAACTATTTTGATAATATAGAAATTTTGGCTGAAACAGAAATTTGTATTTTTCAAAAAACAATCTCCAAATTGAAAAACGATTATTCCAGAACTTCTCCAAATATAAAAATAAGATATATTAAACACTTTTGAAGCTTAGTGTGTATGGATATAATCCACTACACATATATGATAAAATATCTATGTTTTTGACATTAAGCTCTAAAATAAGTTTTGATAAAGCACATGTATTTAGAAGCTTAAAAACCAAACCGGTATTTTTCAAAACGAAAACTCTTTTATGAAAACACATCTAAATCTTGTGTGTGAGTGTATATGTACTTGAGCAATCCACCAACTAATCTATCCTTTACATTTTATCTAAAAATAAAATCTTGACACTTACAAACATGGCACAAGTCTTCTTGAAAATCTTCTCTTGAAGGTCTTCTTCTCTTTCATGACTTGGTCCAAACCTTGATCCAATAAGTTAGACTCCTCTTGAGTACTTGATGCAATCTTGATGCGCGAGCTCTTGAATCAACACGTGCTAGCTCCAAAACTTTGACTTTAAATCCTTTGTTGAAGCTAAACACTAACTAAGATCTTGATCAAATATCTGACACTAGTTAAACTCAAGATCATTAGTATTATAACTACATAAGTTAATCATCATCAAAACTAAAGTGATGGGCCGCTGGGCCAACAGTATATTCATTAAAGTGCCCAAAATAGGACAATATCCTTGGTAACTAAGGACCTAAGCCGTATTCTTCCTTTAAAAAGTTTTTGCTCCTCAAGTATGAGTCTATTTGATTGAATGAGAAAAATTGAATTGAAATAAAGAAAAAGTTAAAGTTAGTCTCTTCTCAATATAACCACGTAGTAAGGACTAAACGGGTCAATCCACAGGAAAGGATACGATGGAAGCTTTTGGAACGAATTCTCTAACAATTAGCATGGAAAAAAGAATTATGATTGTAAGCAAAGGTTTTAAACAGAAAGAACAGGTATAGCCAACTAATCATCTACCATAACCAAACACTAGTCTATCAAGAATAAATATCATGTTAAATGTATGAAGCTTAACCCTAGATTGTTGCTTCAAATTCAAGAAAGAAAAGTAAGAAAGAAAGTAAACCCTGATTACAATCCACTAGATAAAATTAAGCATTGATTTATCGAAGTCTCAAAGTATAGCATAAAAAATTAGTTTTAACTTAACGTTAAGCCATCAAAGCATCTAAGTATAAACAAAGAATAATTATTAAATAGTATACCCTAAAGCGAGTTTAACTCAATTTATGACTAATCTTCAAGAATTATTCACTGACCCTAGGGTTTCTAATATGCATAGAGTTCAATCAATTTATGTTTATAGATCTAGGTTTTAGTTGGGAGAGTGATTAGTAAGCTATGAGAGATTTAGTTACACATATTCATGGTGGAATTAAGTATGATATTTAAAAATTGCATACAAGAGATGAAACTAGAACAAAAGAAAACTAATAAAAATAGCAAAGAGATTGAAAGAAAATAATGACCTTTTATTGAATCTGTCACCAACTCAGTATAAAGCCTTCTCTTCTCTTCAATTCTTCTTCAAAGTAAAAAAATAGAAAAATACAAGTAAATTCGAAAAGAAAGAGGATCTAAAAAAAACTCTAAGTTTGAGCTTCTGAGATCTCCCTTCCTCTGTTACTCTGCAGGGGTATTTATAGGAGATTTAGAAAGTAGAGTCCCATATGAACACTGCAGCAACCGCCACACCAGCCGCCGCCACACTACCCCATTTTCACGACATTTGCCGTGTTTTCACCACATTTTCGTAGAGTCTGGTCACGCGCTTTGGCGCGTGGTTTCTGAAGTTCACCTAGAGGGGGTGTGAATAGGTGACTAGTTAATCTAATGATGAATCAATACGGAATTAAAAACTATTTATACAAATTAAAAATTATTAGGCTAAACACACAAGTTATAATACAAGAGTGTAGCCGAATTCCCAGTGAAGAGCTCTGGACTATCTCCTCAAGATTCCTCTAGATAAGAGTTGAGGTACGGCTATGGCTCTCATGGTTGAATACAAGTGCGAGCAAACAATCCCAAGCATATAATAAATAAGCACAAGATATATCAAGCATATAAAGAGATAAGCAATATTAGCATGCAAGATATAAACACAAGTGAGAGATAGAGAGAGCAATCACAAACACGGGAGATTTGTTTCGAGGTTCGAGCACCCTTGCTCTACGTCCCCACCTTCAGCACTATGAAGATTTTCACTAAAAACGATCCCACCGAATTACTCGATGCCGCAACACCTACAACGAGTTCACACTAGAAACTCCTTAGACTCACTAGTCCCTCTCTTGTTACTGCAATAACAATACACGCAAGCACACTAGCTTGCCGAGGCCGCACCTCTACAATGAGCTCCCACAAGAACTCGAAACAACACGAACCCGCAAGTTCGCCTCCTCCAATACAAAGTAGAACACTTAGTGATCTCCTCACTTGGATCACCTAAAAACACTCTCACAATAAAGATCCCTAGAGGGTTGATATAACAATAGATAGCTCAAGTATATGTGAGAAAACTAGGATAGACTTTGTGGTGAAAACTCAAGAAATCAATTTTGAAAATACTCTTGATAAACTCTCCTTTTGATATGAAAGTTTTAGCTCTAAAACAAGTGGAGAAAACCTCTGAAATAGATGAGAAAAAACTAGCTTGAAAACTCTCCAAAAATTTTGTTAAAAACAGCCCAAAACAGCCCTAATATATAGGCCTCCAAAAACTAGCCGTTCGGATCCAACTAAGCAGAAAAATCTGCTATCGGTCGACCGCCCGGCCGACTGGCCAACGGTCGAATTTTTGATCGTTGTGCCACCAGGGCTGGATCCAGAGAGCAGAGCTCTCTGACCGGTCGACCGCTCGGTTGATCGGGGCCAGATCCAGAGAGCAGAGCTCTCTGGACGGTCGACCGCCCGGTCGACCGGCCCACCAGCCAAACAATTGTGCACGTTTGTGCACATCGGTCGACCGGTCTAGTTAACCGACTTCTGTCTCGGTCAACCGTCCGGTCGACCGGCAGAAGGCCAGGTCAGACATTTTCAGGGATTAAAACTTGGTCTTTTTACCTTCAATAAAATCCCATAAAATCACTAAAAATCTACAAAATTGAGTTCTTTGAAATACTTTGAAGTACAAATATGTGTGATGAAAAATCAACACATATTAAAAACTTTTTGAACCATTTTTGTAATATAGAATTTTGGCTTAAATAAAAATCTGTATTTTTCAAAAACAATCTCTAAATTGAAAATAATTTTTTCAAAACATCTCTAAATACAAAAATAAGATATTTTAAACACTTTTGAAACTTAGTGTGTATGGATATGATCCACTACACATATGAGATGAAATATCTAAGTTTTTGACAGTAAGCTCTAAAATGGGTTTTGATAAATCTAAAACGATATTTTTCTAAACACAAAACTATCATATAAAAACACATGTAAATTTTGTGTGTGTGTATATGAACTTGAGCAATCCACCAACTAATCTATCCTTTACATTTTATTTAAAAACAAATCTTGACACTTACAAAACCCAATACAAGTCTTCTTGAAAATCTTCTTCTCTTTCTTGACTTGGTCCAAACCTTGATCCAATGAGCTCGACTCCTCTTGAGTATTTGTTGCAATCTTGATATGCGACCTTTTGAATCAATACATGCTTGCTCCAAAACTTGACTTCGAATCCTTTGTTGAAGCTAAACACCTACTAAGATCTTGACCAAATATTTGAGACTAAATAAACACAAGATCATTAGTACAATAACTCCATGAGTTAATCATCATCAAAACTAGAGCGATGGACCTTTGGGCCAACAATATCCTCCTTTTTGATGATGACTAAACTCATGGAGTTATATTTGCATGGATTAAAGATAAGTTTCATAGAAACTCCCACTTAACTCATGCATAACAATAAACATAAATATATTCAATGAAGTGCATAAAACTAAACAAACATATATGCATTATACAAGGAGATAAACATGCATAAAATCAAATTCTTCTCCTCATTTGTATAAACAAAAATAAGCATGCATATATAAACTCTCAAAATCATTCTCCCCCTTTTTGTCAATTCATCAACAAAGGGGCGAAAACAAATCAAACAATAAGGATATATATGCGATATACATTCATGAAGAAGGATATATATGCGATATACAAGTCAAACAAAATTTTAAAATTTCTTAAATCAACAAAATAAATTTTGAGATACCACTTGTAAATAAACAAAATTTTAAGATATCACTTGTAGGTTATTGATACTACTAGAAATATCTGAAATATACCTAGAGGGGGGTGAATAGGTGTAATTGCTAATCTAATGATCCTTTTTAAACTTAATTGAATGAGTGATGCAACGATCTCTCAAAACACGACTAAGAGCCGAATACCCCGTGAGAGGTTCTGAACTCCTTCCTCCCAATTCTCCTTAAAATGGGTTAGAGGTGCGCAATGCAACCGTGTTGTATGAGATATGATCGATCAAGAGATGGATGAAATGCTATGATGAAGTACACACAATCAACAACACAAGTAAAATAAACAAGAGAAGATTGCACAAGTAAAGGGTTAGTTCTCAAGCAAATAATTGAAGACAATATAAAGCAAGAGAAAAGTAAAGTAAGATGACGCAAGGCAATCGTGATTGGTATCCAATATTGCATATTTTACATCATAATTCCCATGCATATTACAAATAAATATATGAATTTTAATCCTCTTCTCTACATATTTGCAGGTACACATTTAAGAGAGAGATTTTCAAATAATCACTTAATTACCACTAATTAAGTGATTAATCCAAGCTTAAGGATAAAGCCAAATCTAAACCCAGATCCAGAGAGATTCGCTCAACAAACAGAGAATCCAAGTAGTCCACGTGGCTAATCAACTCTCAACTGAACTGTACCAGAAAGATCTGGACCAACGGCCCAGATCTGGCCGCGATCCGCGGCAGGGCGCGGCAATCTTGGGCCGTTAGATCCCCGGATTTTGTGGCAACCACCTTATCTCCAGAAGCTTCTCAGTTCTCCTATAAATACTTCATTTGTACCTGCGAGAAAAACTGATCAGAGAAGAGAGAGAGATTAGTGAATAGATTGTAATTTTGTTAGGTTTTGTTTAGGATTTTTAGTTCTCTCTAGGATCTTCTCCTCCCTAGATTTCATTGCAAGAGAGATTTGTATGAGAGAGAGAGCTTGTATCAACAAGGAGTGACAACTTGGAGCTATACAAGGATTGATCCATTCTCTACATATCTACTTGAGCTTGATTCTAGTTTGTCTTCTTCACTTGCTTTTATTTTGCTTTGTTACTTGCTTTGTTAATTTCTAGCAATTCAATCATGCTTTGCTTTGCTTTTGTAATGTCTAGTAGCTAATTTCTTGTTCCATGTACTAGCTAACCACTACTCTTGCTAACTCCTAACTCATGGGTGATTGCTTTACTTCATCTTGCAATTTGTATGATCTTCTCTTCTCCGATGGGTTTTGTTTCATTTCTTGGCAAGAATCTTGTTGTAATTCTCCATATGATTCATGTGTGCCTCATGTAGAGCCTAGTCTTTGAACTAGTGCCTTGATGGAACATGGAGATGGAGCACCAATATGCTAATTGATGTACAACTTCACTACTTCCATTAGTGAAAGTTGTATGTTCTTCATTTGCATCCCTTGAGTGTATCTCTTGTGATTCCATTAGTGAAAGTCTATCTTGTAGGCCGATGACCATCTATGGAGGCTACAAGACAAGTCCAAGAATGAATCCCCATCATCTTAGTGGGAAAGTAATTAGATCACAAGCAAGACAAATACATGCCGATGAATCAACATGAGGCACGCATCACTATCACGGAGTTTAGTTAGTTTAGCAAGGTAGTTAAGGTTAGCTAGTCATGGATTTCTTGCATTCAAAGTTTTCTTGATTTTACTTTCTTTTTAGTTGTTAGTTCAAATCCATCTCAATCTTGATTTCTCCCGATTTCCACCATGAACATAGCCACTAATTCTTTTATTTGTTTTTCTTTTGATTCTTTATTCTTGTAAACAAAGAAGAGTTCTCGTTTTATCTTCTCACGTGTATCGTAACGTTTCTACACTAGCTCTCCCTGAGATCCGACTCGGTATAGCCCTAGGCTATAGCGGAGACAAGAAAGGGTACATCAATCACATTCTATACATATAATAAGTACGCCCTTTTACGTCTTAATCAATTTTTGGCGCCGTTGCCGGGGAGAGCGACGGTATTATTTTTAAAAGTGAGAAACTAAACTATAATTCTTCTCTGTTGCAGGTACAGGAGAAGAAAACAGGAAAATATTCACAGCAGAATCATATAAGTGGACCTGGGACTCTGCTCAAGAAAGCAGAGCCCAGGATCCCTCTGGAGTGCCGCGGATCCACAAGCTTTGCCGTGGAAACGCGGCACAACAGAGTGCACTTCTAACCAAATTTTTGCAGGGGCTTCTGCTCTGCAAGATACTGCTGCCTATATACTTCATTTCCTGTATACTTCACTGTATTCCTGTTAATTAATTCAACAGTAAGAAATTGGTTGATAATTGCTAAAAAATTGTTAGACATCTTGCATTATAGGCACGTGTCTTTCAATTACTTTAAATTTACTGTTGAAGAGTGCGTGGGACAAGGTACGTGATTCATTGCATATAGACTAAGACTCACTCTTTGTTTGATTTTTCTTACTTGGAGTGAACCTTGTTTGTTTCTATATCGTACACTTGCACAATTAATTCTAAGGGCAATTCCTGTAAATAACATAAGGTGGGGGAGGTCATTACCCTTTCCTTAGCCCGGAAATCATTTTCCCCACGTACTCACAATCCTAAGCTTGTAAATAAAATTTGATAGACGTTGGCCCTAGGGACATCCGGACTCACTTAGGAGATTATCCTAAGGGGGAAAAGTGTTGGAAATTGACTTCTGTAAAATCGGTGTCTAGGAAAGGGGTTAAGGGCCGAAAGCCCGAAGGTTGTTGGTTACTTAATTAAGGAACGTCTTCGGACGGAAAACCTCCAACAACTTTACCCTTCCCTGGCTGATTTGCTTATAGTCAAGGTCTACACTAAACCTCCTGTGGACAGTCTATTTAGGAGTCATCTAGGACCAGAAACCCTAGACAAGCTTGGATTGATTTTTTCTTTTGTTGTTTGTTATTTTTCTTTTTTCGCTGGTGTGATCGGTGCACGTTGTTTGTGATTGTATATACAATAGTGGTTTTGTGATCCTAATTCTTTCTACACTTACACTTTCACAACCACTTCATCATGACCAACAACGTCTCACTTCAGGATCGATTTTATCCGATTCGCACCTCCATTCCTTCATGCATTCTTCTCCCCGAGCCTAATGGAAACAACTTTGAGCTGAAACCACAATTCATAAATACACTTCCCCACTTCCATGGTCTAGAGTCTGAGGACGCGTACCTCTTTATTCGTGAGTTTGAAGAGGTATGCCAAATGATGAGAATTTCCCAACTTTCTGAGGATGCTGTTAGGTTACGGTTCATACCGTTTGCACTTAAAGATTTAGCTAAGAAATGGCTTTATAATCTTCCAGTCAGTTCCATATCTTTATGGGAGGATTTTGTTAAAGTCTTTCTTAAGAAGTTCTATCCTATCCACAAAACAGCCCTCATGAGAAAGAATATAATGCAATTCAAGCAGGACCCAAATGAACCTTTCTGGAAGTATCTTGAGCGTTTCAAAGACCTCCTTGCCCTATGTCCCCATCATGGCATAGAGAAATGGCGTCTATGCCAGATTATCTATGATGGATTAGATTACCAAACAAAAACCCTTTTGGAATCCTTGTGCCAAGGGGAATTCCTGAAAAAAGATGAACATCAGGGGTGGGATCTCTTTGAAACCCTAGCTGAGAAAACCATTCAGTGGGAGTCTTGTCCTGACAAATCCACTTCCACCACTTCCAGAACTGGTACACATTCCAAAGAATCCTCTATAGCTGCAGAAACCAAGATCACACAATTAATGAAGAGGATAGAACTGCTTGAGTCAAAAGGGAATTCTGTGGTCAACCAGGTCAACCCATTGCCTTTGATTAAACCAGGTTGCACCAACTGTCATGACCTTAGCCATGTCTTTGAGGAGTGTCCATTTTATCAGCCCCAATCATTTCAGGAGAACATGAATGCAACTTTTACCAGACCTCCATACTCCAGCACTTACAAGTCAGGATGGCAGAACCATCCAAATTCTTTGTGGAGTCAGTCTGGTCCTGAGCATCATATGCCACCACTTCCACATCCATACAATGCTCAGTTTCATTCATCCAGTTTTGATCAAAATTCACTGTATGTTCATCCATCTCAAAGTCCACCACAGTCATATCAGTCATATCAGGACACACCACCATATTATCAGAATCCTCCACCATTCTACCAATCACAGTTCCAATCTCCATATCCTCAACATCCACCCCAAAATAATTCTGAAATATCTGAGTTGAAACAAATGCTAGAAACCTTTACAAAAAACCATAAACAGGAGTTGAATGAAATGAAGGTCCAAATTGGGCAATTGGCTGAGAATCAAAGACATTTGTTCCCAAATCAGCCATTGCTAAATCCCAAAGTTGAAGATTCAGGACCCAGTCATTGTCATGCCATTCACACCCTGAGATCTGGTAAACAAGTTGACAATAAGGTTTCTAGTCCACAATCTCATCCAGTACCAAAGCCAACATCTCATGTCCCAATGTCACCAACTTTTGACAAACCATCCTCTAGTGCAGAGCCATCCACATCTCAAGCCAAAGGGAAAGAAAAGGTAGATGAGCAACCTTATAAGCCTAGAGTACCATATCCAAAGAGGCTTTTAAATAACAAGTCAAATGCTCACATGGAGAAAATAAAAGAAACATTCAAAAAGGTCCAAGTCAATGTCCCTCTTCTTGATGCCATTCAACAAGTGCCATCATATGCCAAATTTTTGAAGGAAATGTGCACCAAGAAGAGAAAGACCCAAGTCCCTAAAAAAGTCTTCCTAGCATCATCCATCAATGAGTTGCTCACTGGTCCAATTCCTGTTAAGTACAAAGACCCAGGGAGCCCCACCATTTCATGCATCATAGGACAGACTACCATCAATAGGGCACTTCTTGATTTGGGGGCCAGTATCAATCTCCTGCCTTTCTCTGTGTACCAACAATTGGGGTTAGGTGATCTTCTCCCGACCCAAATGACCATTCAATTGGCTGACCGCTCTGTTACTAAACCCAAGGGGGTAATTCAAGATGTCCTTGTCAAAGTTGGAGAATTCTTTTATCCTGTTGACTTTGTTGTCCTTGAAACAAAACCAGTATCAAATTCCAATCAAAGGGCACAAATTCCTGTCATTCTGGGTCGACCATTCCTGGCTACTGCAAATGCAATCATTAATTGCCGGAATGGATCTATGAGGTTGACTTTTGGTAACATGACACATGAACACAATGTCTTCCACACACAGCCTCACAAAACAAAAGATCAAACATTTGAGGTTAGCTTCATTAGTAACAATTGTGAGGAGGAAGGTGAAGATCCAAAAGATGAGTCACAACCTTGTGATTCTCTTATCCGAGTACCCTTTAAAAAGGGGAAAGTTGATATCTTCACTTTCAATGAGCCAACTGAGACTGTATTTGAACCTCCAATTGATATATCATTTGAAGACTTGTTTGCTGATGAGATCATGTGCTTAGATGAGTCAACTCGGGGTAAATTAGTTAATTGTCCACTTCCGGATGTTAATGTGAGTTTTGAAGAATTATATGGAGAAGAGCTAAAATTTCTAAACACTGGAAGTGATGAGATTTTAAGTGAAAGTGATGAGAAGGATTTTGTTTGTGAACGATGTGGTGGAGAGAGTATGAATGAACATAACAACCAATTGAAACTGGAAACACCTAGGGTTAAAATAATTCAGACCGTTTCCCAATGGAGCTCAAGAAAGAGAACACATTGGAACGATGGGAAACGGGCCAGAGGGAAGCGACCAAAAACCCAGGTGAGAGTTACATTTGTATATTCTTTGTAAATAAATTTTTTGAAAATAAAAAAATTCCTTCCCCTTCCATTTTGTTTCATGCATACATATATCATGATGCATTGAAGACAATGCATGAAATAAGTGTGGGGGAGGGTTTACTAACATAGAGTTTTTAGATTTTTCTTTCTTTTACATTTCTTTTACAAAAATAAAAAAAATATTAAAAAAAAATAAAAAATAAAAAAATAAAAACTTTTTGAAATAAGAGACAAAGTTTTGTTCTATTTTTAAGAAAATTAAGATGTATCTTAGAGATTAAGAAAGCCTTAATTATGACATCTTAAGCCTAGTTGAAGTAATAGATCTTGTTTGAAAATTATAGGCTAAGTAAGTAAAATTGAGGAGATATTTTTATCTTACATTTTTTTGCCTTAGATAATATGCACTTCACACTTACACATTTCTTGGGATGGAAACAAAGACCAAAAATGCCATATATATAAAAAGAAAAAAAAAAGAAATATATATATATAAATAAAAGATCACTTATTAAGCTGGATAACTATGCCTCAAGAAGCATGGTTACTCACGCCTAACGGTGATAATAAATAATCCCCTTTAGTTTCGTGGCCTTTTCTACTCGAGACCTTAAACCCGAGGGATGTTTTCTCATCTGGTGCCCTAAGACCGTCTGGTTTGGGAGTCATCGGTTAAAGGCTCGCTACAAGGGTAGATTAGAAAGCCTAAACTAAGGGAAGAAAAAAGCAGAAAAAGAAAAAAAATATATATATATATATAAATAAATAAATGGCTTTATGGTTGGAGTTGAAATCCCAAGAAACCTTCACTGAGCACGGTGTGCATACTATCTAGGTTTTATGAAAGATAAAATATTCAATCCAATTTTGAATTCTTACCTTAATTGAAGACAAGATCTTGCATGGATACTAAGTTTAAGAAAGAATAATTATAGGTGGACTTATGACCTAGGATCACTTATATTTTTGCAAAAATAGTTCGTAAACTTGTCTCTTGTTCAAAATGCGCTTTCAAAACACTAACATTTGTCTTCTTTCTTTAATGGATTTGTGGGTGTAATCCGCTGAAAACCCTCAGGAGACAACACTCCTCCTCTAGGGTAACCTAGAGGTTTAACGGCTTGTTGCACACGCTCAGTGCAATCGCGTCACCTGCGAAAGTGGTGTAATAAACTTGTAGCTTAGTTTTTCTTTTCTTTTTCTTTGTTTTGCTCGGGACGAGCAAAAGAATAAGTGTGGGGGTGTGATTGGTATCCAATATTGCATATTTTACATCATAATTCCCATGCATATTACAAATAAATATATGAATTTTAATCCTCTTCTCTACATATTTGCAGGTACACATTTAAGAGAGAGATTTTCAAATAATCACTTAATTACCACTAATTAAGTGATTAATCCAAGCTTAAGGATAAAGCCAAATCTAAACCCAGATCCAGAGAGATTCGCTCAACAAACAGAGAATCCAAGTAGTCCACGTGGCTAATCAACTCTCAACTGAACTGTACCAGAAAGATCTGGACCAACGGCCCAGATCTGGCCGCGATCCGCGGCAGGGCGCGGCAATCTTGGGCCGTTAGATCCCCGGATTTTGTGGCAACCACCTTATCTCCAGAAGCTTCTCAGTTCTCCTATAAATACTTCATTTGTACCTGCGAGAAAAAACTGATCAGAGAAGAGAGAGAGATTAGTGAATAGATTGTAATTTTGTTAGGTTTTGTTTAGGATTTTTAGTTCTCTCTAGGATCTTCTCCTCCCTAGATTTCATTGCAAGAGAGATTTGTATGAGAGAGAGAGCTTGTATCAACAAGGAGTGACAACTTGGAGCTATACAAGGATTGATCCATTCTCTACATATCTACTTGAGCTTGATTCTAGTTTGTCTTCTTCACTTGCTTTTATTTTGCTTTGTTACTTGCTTTGTTAATTTCTAGCAATTCAATCATGCTTTGCTTTGCTTTTGTAATGTCTAGTAGCTAATTTCTTGTTCCATGTACTAGCTAACCACTACTCTTGCTAACTCCTAACTCATGGGTGATTGCTTTACTTCATCTTGCAATTTGTATGATCTTCTCTTCTCCGATGGGTTTTGTTTCATTTCTTGGCAAGAATCTTGTTGTAATTCTCCATATGATTCATGTGTGCCTCATGTAGAGCCTAGTCTTTGAACTAGTGCCTTGATGGAACATGGAGATGGAGCACCAATATGCTAATTGATGTACAACTTCACTACTTCCATTAGTGAAAGTTGTATGTTCTTCATTTGCATCCCTTGAGTGTATCTCTTGTGATTCCATTAGTGAAAGTCTATCTTGTAGGCCGATGACCATCTATGGAGGCTACAAGACAAGTCCAAGAATGAATCCCCATCATCTTAGTGGGAAAGTAATTAGATCACAAGCAAGACAAATACATGCCGATGAATCAACATGAGGCACGCATCACTATCACGGAGTTTAGTTAGTTTAGCAAGGTAGTTAAGGTTAGCTAGTCATGGATTTCTTGCATTCAAAGTTTTCTTGATTTTACTTTCTTTTTAGTTGTTAGTTCAAATCCATCTCAATCTTGATTTCTCCCGATTTCCACCATGAACATAGCCACTAATTCTTTTATTTGTTTTTCTTTTGATTCTTTATTCTTGTAAACAAAGAAGAGTTCTCGTTTTATCTTCTCACGTGTATCGTAACGTTTCTACACTAGCTCTCCCTGAGATCCGACTCGGTATAGCCCTAGGCTATAGCGGAGACAAGAAAGGGTACATCAATCACATTCTATACATATAATAAGTACGCCCTTTTACGTCTTAATCAATTTTTGGCGCCGTTGCCGGGGAGAGCGACGGTATTATTTTTAAAAGTGAGAAACTAAACTATAATTCTTCTCTGTTGCAGGTACAGGAGAAGAAAACAGGAAAATATTCACAGCAGAATCATATAAGTGGACCTGGGACTCTGCTCAAGAAAGCAGAGCCCAGGATCCCTCTGGAGTGCCGCGGATCCACAAGCTTTGCCGTGGAAACGCGGCACAACAGAGTGCACTTCTAACCAAATTTTTGCAGGGGCTTCTGCTCTGCAAGATACTGCTGCCTATATACTTCATTTCCTGTATACTTCACTGTATTCCTGTTAATTAATTCAACAGTAAGAAATTGGTTGATAATTGCTAAAAAATTGTTAGACATCTTGCATTATAGGCACGTGTCTTTCAATTACTTTAAATTTACTGTTGAAGAGTGCGTGGGACAAGGTACGTGATTCATTGCATATAGACTAAGACTCACTCTTTGTTTGATTTTTCTTACTTAGAGTGAACCTTGTTTGTTTCTATATCGTACACTTGCACAATTAATTCTAAGGGCAATTCCTGTAAATAACATAAGGTGGGGGAGGTCATTACCCTTTCCTTAGCCCGGAAATCATTTTCCCCACGTACTCACAATCCTAAGCTTGTAAATAAAATTTGATAGACGTTGGCCCTAGGGACATCCGGACTCACTTAGGAGATTATCCTAAGGGGGAAAAGTGTTGGAAATTGACTTCTGTAAAATCGGTGTCTAGGAAAGGGGTTAAGGGCCGAAAGCCCGAAGGTTGTTGGTTACTTAATTAAGGAACGTCTTCGGACGGAAAACCTCCCAACAACTTTACCCTTCCCTGGCTGATTTGCTTATAGTCAAGGTCTACACTAAACCTCCTGTGGACAGTCTATTTAGGAGTCATCTAGGACCAGAAACCCTAGACAAGCTTGGATTGATTTTTTCTTTTGTTGTTTTTTATTTTTCTTTTTTCGCTGGTGTGATCGGTGCACGTTGTTTGTGATTGTATATACAATAGTGGTTTTGTGATCCTAATTCTTTCTACACTTACACTTCCACAACCACTTCATCATGACCAACAACGTCTCACTTCAGGATCGATTTTATCCGATTCGCACCTCCATTCCTTCATGCATTCTTCTCCCCGAGCCTAATGGAAACAACTTTGAGCTGAAACCACAATTCATAAATACACTTCCCCACTTCCATGGTCTAGAGTCTGAGGACGCGTACCTCTTTATTCGTGAGTTTGAAGAGGTATGCCAAATGATGAGAATTTCCCAACTTTCTGAGGATGCTGTTAGGTTACGGTTCATACCGTTTACACTTAAAGATTTAGCTAAGAAATGGCTTTATAATCTTCCAGTCAGTTCCATATCTTTATGGGAGGATTTTGTTAAAGTCTTTCTTAAGAAGTTCTATCCTATCCACAAAACAGCCCTCATGAGAAAGAATATAATGCAATTCAAGCAGGACCCAAATGAACCTTTCTGGAAGTATCTTGAGCGTTTCAAAGACCTCCTTGCCCTATGTCCCCATCATGGCATAGAGAAATGGCGTCTATGCCAGATTATCTATGATGGATTAGATTACCAAACAAAAACCCTTTTGGAATCCTTGTGCCAAGGGGAATTCCTGAAAAAAGATGAACATCAGGGGTGGGATCTCTTTGAAACCCTAGCTGAGAAAACCATTCAGTGGGAGTCTTGTCCTGACAAATCCACTTCCACCACTTCCAGAACTGGTACACATTCCAAAGAATCCTCTATAGCTGCAGAAACCAAGATCACACAATTAATGAAGAGGATAGAACTGCTTGAGTCAAAAGGGAATTCTGTGGTCAACCAGGTCAACCCATTGCCTTTGATTAAACCAGGTTGCACCAACTGTCATGACCTTAGCCATGTCTTTGAGGAGTGTCCATTTTATCAGCCCCAATCATTTCAGGAGAACATGAATGCAACTTTTACCAGACCTCCATACTCCAGCACTTACAAGTCAGGATGGCAGAACCATCCAAATTCTTTGTGGAGTCAGTCTGGTCCTGAGCATCATATGCCACCACTTCCACATCCATACAATGCTCAGTTTCATTCATCCAGTTTTGATCAAAATTCACTGTATGTTCATCCATCTCAAAGTCCACCACAGTCATATCAGTCATATCAGGACACACCACCATATTATCAGAATCCTCCACCATTCTACCAATCACAGTTCCAATCTCCATATCCTCAACATCCACCCCAAAATAATTCTGAAATATCTGAGTTGAAACAAATGCTAGAAACCTTTACAAAAAACCATAAACAGGAGTTGAATGAAATGAAGGTCCAAATTGGGCAATTGGCTGAGAATCAAAGACATTTGTTCCCAAATCAGCCATTGCTAAATCCCAAAGTTGAAGATTCAGGACCCAGTCATTGTCATGCCATTCACACCCTGAGATCTGGTAAACAAGTTGACAATAAGGTTTCTAGTCCACAATCTCATCCAGTACCAAAGCCAACATCTCATGTCCCAATGTCACCAACTTTTGACAAACCATCCTCTAGTGCAGAGCCATCCACATCTCAAGCCAAAGGGAAAGAAAAGGTAGATGAGCAACCTTATAAGCCTAGAGTACCATATCCAAATAGGCTTTTAAATAACAAGTCAAATGCTCACATGGAGAAAATAAAAGAAACATTCAAAAAGGTCCAAGTCAATGTCCCTCTTCTTGATGCCATTCAACAAGTGCCATCATATGCCAAATTTTTGAAGGAAATGTGCACCAAGAAGAGAAAGACCCAAGTCCCTAAAAAAGTCTTCCTAGCATCATCCATCAATGAGTTGCTCACTGGTCCAATTCCTGTTAAGTACAAAGACCCAGGGAGCCCCACCATTTCATGCATCATAGGACAGACTACCATCAATAGGGCACTTCTTGATTTGGGGGCCAGTATCAATCTCCTGCCTTTCTCTGTGTACCAACAATTGGGGTTAGGTGATCTTCTCCCGACCCAAATGACCATTCAATTGGCTGACCGCTCTGTTACTAAACCCAAGGGGGTAATTCAAGATGTCCTTGTCAAAGTTGGAGAATTCTTTTATCCTGTTGACTTTGTTGTCCTTGAAACAAAACCAGTATCAAATTCCAATCAAAGGGCACAAATTCCTGTCATTCTGGGTCGACCATTCCTGGCTACTGCAAATGCAATCATTAATTGCCGGAATGGATCTATGAGGTTGACTTTTGGTAACATGACACATGAACACAATGTCTTCCACACACAGCCTCACAAAACAAAAGATCAAACATTTGAGGTTAGCTTCATTAGTAACAATTGTGAGGAGGAAGGTGAAGATCCAAAAGATGAGTCACAACCTTGTGATTCTCTTATCCGAGTACCCTTTAAAAAGGGGAAAGTTGATATCTTCACTTTCAATGAGCCAACTGAGACTGTATTTGAACCTCCAATTGATATATCATTTGAAGACTTGTTTGCTGATGAGATCATGTGCTTAGATGAGTCAACTCGGGGTAAATTAGTTAATTGTCCACTTCCGGATGTTAATGTGAGTTTTGAAGAATTATATGGAGAAGAGCTAAAATTTCTAAACACTGGAAGTGATGAGATTTTAAGTGAAAGTGATGAGAAGGATTTTGTTTGTGAACGATGTGGTGGAGAGAGTATGAATGAACATAACAACCAATTGAAACTGGAAACACCTAGGGTTAAAATAATTCAGACCGTTTCCCAATGGAGCTCAAGAAAGAGAACACATTGGAACGATGGGAAACGGGCCAGAGGGAAGCGACCAAAAACCCAGGTGAGAGTTACATTTGTATATTCTTTGTAAATAAATTTTTTGAAAATAAAAAAATTCCTTCCCCTTCCATTTTGTTTCATGCATACATATATCATGATGCATTGAGGACAATGCATGAAATAAGTGTGGGGAGGGTTTACTAACATAGAGTTTTTAGATTTTTCTTTCTTTTACATTTCTTTTACAAAAATAAAAAAAATATAAAAAAAAATAAAAAATAAAAAAATAAAAACTTTTGAAATAAGAGACAAAGTTTTGTTCTATTTTTAAGAAAATTAAGATGTATCTTAGAGATTAAGAAAGCCTTAATTATGACATCTTAAGCCTAGTTGAAGTAATAGATCTTGTTTGAAAATTATAGGCTAAGTAAGTAAAATTGAGGAGATATTTTTATCTTACATTTTTTTGCCTTAGATAATATGCACTTCACACTTACACATTTCTTGGGATGGAAACAAAGACCAAAAATGCCATATATATAAAAAGAAAAAAAAAGAAATATATATATATAAATAAAAGATCACTTATTAAGCTGGATAACTATGCCTCAAGAAGCATGGTTACTCACGCCTAACGGTGATAATAAATAATCCCCTTTAGTTTCGTGGCCTTTTCTACTCGAGACCTTAAACCCGAGGGATGTTTTCTCATCTGGTGCCCTAAGACCGTCTGGTTTGGGAGTCATCGGTTAAAGGCTCGCTACAAGGGTAGATTAGAAAGCCTAAACTAAGGGAAGAAAAAAGCAGAAAAAGAAAAAAAAATATATATATATAAATAAATAAATGGCTTTATGGTTGGAGTTGAAATCCCAAGAAACCTTCACTGAGCACGGTGTGCATACTATCTAGGTTTTATGAAAGATAAAATATTCAATCCAATTTTGAATTCTTACCTTAATTGAAGACAAGATCTTGCATGGATACTAAGTTTAAGAAAGAATAATTATAGGTGGACTTATGACCTAGGATCACTTATATTTTTGCAAAAATAGTTCGTAAACTTGTCTCTTGTTCAAAATGCGCTTTCAAAACACTAACATTTGTCTTCTTTCTTTAATGGATTTTGTGGGTGTAATCCGCTGAAAACCCTCAGGAGACAACACTCCTCCTCTAGGGTAACCTAGAGGTTTAACGGCTTGTTGCACACGCTCAGTGCAATCGCGTCACCTGCGAAAGTGGTGTAATAAACTTGTAGCTTAGTTTTTCTTTTCTTTTTCTTTGTTTTGCTCGGGACGAGCAAAAGAATAAGTGTGGGGGTGTGATTGGTATCCAATATTGCATATTTTACATCATAATTCCCATGCATATTACAAATAAATATATGAATTTTAATCCTCTTCTCTACATATTTGCAGGTACACATTTAAGAGAGAGATTTTCAAATAATCACTTAATTACCACTAATTAAGTGATTAATCCAAGCTTAAGGATAAATCCAAATCTAAACCCAGATCCAGAGAGATTCGCTCAACAAACAGAGAATCCAAGTAGTCCACGTGGCTAATCAACTCTCAACTGAACTGTACCAGAAAGATCTGGACCAACGGCCCAGATCTGGCCGCGATCCGCGGCAGGGCGCGGCAATCTTGGGCCGTTAGATCCCCGGATTTTGTGGCAACCACCTTATCTCCAGAAGCTTCTCAGTTCTCCTATAAATACTTCATTTGTACCTGCGAGAAAAAACTGATCAGAGAAGAGAGAGAGATTAGTGAATAGATTGTAATTTTGTTAGGTTTTGTTTAGGATTTTTAGTTCTCTCTAGGATCTTCTCCTCCCTAGATTTCATTGCAAGAGAGATTTGTATGAGAGAGAGAGCTTGTATCAACAAGGAGTGACAACTTGGAGCTATACAAGGATTGATCCATTCTCTACATATCTACTTGAGCTTGATTCTAGTTTGTCTTCTTCACTTGCTTTTATTTTGCTTTGTTACTTGCTTTGTTAATTTCTAGCAATTCAATCATGCTTTGCTTTGCTTTTGTAATGTCTAGTAGCTAATTTCTTGTTCCATGTACTAGCTAACCACTACTCTTGCTAACTCCTAACTCATGGGTGATTGCTTTACTTCATCTTGCAATTTGTATGATCTTCTCTTCTCCGATGGGTTTTGTTTCATTTCTTGGCAAGAATCTTGTTGTAATTCTCCATATGATTCATGTGTGCCTCATGTAGAGCCTAGTCTTTGAACTAGTGCCTTGATGGAACATGGAGATGGAGCACCAATATGCTAATTGATGTACAACTTCACTACTTCCATTAGTGAAAGTTGTATGTTCTTCATTTGCATCCCTTGAGTGTATCTCTTGTGATTCCATTAGTGAAAGTCTATCTTGTAGGCCGATGACCATCTATGGAGGCTACAAGACAAGTCCAAGAATGAATCCCCATCATCTTAGTGGGAAAGTAATTAGATCACAAGCAAGACAAATACATGCCGATGAATCAACATGAGGCACGCATCACTATCACGGAGTTTAGTTAGTTTAGCAAGGTAGTTAAGGTTAGCTAGTCATGGATTTCTTGCATTCAAAGTTTTCTTGATTTTACTTTCTTTTTAGTTGTTAGTTCAAATCCATCTCAATCTTGATTTCTCCCGATTTCCACCATGAACATAGCCACTAATTCTTTTATTTGTTTTTCTTTTGATTCTTTATTCTTGTAAACAAAGAAGAGTTCTCGTTTTATCTTCTCACGTGTATCGTAACGTTTCTACACTAGCTCTCCCTGAGATCCGACTCGGTATAGCCCTAGGCTATAGCGGAGACAAGAAAGGGTACATCAATCACATTCTATACATATAATAAGTACGCCCTTTACGTCTTAATCAAATCGCAAACACAATTGATTTGTTTCGAGGTTCGAGCCACCGCTCTAGTCCCCGCCTTCACCTCCGTGAAGGGTTTCCACTATCCACCGAGGATGCCGTACAAGTTTGGTCTACCGAAGACCCCAAGCCCTTATCTTCACAACTTACAAGGAACTCCACCTAGGAGTTGTCTCCACAAGAACAAGAATCACAAGAACAAGAGTGATCACAACTAGATCACTAAACTCTTTCTCAAACACTTTTACAATTCTCACTCTTTTTACAACTTCACTATAGTATGAGTAATGGATTTTTGGCTCTATGAAGTGTGGTGAGAAAACTTCAGTTGTAGAGTGATATTGGCAATCAAACACAACTGAAAAACAAACTTTAAAAGAGTTGGAAATGAAAGCTTTGAAACAATTTTTCTCTTTCTCTTGAAAACAATGAAAACCAAGGATTTTTCTAAGTAAATAACAAAGACCTATTGCCCTCTATTATAGGGAGAGAATAGGTTAAAACTCTTTTCTTTTCACCTAATTTGACCTGCAAAAGGCCTCCAACAACTCTCTAAAACTCTGTTAAAGAAGAAAAAGAAAACAGTTTTTCAGACTTGCCCAAAGAGGAAAGAGCCGTTGGGCTTTTGCAGGCGTAACGGTCGACCGGCCGGTCGACTGTTTGCCTACTTGGCAAAGAGCCGTTGGCGCTCCGGTCGGCCGTCCGGTCGACCGACCTCTTTGAGGAAACACAGTTTCCTTATACCGGTCGACCGGGCGGTCGACCGAAACAAACCGAGAGTGGCCTGCTTACAGTCGGTCGACCGGGCCGGTCGACCGACAGACGTGCACAAACGTGCACGTCCTGACACAGGCGCCGGTCGACCGGGCGGTCGGCCGGTCAACCTGAAATAAGAAAAACAGGCTGATTTGAGTTGGAAAATTTTTGAAAAAATATTTTAAGATGCTTATAACTAAGTATTATGCAAAAATAGTCTATACACATGTTTTAAACAAGATACTCAATTTGTAATAAGTTTAGATACATGTATTATAAACTTAGGCATAAAACTTAGAAACAAACATTTTTAAAATAGAATTTTGTAAAGGGAAAAGTGTGTGTGTGTGTATCCTAGAGCCAAATATCACATACTCAAACTTTAACATTCTATTCTTACAATGATTCTAAAAGACTTCAAGGCTTCAAGAAGGGCTATCTCCACATGATCTTCAATTTTGCATCTTGAGCCCAAAGTGAGTTGTCTTGAGTCCAAATCACCTTCCTTTAGGGAAGAACTCCTCTAGTTGAGGTAGAATCCTGAAACATACTTAAACAACAAACAATATTAGTACAAATAACTAATATGTTTTGTAATCATCAAAACACACTAAAGACGGGTGATTGTAACCTTGGGCTAACAATCTCCCTCTTTTTGATGATGACAAAACATATAAGTTATTTAAACAAATAAAGGAAGAAGAGCTTGGAAAGCTCCCCTCAAACAATGCTATGTAAAAAAAATAACTATGAGTGAGATACATGAAGCATTGAAAACACAATATTTTTGTCAAAAACTTAAATACCAATTGAAATACCAATTGAAATCAAACTTAATCTTATATACCAATTAAACTTATACTTTTCTCCCCCTTTTTGTCATACATCAAAAAGGTTAAAATCAAAACAAGCAAAACACCAAAATAGAAATTTTTAAGAATCTATCATACAAACATTCAACTCACCACAAATAATGAAAATCTAGCATAATCTAGAGGTTTAGTAAAAATATCGGCAAGTTGAAAATCGGTAGAAACATAATCAATATCAATATCACCTTTCTCATAATGATCTCTAAGAAAGTGATACCTAATGTCAATGTGTTTGGTTTTACTATGTTGATTTGCATTCTTTGTCATGTGAATAGTACTAATATTATCACAAAATATTTTAACATGATCAAAGTGTAAATCATAGTCAAGGAGAGTATGTTTCATCCAAAGAACTTGTGCACAACAAGCTCCGGCTGCAACATACTCCGCCTCGGCGGTTGAAAGGGCTACCGAATTTTGCTTTTTGGAAGACCAAGATACAAGACAATTACCTAAGAATTGACATGTTCCACTTGTGCTCTTCCTATCTACCCTACAACCCGCATAGTCGGCATCCGAAAAACTCCTCATTTCAAATAATCCGGTTTTAGGATACCACAAACCCATTTCAATAGTGCCCTTAAGGTATCTAATTATGCGTTTAACCGCAATTATGTGAGATTCTTTAGGACAAGATTGAAAACGTGCACAAAGACAAACGGAAAACATAATATCCGGCCTACTAGCCGTAAAATAAAGCAAGCTACCAATCATGCTATGATATAATTTAATGTCTACACTTTTACCTTGTTCATCCTTGTCAAGCTTTGTAGTTGTTGCCATGGGAGTTTTGCTTACTTTCGATCCTTCAAGCCCAAACCTTTTGATTAGTTCCTTTGTGTACTTGGCTTGATTGATGAAGATCCCATCCTTCTTTTGCTTGATTTGGAGTCCAAGAAAATAGTTGAGTTCCCCCATCATAGACATTTCGAATTCATCCTTCATGCATGATTCAAAAGCTTGGCAAAGAGATTCATTAGTAGAACCAAAAATAATATCATCTACATAAATTTGCACAATAAGAATATCATTTTCTACATGTTTTGTAAACAAGGTTGTATCAATTTTACCTTTCTTAAAACCATTTGAAATCAAAAATGAAGAAAGTCTTTCATACCAAGCCCTAGGAGCTTGTTTTAAACCATAAAGAGCTTTATCTAATTTAAAAACAAGATCCGGATGTGTAGGATCAACAAACCCGGGGGGTTGTTCAACATACACCTCCTCTTCAATAAAACTATTTAGAAAAGCACTTTTAACATCCATTTGAAACAATTTAAAATCTTTATATAAGGCAAATGCTAGTGTCATCCGTATGGCTTCAAGCCGTGCTAAGGGTGCAAAGGTTTCTTCAAAATCGATTCCTTCGATTTGAGTGTAACCTTGGGCAACTAACCTAGCTTTATTCCTAACAATGTTACCCGATTCATCCAACTTGTTCTTAAAGATCCACTTAGTACCAATTGTTGGTCTATCGTGGGGCCTAGGAATAAGGTGCCAAACTTGGTTGCACTCAAATTGATTGAGTTCCTCTTGCATAGCTAGCAACCAATATGAATCGGCCTCGGCTTCGAGGACGTTCTTGGGTTCAACATGAGAAATAAATGCATAATGTCCACAATAGTCATGAAGTTTAGAGCGAGTGGTTACCCCTTTTGATACATCACCTATGACGAGGTCCTTGGGATGATGTGGATTGTATCTCCAATCCTTTGGAAGTTGTTGAGTGGGCTCTTCTCCATTTGTTTGATCTTCATTTCCTTGAGCCTCTTGTATTTTAGCTTCACTTCCTTCATCATCCTTTGGCTTGTCTCCCATAGTAGGTGTATCCTCCAAGGTCACTTTCTCCAAGCCTTCATGCAAAGCATCTATTTCTACAACATTCTTAACAAACAAGTTAGATTCCTCAAACTTAACATGTATAGATTCCTCAATAGTCAATGATGACCTATTGAAGACTCTATAAGCCTTACTAGTATTAGAATAACCCACAAATATAGCCTCATAAGATTTAGGATCAAATTTTCCTAAATTATCTTTTGTATTTAAAACAAAACATTTGCATCCAAAAACCTTGAAATATGAAACATTTGGTTTTCTAGAAAAATACATTTCAAAAGAGGTTTTTGTAGTATTTTTACACAAGAAAACACGATTTGATATGTAGCATGATGTATTAACGGCCTCGGCCCACAAATAATGTGGTAGACCGTATTCACTAAGCATTGTCCTAGCCATCTCTTGCAAAGTTCGATTTTTCCGTTCAACTACTCCATTTTGTTGTGGAGTTCTAGGACAAGATAGTTCATGCTTTATTCCATGTTCTTCACAAAAAGTGGTAAAGGGTTGGTTAATGAATTCACCTCCTCTATCACTTCTTATTCTTAAAATCGAAACATTTTTCTTTTTCAACTCTTTTCTTAAAAGTTTGGAAATACGAAAATGCTTGATTTTTATGCTCAAGAAAGAAAACCCAAGTAAAACGTGAAAAATCATCAACTAAAACAAATGCAAATCTATTCCCACTTAGACTTTTGGTTTGTGTAGGGCCAAATAAATCCATGTGGATTAACTCCAAAGGACGTGATGTCATGATATCCTTAATTGACTTGAAAGAAGACTTAGTTTGTTTCCCAAATTGACATGCGTCACAAACTCGGTCTTTTTCAAAATTCAAACAAGGAATACCTTTCACCATTTCCTTTGTGTTAAGCCTAGATATGTGGTCAAAAGAAATGTGGCCTAATCTTCTATGCCACAACCAAGAGTCGTCATCGAGGGCTTTTAAACATGTTATATTACAAGACATATTTAACATATCTATCATATAAACATTACTTTCACGAAAACCGGAAAACACACAAGCATTAGAAATTCTATCAATTACTTTACAAGCAACATTATCAAAAACTACATCAAAACCTTTATCACATAATTGACTAACACTCAAGAGATTATGCTTGAGGCCGTCAACTAAAACTACATTCTCAATTAAAGGGGATGTGCCAAGTTTTACATTACCAATACCGATGATTTTACCCTTGGCGTCATCTCCGAAGGTGACGGTGCCACCTTCATGGTATCTTGATAGGGTTGCAAAGTTGTTAATATCCAAGTCATGTGCCTTGAGCAACCACTATCAAGATACCACAATCCTCTACGTCGTTGGGCTTTGGAAGGTACCTATATCATTTAACAAAGTTGTTGACTTTGGTAGCCAAACTTTCTTGGGTCCTTGAAAGTTAGTGTTTCGAACCCAAACATTATGAAAAGATGCACTTAGTCTATCATAGCAAAAATTGGCTAAGTGTCCTTTCCGCCCACAATGTGAACATGAGAACACTCTTCCATACATGAATGCATGATGAGTGTGTGAAGTGTGAGCATGCTTTGGGGGTTGCCACGATGTAAAGGTTGTGCGGTATGAACATGAGCATGAGCATGGTGAACATTTTTCTTAGGGGCTTGTTTCTTAGGAAACATGGCCTCTAACTTCTTCTTATCAAACTCACTACACTTTTTCAAAACAATACTTAAAGAATCTATTCTTTCCTTAAGCATGGTAATCTCATCAACACATGGGGACTTGCCTTTATAAGAAATCTTATATTTATCAAATTCATTTTTAGTGGAAACCAAAGTAGAATGTAAGTCATTATTTTCTTTAGAAAGATTTACAACTTGAAGACTAAGAGATTCATTTTCCTTTTTCATTTTTAAATATTTTTTCTTTAAGAAGTCATAGTTGTGAGATAATTCTACAAAAGCTTCTCCTAACTCATCCATAGAAAGTTCATCATTGGGAGAAGTGGAAGGGGTTACCTTGCTTGTGCTTTCATTTGCCATGAAGCACATGTTGGCGGTATCAATCTCCTCCTCGGATTCGCTCTCGGAATCCCATGTAGCTTTCATTGCCTTCTTCTTGTGAGGCTTCTTTGAGGTGGAGGGCTTCACTTTATCCGGACACTCCGCCACTATGTGTCCCGGTCTTTGGCAATTGAAGCATATGATCTTTCTTTCTTCTTTGCCTCCTTGCCATCTCCTTCTACCTTGGAATTTCGCCTTGTTGTACATCCTCCGGACATTTTTGACAAGAAGTGAGAGCTCTTCGTCATCTTCTTCTTCATCGTCTTCGTCGGAGTGTGAGGATTGGCTTTTGAAGGCTAAAGTCTTCTTCTTGGAAGGAGCCATGTCCTCCCTCACTTTCCTCTCCATCTCATGGGTTTTGAGGTTCCCAATGAGACCAATTAGCTCCATTTCCTCCTTGTCATTGAGTTCCTTCAAGGTTGTTGCTTTTACTTCCCATGAAGGAGGAAGAGCCCGGATGATCTTTCTTACTCTTTGATCGTTATCAATAGCATCACCTAGAGAAGAAAGTCCATTAGTAATCTTTGTAAATCTTGTAACCATATCATCTATGGTTTCATTTTCTTGCATGCAAAAATTCTCATATTGGGACCGAAGAAGGTCAATCTTAGCCCTCTTCACTTGTGAGGTCCCTTCATGTGTAACTAGTAAATGTGTCCAAATTTCATATGCGGACTTGCAATGAATAACTCTAACTATGTCATCATCATTAAGGGCTTGAAGTAGTGCATAGTGAGCCCTAGCATTGGCATCAAATTCTTTGGTCTCTATTTCGGACCAAGTGGATTCATCACCGGGGGGTGCACTAAAGGGTTTGGTCACGGCCTTTGCAACTCGACTACCTAGAGATTGCAAGAAAACGGTCATCTTAACCTTCCATATGGGAAAGTTAAGTCCATCAAACTTAGGGGTGTCTTAATACCATCGGCCATCTTTACTAAGTGAAAATGAATGAAATGATTAGCAATATTAGGATCTTTCTAGGGTTGTTAAGCCAAGAGCCTAGTAACCAAGCTCTGATACCAATTGAAATACACCTAGAGGGGGGGGTGAATAGGTGTAATTGCTAATCTAATGATCCTTTTTAAACTTAATTGAATGAGTGATGTAACGATCTCTCAAAACACGACTAAGAGCCGAATACCCCGTGAGAGGTTCTGAACTCCTTCCTCCCAATTCCCCTTAAAATGGGTTAGAGGTGCGCAATGCAACCGTGTTGTATGAGATATGATCGATCAAGAGATGGATGAAATGCTATGATGAAGTACACACAATCAACAACACAAGTAAAATAAACAAGAGAAGATTGCACAAGTAAAGGGTTAGTTCTCAAGCAAATAATTGAAGACAATATAAAGCAAGAGAAAAGTAAAGCAAGATGACGCAAGGCAATCGCAAACACAATTGATTTGTTTCGAGGTTCGAGCCACCGCTCTAGTCCCCGCCTTCACCTCCGTGAAGGGTTTCCACTATCCACCGAGGATGCCGTACAAGTTTGGTCTACCGAAGACCCCAAGCCCTTAGCTTCACAACTTACAAGGAACTCCACCTAGGAGTTGTCTCCACAAGAACAAGAATCACAAGAACAAGAGTGATCACAACTAGATCACTAAACTCTTTCTCAAACACTTTTACAATTCTCACTCTTTTTACAACTTCACTATAGTATGAGTAATGGATTTTTGGCTCTATGAAGTGTGGTGAGAAAACTTCAGTTGTAGAGTGATATTGGCAATCAAACACAACTGAAAAACAAACTTTAAAAGAGTTGGAAATGAAAGCTTTGAAACAATTTTTCTCTTTCTCTTGAAAACAATGAAAACCAAGGATTTTTCTAAGTAAATAACAAAGACCTATTGCCCTCTATTTATAGGGAGAGAATAGGTTAAAACTCTTTTCTTTTCACCTAATTTGACCTGCAAAAGGCCTCCAACAACTCTCTAAAACTCTGTTAAAGAAGAAAAAGAAAACAGTTTTTCAGACTTGCCCAAAGAGGAAAGAGCCGTTGGGCTCTTGCAGGCGTAACGGTCGACCGGCCGGTCGACCGTTTGCCTACTTGGCAAAGAGCCGTCGACGCTCCGGTCGACCGACCTCTTTGAGGAAACACAGTTTCCTTATACCGGTCGACCGGGCGGTCGACCGAAACAAACCGAGAGTGGCCTGCTTACAGTCGGTCGACCGAGCCGGTCGACCGACAGACGTGCACAAACGTGCACGTCCTGACACAGGCGCCGGTCGACCGGGCGGTCGGCCGGTCAACCTGAAATAAGGAAAAACAGGCTGATTTTGAGTTGGAAAATTTTTGAAAAAATATTTTAAGATGCTTATAACTAAGTATTATGCAAAAATAGTCTATACACATGTTTTAAACAAGATACTCAATTTGTAATAAGTTTGGATACATGTATATATAAACTTAGGCATAAAACTTAGAAACAAACATTTTTAAAATAGAATTTTGTAAAGGGAAAAGTGTGTGTGTGTATCCTAGAGCCAAATATCACATACTCAAACTTTAACATTCTATTCTTACAATGATTCTAAAAGACTTCAAGGCTTCAAGAAGGGCTATCTCCACATGATCTTCAATTTTGCATCTTGAGCCCAAAGTGAGTTGTCTTGAGTCCAAATCACCTTCCTTTAGGGAAGAACTCCTCTAGTTGAGGTAGAATCCTGAAACATACTTAAACAACAAACAATATTAGTACAAATAACTAATATGTTTTGTAATCATCAAAACACACTAAAGACGGGTGATTGTAACCTTGGGCCAACAATATCTTGTAAATATTTTGATACCAATTAAAAGGTAAAATATGAAGTATATTTTGATATCAATAGGAATACCAATTAAAAATAATGCATAAGCTTATCAAGATACCAATTTGATATTTAAATTTAAGTCAAGCTTAGCATAAACATAATTTGTGCTTTAAACATGTAAAGTTATTGTGAAACAAGTACAATCAAATCATATATATGTTGTTGGCCCAAGGTTACAATCACCCAGTTTTAAAATTTTGATAATCACAAAACATATATAGCTATTTGTACTAATCAAATTTAAGTGTTTAAAATTATTTCAGGGTTCTTAGAATCAAGATGTTTCTTCCCTAAAGGAAGGTGGTGTTGACTCAAAATGACTCAAATACGGGATGAAGAATTCAAGTTACTCAACGATGCAAATGAAAACCCCCGATTGAAGATCTTGTAGTCTCCTAAACCCTTGTAAGAATTTAGTATGTTAAAGAGTAAAAATATGATATATGTGCTCAAGAAATTACACACATAAAAATACACTTTTCAAAATACAAGTTTTTGGTAATATTGAATTTGTTGCATGTTTGGTTAATATACATGTTTTACAATTTTTTAAATTTTTATATCAAGTATAGAACATGTATTTTATATCCTATACTATGCTACATAACCCTTAAACCATTGAAAAATATTTTTAAAAATTTTCCATATTCAAAAATCTGTTTAAATCCTATTTCAGGCCATTTCGGTCGACCGGGCGGTCGACCGTATCTGTTTTTCAGGCCAACACGGTCGACCGGCCGGTCGTGGCCGTGGACGTGCACGCTGTGTACGTCCGTCGGTCGACTGGGGCAGTCGACCGTCAACCCCTGCGGTCGACCGACCAGTTGACCGACTGTATGGCACTTACTCTCTGTTTGTGCCGGTTGACCAGACTGGCAGGTCAAAAATCTCTTTTTTAAATGCCTGGCGGTCGACCGGAGCCAACGGCTACTTTGCCAAGTGGCTTGCCGGTCGACCGGCAGCTGTCCAGACTGACACCAACGACTCTATTTTTGATCTGTTTTAATTTTTGTAGGTTCCAACGGCTATTTCTTATTTTCAAGTGACGAAACTCACCCTAGTGACCTGGTAACACTTATGAATGGTATTTATTTTTTGCTTATAAATAGAAGTCATGGGTCTTTGGTTTTGATGCAAGAAAAACATCGAAGTTTAAAGTGTTTTCAAGAGAAGAAGTGTTTCATTACTTTTCATTTTCAAAGTTCTTTCTATTGCAAAATTTTTCAGTTAGTTTTCAAGTCTTCTAAACTCTTACTACTGAAATTTTCTCTCACTTTACTTCTTAAGCCAAAAATCATACTCCACTCTATAAGAAGCTGTAAAAGAGTGTTTATTCTCTTTCTAAATCACCAAGTGACTTATATTCTTTTGAGTTGTGATTTCTCTTGTGTGAGGATAGTATTATTGGAGTTGGGTACTCCGGTCTTGTGTAGACCAATTGTAATCCCTTGGGTGTACGGTTCCTGTGTGGAAGTTTCCTTTGTGGATTTAGTGAGAATCCTTCATAGTGTTGAAGGCGGGGACATAGAGTAGTGGCTTGAATCTCGAAACAAATTCTCTTGTGTTTGCGTTTGATTTCCTTTTTTTGCTCTTTATTGTTTAACATTCTTATACTTGTGCTACTACTTGCCTTGTTTTCATTACTGCACTCAATTCATCTTCTTGCATTTTCAGTCTATATTCATATCAATAAGGAATCGATTAAGCACCTCAACTCAAATCTAGAGGAATCAAAGAGGAGAAGTTCTAGAGCCCTTAAAGAGAATTCGACTTCAATTTCTTATTTTGAGTGACCGCTTGCATCATATATCTTAACTTGTTTTAAAAAGGGCATTTGATTAGTATAACACCTATTCACCCCCCCTCTAGGTGTTTTTCATATGTATGAAAAAGAAAATACCAATTAAAATTGATATTATTTGAAGTTGAAGCATACATATATAGACAATACATATGAGTATACAAGGATAAAATTTCAATTTCATGAAGTTCATGTATAACTCATAACTATCCATCCTATTCATGCACATGTTTAAATAGATTTTCAATTTAGAGCATACAAGGTATGGTCACCCATCCAACTGCCCTTGGTTGGTAAGGATTTTTAAAATTAGGATTTGAAAATAGTTGCTGATTGAAAACACTACCAAATGAAAATAAATAACTAGTTAAAGTAATTTTGAAAAACTAGTTAAAAATCCTTCAGATATGAAAACAAATCATATATCCCATGAATCATTGCTATGAACACAAAAATTGTCACTCAAGATCTATAAAAAATGTGCTCATGAAGCAAAGTCATAAGTAAACAAAGAAATAATGGGAGTGCATAAGAGTCATGTAATTAGCATATTCATGAAAATAATTAATAAAGCTCAAAATAAGCATGAATTTCTTTTATCAAAAACATGAAAATCATAAAAATGTATTTTTCATTAAAATCAAACTTCAAGGTATATGTATGTTCTATCAAAACTAACAATATACATACATATCTAAAACACAAAAGAGTCCATAATGTAATTTGCATGAAGCAAGTGACTCAAGGATATACATATATATATTTATTAGTTTTAGACAAGAATAACATATACATGAAGCAAAACATATAAAAATAAAAAAAACAAGTGTAAATGAGGGAATCATCAAAAATAGATTATACATATACATGCAATAAGTATAAATGAGCAATGAGGCACAAACATATAATAATCAAGTGTAACTCACTACTTGTACAAGTATATATACAAGTTTTATTGAAAAGTTCATCTAAATAAGTATTCACCACATGAAGCACAAAAATCAAAATATGCTAAAAATATTATCTATGTAAAAGCATGTAAACTAATTGGGAGTTTAGAGATAGTTAAAAAGCATAGTACAAAAAGCATGTAAAAGCATCTAAACTAAAGCATGCTAAAAATGTTAGACCCAAATCAAGAGCATTAAGCTCTGATACCAATTGAAGTTCACCTAGAGGGGGGGTGAATAGGTGACTAGCTAATCTAATGATGAATCGATGCGGAATTAAAAACTATTTATACAAACAAAAACTATTAAGCTAAACACACAAGGTATAACGCAAGAGTGTAGTCGAATTCCCGGTGAAGGGCTCTGCACTATCTCCTCAAGATTCCTCTAGATAAGATTTGAGGTGCCGCTATGGCTCTCTTCGTTGAATACAAGTGCAAACAAACAATCCCAAGCATATAACAAATATGCACAAGATATATCAAGCATATAAAGAGATAAGTAATGCTACATGCAAGATATAACACAAGTGAGAGATAGAGAGAGCAATCGCAAACACGGAAGATTTGTTTCGAGGTACGAGCACCCTTTCTCTACGTCCCCGCCTTCAACACTATGAAGGATTTCCACTAAAAACGATCTCACCAGATCACTCGGTGCCCCAACACCTACAACGAGTTCGCACTAGAACTCCTTGGACTCACTAGTCCCTCTCTTGATCCCACAAGAACAACACACGCAAGCACACTAGCTTGCCGAGGCCGCACCTCTACACCGAGCTCCCACAAGAACTCGAAACAATACGAACCCGCAAGTTCGCCTCCTCCAATACAAAGTAGGAACACTTGGTGATTTCGACACTTGGATCACCTAAAAACACTCTCACAACAAAGATCCCTATAGGATTGATATAGTAATGGATAGCTCAAATATGTGTGAGAAAACTAGGATAGATTTTGTGGTGAAAAACTCAAGAAATAACTTTTGAAAACACTCTTGATAACTCTCCTTTTGATATGAAAGTTTTAGCTCTAAAGAAAGTGGAGAAAACCTCTGAAATAGATGGGAAAAACTACCTTGAAAACTCTCCAAAAATCTTATTGAAAATAGCCCAAAACGGTCCTAATATATAGGCCTCCAAAAACTAGCTGTTGGGGTCCAACTCAGCAAAAAAAATCTGTTGTCAGTCGACCGCCAGGTCGACCAGCCAATGGTTGGATTTCCGACCACTGTGCCACCGGTCGACTGCTCGATCGACCAAGGCCGGATCTAGAGAGCAGAGCTTTCTGGCCGGTCGACCGCTCGGTCGACCGGGCCAGATCCAGATCCAGAGAGCAGAGCTCTCCGGACGGTCGACGGCCCACAAGCCAAAAAGCTGTACACGTTTGTGCACATCGGTAGACCGGTCCGATCGACCGACTTTTGTCTCGGTCGACCGTCCGGTCGACTGGCAGAAGGGCAGGTCAGACCTTTTCAGGGATTAAAATTTATCTTTTTACCTTCAATAAAATCCCATAAAATTACTAAAAATCTACAAAAATAAGTTTTTTAAAATACTTTGAAGTACAAATATGTGTAATGAAAAATCTACACATATTACAAACTTTTTTGAACCATTTTTTGTAATATAGAAATTTTGGCTTAAATAAAAATCTGTATTTTTCAAAAACAATCTTCAAATTGAAAAACAAGTTTTCCAAAACTTCTCCAAATACAAAAATAAGATATTTTAAACACTTTTGAATCTTAGTGTATATGGATATGATCCACTACACATATGAGATGAAATATCTATGTTTTTGATAATAAGGTCTAAAATGAGTTTTGATAAATCCAAAACGATATTTTTCTAAACACAAACTATCATATGAAAACACATATAAATTTTTTTTTGTGTGTATATGAACTTGAGCAATCCACTAACTAATCTATCCTTTACATTTTATCTAAAAATAAATCTTGATACTTACAAAACCCGACACAAGTCTTCATGAAAATCTTCTCTTGAAAATCTTCTTCTCCTTCTTGACTTGGTACAAACCTTGATCCAATGAGTTAGACTCCTTTTGAGTACTTGATGCAATCTTGATGTGCGAGCTCTTGAATCAATACGGGCTAGCTTCAAAACTTGACTTCGAATTCTTTGTTGAAGCTAAACACCTACTAAGATCTTGATCACATATCTGAGACTAAATAAATACAAGATCATTAGTACACTAACTCCATGAGTTAATCATCATCAAAACTAGAGCGATGGGCCTTTGGGACAACAATCTCCCCTTTTTTGATGATGACAAAACTTATGGAGTTATATATGCATGGATTAAAGATAAGCTTCATAGAAGCTCCCTCTTAACTCATGCATAACAATAAACATAAATATATTCAATGAAGTGCATAAAACTAAACAAATATATATGCATTGTACAAGGAGATAAACATGCATAAAACCAAATTCTTCTCCCCTATTTGTATAAACAAAAATAAACATGCATATATAACTCTCAAAATCATTCTCTCCCTTTTTGTCAATTCATCAACAAAGGGGCGAAAACAAATCAAATAATAAGGATATATATGCGATATGCATTCATAAAGAAGAGAGACATCAAGTTAGCTCCCCCTGCATACATGCATTACATGAAGAAGCGATGACAAGATCCTAACACATAAAACATAATATACAATTTATAAACAGAGATGTTAAGCTCTCCCTACACACGTGTATCACATAAAGAAGAGATATCAAGCTCTTCAGTATAAGATACACTCAACATAAATCTATATATAGAAGAGATGTTAAGCTCCCCTTGCATATAGGCAATATATATCAACAAATTTTGAAAAAAATTAAAAACAAAATTTTGAAATTTCATAAATCAACAAAATAAATTTTGAGATACCACTTGTAAAGAAACAAAATTTTAAGATATCACTTGTAGGTTATTGATATTACTAGAAGTATCTTGTAAATATTTTGATATCAATTAAAAGGTAAAATATGAAGTATATTTTGATATTAATAGGAATACAAATTGAAAACAATGCACAAGCTTATCAAGATACCAATTTGATATTTAAATTTAAATCAAGCTTAGCATAAATATAATTTGTACTTTAAACATGTAAAGTTATTGTATAACAAGCACAATTAAATCATATATATGTATGAAAAAGAAAATACCAATTGAAATAAAGTGTAAAAAGAGGTATAATAATAATAATATATGTACAACACATGTTTCTCCCACACCTGATCTTTTTAGGTTTCATTTCTCTAGCTTGCTTCCTATCATTTCAATGGGTTCTCTTATAGGGCACAATTGGGAGGCCAATCTTTTTTTTATTTTAGCTCTCATTCTCTCCAGTCTCACCTTCCTTACGCTCTTCTTTCTCACATGTCTATATCCGCTGTTCAAAAATTGATTAACATCACACCTCTCAATTGGAACTTTCTCACTATGAATGCTTAAAAATTCTATCTCACTTACATATATCTCCTCAAAACTTAGATCAATACTTTCCTCTGAAAGTATGTAATTAACTAAAATATCCCTAATCTATTCATCCAAACACAAGAGTTTTTCTTCAAAGAGGTTTTCAAAGGTTAAATCAATCTGAGGTTCTTGAATTATATTCTCATGTGATATATCATTGATTGGTTCATTGACAGTGGAGACACTCAAATCAATTATTTTAAAGGGAACTCTAAAATTAGAATCTCCAACATGTGTCTTCTCATTAATATAATTACACTTATCCTCAAATAATTCATCAAGAAATAGAGACTCATTCTCTATACCTTCACTTTTCCTTCACAATTGTTCTCAATGAAGTTTATCTCAAACGTTTTATCTTATGAGGTTGTTTTTCTAGGTTGAAGACGTTGATCTCTTTAGTCATGTCTCCAAAGGTCAACCTTTTTGATCCATTCCTACAATTGATGATAGCATTTGCAGTTGTAAGGAATGAATGCCCTAAGATAACAGGAGTTTGAGACCTAGGAGTGGATACAAGTTGGGCCTCAGGAACAATAAAATCTACTGGATAGATAAACTCTCCAACCCGAATAAAGACATCAGTAATTTCTCCTTTGGGAATTTTTACGAACTGATCAGCTAATTGATTGTAACTTTAGTCGGACTAAGCTCAACCCAAGCTGTTGGTAAACTGAGAAAGGGAGTAAGTTGATCTTACTCCCTTATCAAGAAGTGCATGATTAATTACATTTTGATCTATTGTGCAAGAAATGGTAAGAAAATCGGGATCCTTATACTTGACAGGGATTTGATTGGACAATAGCTCGCTATTGTTAGAGGCTAGAAAAACCTTCTTGGGCACATTAGTCTTTCTCTTCTTGGTGTACATGTCCTTAATAAATTTAACATAGCTAGGAACTTGTTGGATTACATCAAGAAAGAGGTACATTGATCTTGACTTGATTAAAAATCTTACGTACCTTATCCATTTGTGCACTTTGTTTGTTTTAAGCCTATTTGGGCTGGGTGCTATAGGCTTGTCCACATTTTCATGTGACTTGTTTTTTTAGTGTTGTCAGACTCAAGTGGAGGTGGAGTGGGACTAGGAGAGGTGGATGCCTATTTTGAACTTGATGGTGTTGATACTTGGTTATCAACTTGTTTTTCTGACCGCAATGTATGAATCAAATTACATTGGTTCATGTGATCCTCTTGAGCCAAATGAGCTTGACTAGAGTTCCTACGATTTGCTACCGGTTGACTAGGTAAAGTTCCTTTGGGTCTTTCACTATCGGCTGGGACCTCTAATCTCGATATGGCTTGTCCTGTGTTTTGCATGAAAGATACAAGAATCTTCTCGAAATCGGTTGAGTTCTTTTCAAAGTGGGGACCTTGGGGAACTTGGTTGGAAAATGTTTGTTGATAATTGGAAAAATTGGACTGATGGTTGAGGGTGGGAATTATTTATTTTGGCTCCATGAGAAATTTAGGTGATTCCTCCAGCCAGGATTGTAAGTTGGAGCGTAGGGATTGTTGGTGTGCCTTGTGAAGGCTGCATTCACATTTTCAGGAAATATTTGATGACTAAAAAGATGGGACATTCCTCAAATACGTGGTCCATGGCCTAACTGTAAGTACAGTCTACCGAAGATATTGGGCTGACTTGATTCACACAGACTGGCTCCTTTAGTTTCTAGAGCTTCTAGTCTTCGCATCACAACACCTAGTTTAGCTTCAGTAGTTATGTTTGCCTCAATGGAATGGCACCTCCTTTAGAAGAACTAGGGTCGTTAGTTCTAAATTTTTTCGGAGTTTGTTCCCATTAGATGGTCTTATCAGCCAAGTCTTCATATAATAGCCACTCGTCTTCGTTCTTTTTTAAAAATCCTTCTTAGCACATGGATTCTAATAGGGTTTTCGTTTGATATTCTAATCCATCATAAAGAGATTGGCAAAGTCGCTATTTCTCTATCCCATGGTGTAGGCATTAGGCAAGGAGGTTCTTAAAGCATTCAAAGTATTTCCAAAAAGGTTCATTGGCTGTTTGCTTAAACTGCAAGATGCTTTTTCTAATTTACACAGTCTTATGAATGTGATAGAATTTCTTCAAGAAAGCTTTGACGAAATTATCCCATTATGATATGAAATAGGCTTCTAGGCTGTAGAGCTATTTTTTTGCTTAGTCTTTCAAAGAGAATGGGACAAAACGTAGCTTAACGGCGTCTACTCCTATGTTGAATATTTTCATCAAGAGATATACTTTCTCAAATTCCCTTATGAAAAAATATGCATCCTTGAATTCAAATCCATGACACTTAGGAAGAGTGTTAATGTATTGTGGTTTCAACTCAGATTAGTTGTCTCTTATATCGGGGAGCTGAATGGAAGATAAAAGAGAGATCCTAATAGGATAGAACCTATCCTGCAGTGATGCTGGTTGTGCCATGTGTGGATTGAGTTTAGGTGGTGAATTGTTCCTGGTTATTCTAGATGTTACTTGGTCTCTCGACCAAGCTGACATGCAAAGTTAAACAAGCAAGTTCACCCAATCAATCAAAAAAATCAAAAAGTAAAAATCCTATTCTAGGGTAAGCCTAGACCTAGACGACTCCTAACTTTAGATTATCTTTGGGAGGTATATTACCGACCTTAACCACAAGTTAATTGACTAGGTAGGTGGCAAGATCAGTGTGAGGTATCCGTAAAAAAATGGGCCTAATTATGCAAAACAACCAACCTTCGGGGTTTCGCCCCTCAATCCCCAATCTAGTCACCGATTTGGCAAGAGTTAATTTCAAACAACTTTCTTCTTCAGTCAATTTCTTAATGAGCCTGAGTTAACCTGAGGCCAACGTCTAGTCAATTTTTATTTTAGGGTTAGGGTTGTGAATGCAACGAGAATAGTTTGTGGGCCAAAAAAAGGGTAACGACGTCCCCTCCTTATGCTGTTATGAATTTTGCCCTTAGGATGTATTAGTGCACGTGTACAAACAAATAGAAAAAAATTCATTTAAAAGCAGTAAATCAGCCAAGCATGCTTCCTAGTCTATATGCAATGCGGACGTACCTTGTCGCCAGCACTCTTCAACAAAAATTAAAGAAATTTAAATAGATACGTGCCTATGATGTAAGAATCTAATTTTTTAAATTAGTTAACTAATAGGTTACTGTTAATTAGTTAGCAGTATGCAGGGTGATCACAGAGAAAAAAATATCAAAGAAGTAAACAAAACTTTTCAATTTGCAGCAAACTGCAAAAGGTCAATTAGTAGTGATCTACTAATGCCACGAAAACGTTGCAATTGTCGCGGTTGCGCGGCTGTTTAGTGGGCTCTATTGCTCTGCCTTCTAGGGTAGAGGAGTAGCTATTGTCCTAAACTGTAGCTAGTTTTCCTGTTATCAAATCTTACAAACAGAAATAAAAAAATAATAGTTTTAGAGAATATCATACTGTTTCCTCCCCGACAACGGTGCCAAAATTTTGATTGAGTGAGAGAAACTGAATTGAAATAAAGAAAAAGTTAAAATTAGAAAGTTCTTAGTCTCTTCTCAATGTAACCGCGTAGTAAGGGTTAGACGGGTTGTTCCACAGGGAAGGATGCGAGGGAAGCTTTTTGGAACGAATTCTCTAACAAATAGCTTGGAAAAAAGAATTATGAATGTAAACAAAGGCTTTAAATAGAAAGAACAGACATAGCCAACTAATCATCTACCACAACCAAACACTAGTCTACCAAGAATAAATATCATATCAAACCTATAAAGACTAACCTTAGATTGTTACTTCAAATCTAGGAAAGAAAATTAAGAAAGAATGTAAACCCTGATTACAATTCACTAGATAAAATTAAGCATTGGTTTATCGAAATCTCAAAGTATAGCATAAGAAAAGTAGTTTTAACTTAACGGTAAGCCATCAAAGCATCTAAGTATAAACCAAGAATAATTATTAAATAGTATACCCTAAAGCGAGTTTAACTCAATTTATGACTAATCTTCAAGAATTATTTACTGACCCTAGGGTTTCTAATATACATAGAGTTCAATCAATTTATTTTTATGGATCTAGGTTTTAGTTGATGGAGTGATTAGCAAGCTATAAGAGATTTAGTTACACATATTCATGATGGAATTAAGCATGATATTTAAAAATTGCGTACAAGAGATGAAACTAGAACAAAGAAAATACAAATAAAAATAGCAAAGAGACTGAATGAAAATAATGACCTTTTATTGAATCTGTCACCAACTCAGTACAATGCCTTCTCCTTTCTTCAACTCTTCTTCAAAGTAAAAAAAATTAGAAAAAATAAGTAAATTCGGAAAGAAAAAGGATCTAAAGAAAACCCTAAGCTTGAGCTTCTGAGATCTCCCTTCTTCTGTTATTCTGCAGGGGTATTTATAGGAGATTTAAAAAGTAGAGTCTCATATGAATACTACACCTCAACCGCCACACCAGCCGCCGCTAGACTGCTGCGTTTCCACCACAATTGCCACGTTTTCACCACATTTTCGTGGAGTCTGGTCACGCGCTTTGGCGCGTTGTTTCCTCTATTTCGTCCATCTGGTGATCTATCCTCAATATCTTTAGTTGATCTCTGAATTTTGAAATACAATGATCTTCTAAATAACTTCTAGATCAAGTTATCTCCAATTTCGAGTTAAATTCAGATTTTCTCTCATATATCTTCATCTTATGGTGCAAGCAAACAGATTTAAATAGAAGTCCGCCTCAATTTTTAATTAGGATGAGGATTCATCTTATTTTATTCTTCTCCTCCTCTAGATTTTAAATTATACTAATTTAAAACCAAATTTAAATGAGATAGAAAAGATGCTTACTTTATCTTCCCAATTAATCTTTATTTTCATAATTCTTGTGGGCTGTTGGGCTTCTTTTGGCTCTCTTGAATTATGGACGCCTGCACAGCACTTAATAATAAATGAAATAAATAGTAATGTTTTAACAAAAATTAAGCATGAAAATGTGAATAATAATATACATTATTGATAACCAATCACCATTTATAGGGGAAAAACCATTGACGGTAAACTAAGAAACATTTGCTAGTTTAAAAAGTACCTTTACAATAAACATAAGCTATAAATGTACCTTATGTAGGTCACCAGAGGGGGGATGAATAGGTGACAAGCTACTCAAATGCAAAACTAATATGAAATTAAAACTAATTGTGCAAACTAAAACTATTATGCAGATACACAGAGTATAACCAAAGAGTGTAGCCGAATTCCTGGTGAAGGGCTCTGGACTATCTACTTAGGATTCCTCTAGATTAAGAGTTGAGGTGCCACTATGGCTCTCTTGGTTGAATACAAGTGTGAGCAAACAATCCCAAGCATATATCAATTAAGCATAAAGAAATATCAAGCATATAATAGATATGAACAATAAGAGCATGCAAAATATAAACACAAGTGAGAGAGAAAGAGAGATAAGCAATCGCAAACTCAGGAGAATTATTTCGAGGTTGGAGAGCACTTGTTTTACGTCCCCACCTTCAACACTATGAAGGATTTCTACTATAACGATTTCACAAGATCACTCGATGTCGCAACACCTACAACGAGTTCACATTAGAATTCTTGGACTCACAAGTCCCTCACTTGTTCCCACAAGAATAACACACACGAACCCATAAGTTCGTCGAGGCCGCAACCTCAGCAACTCCTCCAAATTCAAAGGTAGTGATAACTTCTCTTGATCACCCACAAATACTCTCACAAACAAGGATCCTATAGAGGATGGATATAGCAATGGATAGTTTAAGCTTGTGTGAGAAAACAAGATAGATGTGGAGGTAAAAAACTCAAAGAAAAGCTTTTAAAAACTCAAGAGAATCACTCTTGATAAACTCTCTTTTGATATGGCAATGAAACTCTAAAAACTTGTTAGGAAAACTCTATTGAAGATGAAAAAATAAGCTCTTGAAAAATTTGTGTAAAGCTCACCAAAAACCCTATATTTATAGACTAAGAAAAACTAGCTGTTATGGGTCAAAAACTGCTAGAAATGGCCTGTCGATCGACTGGCCGATCGACTGACCAATGATCAAATTTCTGTTCATTGGAGTCTGGCGGTCGTCCGAGCGGTCGACCGACCACAGAACCAGACTGTGCAATGGTCAACTTTGAGCATAGTTTTGAAGCCTAAAACGTTAGAATTTGAAAATAATATATGAAAGAATCTGTATACCGTTCAGTATTATTTCTAATGCAACTTAAATCAAATCCATATCATTTGGACTCGAACGTTATCAACAAAATACTAAAAAGGTCTCAAACCAGAAAATTGAAAACTATTTTCAGAACAAGAACAAACTTCGACGCAATATTTGAAATCTTTAATACTTGAATTAGAAAATGATTATTGAATAAGAAATGTAGCCTGAAAGATATCTTTGAAATACAATTTAAATAATATTGATTTAACAGAAGAATAAAAAGTTTTGGCTAGAAAACTATATAGGTGACGAGCAAATCAACTGAATGGTTAGCCACCCGGTTGACCAAGAAAACCTAAGAGCTCTGTAAACTCAGTCGGTCGATCAGTCGGTCGGCCGAACTCAACTATGATCGACCGGTCGGTCGACCGAACTCAAGTCATATGAGCTTGTGCATGTTTTGTACACGTCGGTCAATCGGTCGGTCGACCAGTCAGTCGACCCAAAAGCAGTTTTAGCAAAATTTAAAATACATATTAAATTCCACAAAATCTCCATAAAATCCACAAAAATAAGCTCATTGAAATACTTTGAAGTACAAATATGTGTGATAAAAAATCAACATATATTACAAACATATGAACTATTTTTGAGGCATAGAATTTAAAGCTTAAAACAAAAACCATATTTTTAAAAACCAAAGTTGTGTGTAAGAGCTTGAGCAATCCATAACTAATCTATCCTTTATATTTTATCTAAAAGCAAAAATTTTAATACTTACAAACATGACACAAGTCTTTAAATTCTTCTCAAGAAAATCTTCTTCTCCATCTTGACTTAGTCCAAAACTTAATCCAAAGAGCTAGACTCCTCTTTGAGTAATTGATGCGATCTTGAAGTGCGAGCTCTTAAATCAACACGTGCTACCTTCAAAACTTGACTTCGAATCTTTCGTTGAATCTAAACACCGACTAACATCTTGGTAGAATATCTGAAACTAAATGAGCACAAGATCATTAGTATTATAACTACATGAGTTAATCATCATCAAAACTAGAGTGATGGGCTTTTGGGCCAACAATCTCTCCCTTTCTAATGATGACCAAACTCATGAAGTTATATATACAAGGATTAAAGATGAGCTTCATAGAAGCTCCCCCTTAACTCATGCATAACCAAAACAATAAAGATATTCAATGAAAGCATATAAACTAAATACAAATATATATGCATAAATAAAAAATATTAAGTATGCATATATAAACTCTCTAAATTCTTCTCCTCTTTTTTGTCAATTCATCAACAAAGAGGTGAAGACAAACAAATAATAAAGATGTATATGCAATATATATTCATGAAGAGGAGAGACGTTAAATTAGCTCCCCCTGCATACATGCATTACATGGAGAAGGGATGACTAAATCCTATCCCACATAAACATAATATACAATGTATAGATGGGGATGTTAAGCACCCCTTACACATGTGTACCACATAAAGAAGAGAGGTCAAGCTCCTCAATAAGTAAAATACACTCAACATGAATCTATATATAGAGGAGATGTTAAGCTCCTTTGCATATGAAAAATATATATCAAACAAATTTTGAAAAATTTGAAACCATTTTTAAAACAAAATTTGAAATTTCTTTAAGTCAACAAAATGAATTATGATATCAATGAAATCAAATTGTAGTTGAAAAAATAAATGTTGGTACCACTTTTAGATAAACAAAATTTTTAAGATACCAATAATAGAATTTGATACCAATTGAAGGTGAAAAATGAAGTACATCTTAATACCAATATCATTTGAAATCAACGCATAAACTTGTAAAGATACCAAATAATATTTAAAATTAAGTCAAACTTAGTATAAACATTTTATGCTTTAAAAAAAATATGAACATAGTAAAATAAGCACAATTAAAATGATATATATGTATGAAAATAAAAATATCACTTGAGATTTTAAGTCATACATATATAGTGAACTAGTATGAGTATACAAAATAAATAGATTATGAAAATTATATATAACCCATAATACCTACCCTTATCATGACATGTTAAAAAGATGTTCAATAAGGTACACACGGTATGGTCACCCAACCAACCGTCCTTCAAAGGGTAGAAGTTTTCAAAAATAAAATTTGAAAATAGTTATAGATTGAAAACACTACCAAGTGAAGAATAAATAACTAGTTAAAAGTATTTTTTGAAAAACTCGTTAAAAATCCTTCAAAAATGAAACCAAATCATATATATCTCATGAAACATGTGCATTACACAAAAATTGACACTCAAGATTTATAAAGCTCATAAATGCTCATGAAAAAAAAATACATGAGTAAATATAAGAGATGTGAGTGCACTAGAATCATGTGAATAGCACATTCATGAAAATAAACAATAACGCTCAAAACAAAAACTTAATTGAAATTCTTTTTCTCAAAAATGAAAAACACCTAGGGGGGGTGAATAGGTGTAAGTGCTAATCTAGTGAACTAAATGCGCTAAATGCGGAAGCTAATGCAAATTTTGCAATACTCTTAATACAATCAACAAGTGTAGCCGAATTCCCCGTGAAGGGCTCTGGACTAACTCCTCTTGATTCCCCTTGAATGGGTTGAGGTGCTATGTGAAGCTCTTGTTGATTAAGTACAAGTGAGGCACACACACAATCAAGCCAAGCATATAAGGATGAATAGCAATATGAAATAATGCAAGGCAACACAAGCAAATAGATATGTATGATATGGATGATGCTATGCACAATATAAAAAGAGAGAGTTAGAGAGACAATGGATCAAACGCTAACAATAAGATATGTTTTGAGGTTCGAGCACCTTGCTCTACATCCCCGCCTACACCACCGTGTAGGATTTCCAATCCACTATCTCCCACCGAGGGAACCTCTACCGAAGAGGATTTGTTACAACTCTAGGAGCACCAAACTCCTCTCTCAAACAACCACCTCACAACCGAGGGGTAGGCCCGTAGCCAAACAACAAACAACCAACACCTCTACCGAAGAGGGTTTACAAACCAACACTCCACCTCTCACTAGAGGGAGCAAACCAATCACCCGATCACCTCTACCAAAGAGGGATACAACAAGAATAAGGGTGTATACAACTTAGAGGTTCAACAACCTCAAACAATCTCTTTTTCTCTCTTTTCCACAAAACAAGGATCTTAATAGATTAGGATAGTATGATAGCTCAAGTGTAGAAACTAGGTGTTTTGGAAACAAGCAACAAAGAAAAACTAATTGGGAAGTCTCTTGTAAAAGATAGAAAATGAAAGATCAAATCAAAATCCCAAAACATAGTTTTCTTTGATTTTCCAAAAACCCAAAACAATACAAAGATGAATCTTTTTGGCACAAAACTCTTTTTAAAACTCTTTTAAAACAGTACAGAAAGTCTGGAAATTTTGTCTCTAAAAGCCTTGGTGAAAACCTCAAACAAATGGGGTATTATAGCCCCATCAGAAAACAAGCCGTTAGGCTGAGCTGGCAGCCTGACAGGCTAACGGTCGACCGGCCGGTCGACCGCCAACGGTCAGAAATGTGACCGTTGGGCAACCACGGTCGACCGGCCCGGTCGACCCAAACAAACAGAGAGCACTGCTCTCAGACCCGGTCGACCCGGACGGTCGACCGTCCCAGAGTCTCCAAACGTGCACAGATTTGTGCACGTCGGTCGACCGGTCCGGTCGACCGACTTCAGCCAAGTCGACTAGGTCAGTTGACTTAGTCGACTGATTGAAGCCTGGAACAGAAATCTGGGTCAGAAAAACAGTTTAAAAATATTTTGAAAAATCTTTTAAGTCTTCTAAAAATCCACAAAACTTGTTTTAACATTTTGTATTGAAACACAAACAAGTGATAAAAATTTCAAGACATATATCAAACATATCAATCCATTTTTGAGTCTTGCAAATTTTATCAAAAACAAAACTTGTATTTTTATCAAACTTGATTTTTCCAAAACATGAATAGGAAAGTCAAAATAAGTTTGTCTAGCAAGTTTAAAGCATGTATGTATATGTAGAACATATCTAATATACATAGAAATAAAGTAAACTTGTTTTGATCTACTATTCATGAAAACCAAATCCAAAACATAAAACGTGTGTGTTGTGCACTTGAGCATATCAACTATACTAAGCTTTACAAATGGATCTAAAACACACTATCTAAACTATGGATACCTAAGTCTTCTTGATGATCTTCATCTTCAAGTCGACTCGATCCACAAACACCGTGATCCATGAGCTAGGCAAGGTATGATCTTGATGCTTTGGCCCTGGAATCATTATGAAAAGCTTCTAAACTCCTTGTTGAAGCTAATCACCAACTAATATCTTGATTAATGATCTGAAACTTAAACAACACAAGAATATTAGTAAACATAACTACATGAGTTAATCATCATCAAAACTAGGGTGGAAGGCCTTTGGGCCAACAAAAAATATGATATATCATATAGTTCTGCATGAGTCATCAAAACTAAGACATACAATGTACAATCAAACAAATAATTGAGTACATAAAAAAATAGAGCATGTAGGACATGTAACTAAACTGTACATGTATAATATAAGTTTTAACAAAATTTGCATATCTACATAAAAGCATATAAAACATGAAAAAAGTGAACAGAATAAATCTCAAAAATTTCAAACATAAACAAGAGAGATTTTATCCTGGTTTAGTCCTTGTGACCACATCTAGTCCCCAAGCAACCTGCTTGAGATTTTCTTATCCTGATTTTGATACACTCTAAAATTATCTCCTGTACACCACCTGACAAAACACCCTTCGTCGAATCTGTATAACTCTTCTTTACACCAAGAAGACACTTTCTTTGATGGATTTTAATGTAGCCTATAATCGTTGAAATTTGTATGTGACTGTAAATAAGGTATCTTATAGGAAGATTCTTAATATTCTTCACATGAGAATTGGAATTGTGTGAAGAACAGAAAGTGAAAAATAGTTTTCTAGAAAACAAAACTTTTAAATAGAGTTTTGGATAGAAAACTAATGATTTTAATTGGTAAATTCATCCAAGGACAACATTCCTATTTATAGGTGAAAATAATGGTAAGTCAGGGAAGTTATCAATTCAAATTTGAAAATCAAAACGTTGGAAAAAAACACCAGAATCTAAAAACTGAATAACAGTCTTGAAACTAAACTTAGTCGACTTGGGTATAGGATTAGTCAACAAGTATATGAAATTTTGCCTAGGTTAGTCAACTAATTTAAAAACCAAGTCGACTATATTGATCTGATACAGATTGGTAAGTCTCTGGAAACAGAAATTAGTCGACTATATAAGGGGATTAGTCGACTAACTTTGAGTACAGTTGAAAAACAAAGAACAAACAATTTTCTGTGAATACACTTAGTCGACTATAGAAGATAGTAAGTCGACTAAGGATATGTTAATCGACTATAGAAGGGGATAAGTCGACTATAAGACTATTTTGTGTGTGTAATTAAGACTTTTAACAATCTTCTAAAAATAAAGAAAAAAATACAAAAAATAGTAAATATCCTTGTATAATCTTGTGCTGCAAGAACTCAATACTAGCTCTTCAAATTGAGCTCCAATGTACCTGCATCATAATTATTATCATCAAAATCTAAGTTCTAATATTCCCCCTTTTTGTTGATGGTAAGCTGTATGTGCACAAACCCCCCACTGCAGAGAATAGGTATAACAAATATAGAATGTTCATATATATGTTCTCCCCTTACATGAGACATATATCAAGAAAAACATAGAGAACAAATGTGCAGACATACATAAGACATATATCTGTGCATACATACATAAGCCATATATCTTCTCCCCTTTGTCATTACCAAACAGAGAGAAATATTACAAAGTCACATGTATAGAGCCATATTATAAAGGCACAAACATAGTTTGTAGAACATAAAGTATCAATTATTACAGCAAAGAGTCATAAAAGAAAGACATAGTGAAAGAAAACAAAAAAACATAGCTTTAAAGGCAAAAAAAATCACCAACAAAGTTGGTCACTTGTAGGAGATACATAAAATCTTTGGCATGAAGCAAGAACTCCAAAATCATGTGTAGCAACACCAAAAAGTCCAACGCCATGTGCATCATATGTTGATCCGGGAGGAGGAGGTGGTGGAAAATAGGTCTTGAGGTGATCTAGTATTTCCAACTATGTGGCTTCAAAGGAGTCCATTTTCAGTTGCATATTCATGATATGCTCCATAAGTTAGGATTGATTGTTGAGTAATGTAGACTAAGAGGCCATCATAGAGGATTGTTGGGTTTGTAGTGCCAAAATTTCAGCAGAGAGAATTACAAAAGGCATCAGGAAAGGAAGAAGGTGTTTGAGTTGAAGGGGTTCAGTGAATGGAGGTTGAGTTAAGGAGTAAGAAGCTTGAGTAGAGCTTTGTGGAGGAGGAGAGCATTGATGTTGAGGTTGTGGTTGAGGTTGAGGGAAGTCAATGAGTTTCATGCGATGGAGAACTGCACGATCAAAGGGTTCGAATACCTTGACAACACTAGTTTTGAAAGTAAGATCTAATTTAAATTTCCGAAACACATGAGATAGAAAAACTGCATAGGGTAAGAAACAAGTATATTCTTTGACAATGTTATCAAATATGATCTTAGCCCAATTAACTTCAAGTCCTGTCATGATGGCATAGATACATGTAGCCAAGTTACGGGAAAAATAGTTATAATTCCCGATTTTTGGGCAGATATTGTAGGCAAGAATACGACAAATGAGACGAGGAACATGTTGTAATTTTATATCGGTCATTGATGGTCCTTGACTGGGAAGGAAGATATGAGATAAGACTTCCTCATCATCCATGTCAATATCATTAAGTGATAGGCCGTGATATGAAATTGAGAAGATACGACCTAAAGATTGAGGAGTCAATTTGATATGAACACTTTTATCCAAAGAAGAAATTTAACAGAATCATCATTATCTTCATAGGTTAAATTAGTGTAAAAGAGGTGGATCAAGAAGGGATAATACCCTTATCTAGATTTAGTTGAAAACATGGTATGAAGTCCAGAATTTTGAAGAACTGATTCAATATCATGCTCATGAAAGTCTTCATACTTAACAAATCGATTTGAAAAGATTTCTAATTGTGAAAGGCTTAAGAAATCATCTTCTAGAGCAGGATTTTTAAAAAAAAGCTTAAAATCTGTTTGAGAGGAAGATGAAGATGCTGTTAACTTAGATTTCTTAGATCTTGACATGATGGTAAATAAAATTAAGGTTTAAGACAGGATAGATATAACTGAAATAGCAGGAAATTGTAAGAAAAAGAGAAAGATTGGAAGGAAATAACCTGAAATTGGAAGGAGCTTGAAAAGAAGTAGTCGACTGAAACCTGCTACTGCTGAAGGAAAACGACAGTAAAAAAGAGGTTTTTTATGGTGAGAGGGGTAAATAGGAGATGTAAAATGTAAATCAAGGGTTAGGATTGAGTGTGAGGAGAGATCAAATCCAAAACATAACAAAATAGGTCGGGTTTGAAAGACAGAAATCCACTAATAGAATATAGTTTTTTTACTGTTAGTCGAATTGTGTCTATGATTAGTCGACTAATCCTTTGGTTAGTTGACTAATTATTCTATATAGTCGGCTAATTCTGAAAAATCTAGAATATCATGTTTCTATTGATTGCAATAGTCGACTAATAAAATGTCAAGTTGACTAATAAGTGGAAAATGCATTAAAACAGTCAGAAAAATATTTTTAAATATCGAAAATATTACAAATACCCAAATCTCTTCAAATCTCATAAAAATATCTTCTTTAAGAGGTTTTGTAAAGATATCTGCAACTTGATTATCAGTTGGTATAAAACTTGATGAAATATCACATTTTACACCATGATCACGTAAAAAATGATGTCAATATCAATATGCTTTGTACGTGAATATTGAATTGGATTTTTTAAATAAGTTAATAGCACTGACATTATCACACATAATAGGTGAATTTGTGATAAATATACCATAATCAAGTAAGGTTTGTTTCGTCCATAAAATCTGAGCACATGTCACATTAGCAGCGATAAATTCTGCTTCGGTTGTCGATAATAATACAGAATTTTGCTTTTTACTGAACCATGATACTAGTGAATGTCCTAAAAAGTGACAAGTACCACTAGCACTTTTATGTTCAGATTTACATCAAATAAAATCAGCATCACTATATGATATAAATAGAATGTACTTGATTTAGGATAAAATAGACCATAGTTGACTGTGTTATTAATATATCAAAGAATCTTTTTTACTGCTTTATAGTGTGATTCCTTAGGGTTAGATTGCACATAAACATACACTAAACATAATATCAAATCTACTTAAAGTAATATATAATAAAGAATCAATCATACCTCAGTATAGTTTTTGAACAACATCCTTACCATTTTCATCTTTTTCTAGGAATGTAGTAGTACTCATGGGAGTGTTTTTACTACCAAGATTTTTCCATACCAAATGTTTTAAGTAGTTCCTTTGTATACTTGCATTGGAAAATGAAGATTCCATCATTCACTTGTTTATTTGCAGACCGAGAAAACAATTAAGTTCACCCATGTGACTCATCACGAATTTACTCCGCATAGTCTTAGAAAATTCTTGACAAAACTTATCATTTGTAGATCCAAACAAAATATCAACATATACTTGTATAATTAAGATATCTTTATTAACATATTTAATAAAAAGTGTTGTATCTACTTTGCCAATCTTAAAACCAGAATTTAAAAGAAAACTTTTTAATCTATCATACCAAGTACGAGGTGCTTATTTTAAACTATATAAAACTTTCTTAAGTTAAAAAACATAATTTAAAATTTTTCTTGTTCATAACCCGGAGGTTGTAAACAGTTTCTTTTATAAAATCATTTAAAAAGGCACCTTTAACATACATTTGATAAAGTTGAAAATTCATAAAGTAAGCATAAGTAAGTAAAATACGAATGGATTCAATTTAGCTACTGGTGCATAAGTTTTATCAAAATCAATACCTTCTTCTTGATTATATCCTTATGCAATTAATCTTTCTTTATCCTTAATAACTTGACCTGATTCATCGAGTTTGTTCTTAAATACCCATATGGTACTGATGACTGAATGATCAGTAGGTCATTGCACAAGATCCCAAATATCATTTCTGACGAATTGATTCAACTCTTCTTGCATTGCAATAATCCAAAAATGATCTGCAAATGCTTCTTTGATATTCTTTGGTTTAATGAGTGATATGAAAGCAATATGTGTCATGAAGTACAACTTGGATCTAATCTGAACACCTTGAGATATATGTGGATGATCCCTTACTTCACATACGTTTTAGGTAACTCAGTAGAAGTCTTATTAATGTTGGAAATACTAATGTCATCGAAAGATATAATAGTATTATCAATAAGAGTATCTATGATATCATCATTATGTGAAGAAGTATTAATAATAGGTTTAATCACATATTCATCAAATTTAACATGCAATGATTCTTCAATAGTAAATATTTTCTTTTTAAAGATTCTATATGCTTTACTTTGAGTAGAATAACCAACAAAAATATCTTCATTGGATCTAGCATCAAATTTATCTAAAGCATCTTTTGTATTTAAAATAAAACATTTACATTCAAAAATCTTGAAATAAGAAACTTTTGGAATTATGTTATAAAACAATTCATAAGATGTTTTGCTTAAAATAGGTCGAATAAGCACATGATTTAAAACATAGCATGTAGTAGCAACAGTCTCAGCCTAAAAATATTTTGTTAAATGACTGTCCATAAGTATAGTTCTAGCACATTCTTAAAAAGTCCCATTCTTTCTCTCCACAACACCATTTTAAGGAGATGCTATAGGAAAAATAAAGTTATATATAATACCATACTTATCACAGAAATTTGTAAAAAATTCATTTTCAAATTCTCATCCATGATTACTTCGAATGGTGATTATATTTAGAGACTTTTAATTTTGAAATTTTTTACAAAAACTTGAAAACTCATCAAAAGTATCATTTTTATTCTTTAAAAAAATTACCCATGTAAAACGTGAATAATTATAAATAATAACAAAAATATATCTACTTTTGTTTAAAGAAGCAATACTAGTAGGACCAAATAAATCCAAATGTAACAGTTCTAAAGGTCTATTAGTAGAAACCAAATCTTTAGATTTAAAATATGATTTAACTTGTTTTCCTAATAAACAAGAATCATAAAAATAATCCTTTTTAAAAGCTATTTTGGAAGGCCTTTAACTAAATCAAATTTAGAAATCTTAAAAATAGTTTTCATATTTAAATGATCAAATCTTTTATGCCATAAAAAATAGTCATTATTAGAAGTAATTAAACAAAAGTTTTCATTTGATGATAAATAAGTCATTGATAATTGATGAATATTATTGTTACAAGAACTTTTTAAAAAAATATCTTTCATGTTGGTATCATATATAAGACATGCATCTTTTTTGAAAACAATTTTATAACCCTTATCATATAACCAATTAATACTTAATAGGTTGTGTTTTAAACCTCTTACCAAAAGAACATTTTTAATAAGGGGTTTAGAAATGTTACCAACCATGCCAATACCAATAACCTTTCCTTTGTTATTGTCTCCAAATCTTACGGTACCTCCCTTTTTGATTTGAACGGAAGACAGAGTTGAATGTGTCCGGTCATGTGTTTGGAACAACCACTATCAAGTATTCACTTTTCTTTATATGGCACCTATAAGATAAAATATTTTGTATGATACCCATCATGACAGAGTCCGAAAAAGATTAGCCTTTAGGAATTCAAATCCAATTTGAATTTGGTTTTCATTTGTTAGTATAAACATAATTATAAGAATTACATACATGATGTATATATGATGCAGTATAAGCATTTTTATCCACATTATTTAGATTTTTAAGAATCCATATATATATATATATATATATATATATATATATATATGTTCTAATTCCTTTGAAATAGTACAAGTATTTCTTTTAACAAAAGAATTATATAGATTATGATTATTCTTTTTATAAAATTTTGCAGATTTTCTAAAATTATGTTTTCAAAATCCAAGACCAACATATGTAGGTTTTTCAAACTTATCTTTTGAAAATCCAAGACCAAAGCGATCATTTGAAATCTTTTAATAAGACAATAAATCATTAAATTTTGTCACATTTTTCAAAAATTTTTCATATTTAATTTTGAAACTAGTCATTTTTTTATCTAAAATAGAAATTTTGGAATTTAAACAAACAATTTCTCTTTTAAGCAAAGCGTTCTCTTTTAAAAAATTCTCAGTATCCTTTTTAAAGATGAAATAACTTTTTCAAAGTCAGATTTTAAAGAATTTAAGGAAGAAATTTGAGAAATATGAAGTGAATTTTCTTTGTTAAGTTTGTCATTTTCTTCTGTTAACACTTTATTTTTAATCTTTTCATTCTTGAAATCATCATATAGTTCATTAAATGCATCTAATAATTCAGCATACTTTTGTACCCCATCTTCTAAGTCATAAAACAGATATTGGCAGTTTCAGTGGCTTCTTCTTCGTTCGAGGAAGATGAATCACTGTCATCCCATGTTGCTTGGAAGACTTTCTTCTTTTTATTGAACTTATTGAAATTCTTGAAATTTTCTTTAGATTTCATCAATGAGAAAACCTTCTTTATGTGACCTGATTTGTTACACTTAAAACAAATAAGATTATCGTTAGTATCTTTATTCTCTTTAAATTTACCTTGTTTTAAAAACTTTCTGAACTTTCTTGAGATAATTGCCATTTTCTCTTTATCATCATCTGAATTGTCCAAATCTGAGGATGTATGGAAGGCAAGTACTTTCTTCTTTAATTGTTTTTGTTGTTCATCCTTCTTCCTATCTTCAAGTTAAACTTTATATGCCATCAAATTACCAATAAGATTTTCTAATGACAGAGTTGAGAGGTCATTTGCTTCATTTATTGCAGTAGTTTTCTTCTCCTAATCTGATATGAGTGCACAAAGAACTTTTCAAACTTTTTCAACTTGAGTGTATTCCTTTCCAAGGCTTACTAAAGAATTTCTAATGTCAGTGAACCTTGTAACTATTTCTGCAATGGTTTCATTCTCCTTCCTTTTGAAAAGTTCAAACCTGTGGATAAGAACAGAGATTTTAGATTCTTTAACTTTATTTGTACCTTCATGTGTTACCTATTAAATCTGCTATATTTGATTTGCAGATCTGGCCATTGACACACGATTGAATCTTTTTCAGGGCACAGAAAAGCGCGTTCATTACTTTTGCATTAAGATTGACAAACTTCTTTTGTTCTTCACTCCAAGCATCGTAATTGGTGGTAAGCTTGGTGTATGGTGCTTCCACTATGTTCCATAATTCATAGTTGAGGGATTGAAAGTAGATCTTCATTTTACACTTCCAGTAATTGTAGTTTGATCCATCAAATAATAGTGGACGTTGTGTAGAATGTCCTTCCTTGAATTATGATGAAGGAAACTCCATTGCCATCCTTGAACACTGCTCTGATACTAAGTGTAGGATCTATAAACTAGGCAATACAAACACTAGAGGGGGTGAATAGTATTTATAAACTTTTAATAATAAAAAATAAATTACTTACAGGAAAGTAAATGAACAGAATAAGTCACAGAAATTTCAAATACAAACAAGAGAGATTTTATCGTGGTTCAGTCCTTGTGACCTACGTCCAGCCCCAAGCAACCCGCTTGAGAATTTCCTTATCCTGCTTTTGATACACCCCAAAAATCAACTTCTGTACACCACTTGACAAAACATCCTTCGTCAAATCTGTACAACTATTTTTACACCAAGAAGACACTTTCTTTAATGGCTTATAATGTAGCTTATAAGCCTTGAAACTTGCATGTGATTGTGAACAAGGTATCTTATAGGAGGGTCCTCAGAATTCTTCACAAGAGAATTGAAATTGTGTGAAGAACAGAAAATGAAAAATAGTTTTCTAGAAAACAGAACTTTTGAACAGAGTCTTGAACAAAAAACTAATGATTTTAATTGGTGAATTCATCCAAGGACAACATCCATATTTATAGGTGAAAACAATGTCAGTTAGGAAGTTATCAATTCACATTTGAAATCAAAACGTTGAAAAAAAATACCAGAATCTGAAAACTGAATAACAGTTCAGAAACTTAGTCGACTAGGTATAGGATTAGTCGACTAGTAAATGAAATTTTGCCTGGGTTAGTCGACTAAATTAAAGACCAAGTCGACTATATTGATCTGACACAGACTGATAAGTCCCTGAAAACTGAAACTAGTCGACTAAATAAGGGGATTAGTGGACTAACTTTGAGTACAGTTGAAAAACAGAGAACAAATAATTTTCTGTGAATACACTTTGTTGATTATAGAAGATAGTAAGTCGACTATAAGATATGTTAGTCGACTATAGAAGGAGATAAGTTGACTATAAGACTATTTTTTGTGTGTAATCAAGACTTTTAACAATCTTCTAAAAATAAAAAAATACACAAAAAAATAAATATCCTTATATAATCTTGTGCTGCAAGAACTCAGTACTAGCTCTTCAAATTGAGGTCCAATATACCTGCATCATAATTGTTATCATCAAAATTTAAGTTCCAACAAACTCAACTATAGGCATAAAACAACATATGATAGAGTTTAGATTACTTGCACTAGCATATAAATATTAAAAATATTTTTTTTAAAAGAGGAGGATGAAATAGTTACCAATACCGATGTAGCCAATTCATTTCTCCAAAATAAGGTGGTCCTCCCACCATACTTCCTTGATAGTGATATATCAATTGGGTATGTCCATCAAGCTCCAAGTGCATCCACCACTAAGGCATCAAATCTCTCCCATTTTGTTAGAGCCTACACTTATATCAAACAAAAGAGGTGGGGATTTTGGTGCCCATATTTTCATTTTGGGTCCATGGGGTTAGTATTATAAGGAATCTAAACATTTTTATTAGCAAAATTTAAATGATTTATTCTATCAAAATAAAATTTTGCAAGATGGCCTTTTTGGCCACAAGGTGTAAATGTGTACACATTAGTATACATATGTGTTGTGTGAGTGTGATCATGGTGTGCATGCGTATGCCATGGGGTATATGCATGCATGCGTGAACTTATTTCTTGCGAAACATATATTCCAATTTGGAGTGGTTAAATGCACATTAACTCAAAGTGGAGCCCAAACAATTAATTTTCTTTTTCAAAATAAGAATCTCATTTTTATTAATAGGAGGTTTAACATTATTAGCATGAGAAACATGACAAGGATCAACATTATTTTTTTTTTAGAAATCTTTTCTTTTCTTTTAAAATAATTTTTTTCAAACATTTATTTTCATTTAAAACAACTTTCTTTTCTTTTTCCACTAAAATAACTTGGTTTTTCAAAAATTCATTTTCTTTTGATATAATACTCAGTTTTGAAGAATCATTTTTATTTAACAAAGAATTATTTCTTTTCTTTAACTTTTCATTTTTAATTTTTAGCAAATCATATTGCTTAAGAAGTTTTTGACAAAAGGATGCAAGCTCACATAAGGCATGTCAATATCGTCTTCTAGCTCAAATTCAGAATATACCTCAAGGGGGTCGTCCCCTTGGATCATGCATGCGTGAACTTATTTCTTGCGAAACATATATTCCAATTTGGAGTGGTTAAATGCACATTAACTCAAAGTGGAGCCCAAACAATTAATTTTCTTTTTCAAAATAAGAATCTCATTTTTATTAATAGGAGGTTTAACATTATTAGCATGAGAAACATGACAAGGATCAACATTATTTTTTTTTAGAAATCTTTTCTTCTTTTAAAATAATTTTTTTCAAACATTTATTTTCATTTAAAACAACTTTCTTTTCTTTTTCCACTAAAATAACTTGGTTTTTCAAAAATTCATTTCTTTGATATAATACTCAGTTTTGAAGAATCATTTTTATTTAACAAAGAATTATTTCTTTTCTTTAACTTTTCATTTTTAATTTTTAGCAAATCATATTGCTTAAGAAGTTTTTGACAAAAAGATGCAAGCTCACATAAGGCATGTCAATATCGTCTTCTAGCTCAAATTCAGAATATACCTCAAGGGGGTCGTCCCCTTGGATCATGTAGCACATGTTGGAATTAACACTTTCATCATCTGAGTCACTCTCTATGTAGTATTGCTTTTGTTCACCAAGAGAGATAAGGATGTTCCATACAACAAAAGAATCAAAGTTAGCAACCCTAGATAAATATTCATCATTTAGGGTACTCTTTAATACATGGATGGCTTTTGCATTAGCCTCTATATGTTTACCATTAATAAAATATGAATCTTTAATGGTAGCAAAATAAACATGAATATCTAGCGCTTTGAGGTACATGAACATCTTAACTTTCAAGTTTGGATGTTAAGAATGTCAAACATGGGGGGTGTGATGAAATCCATGTGTGTGTATAAAATATTGTGATTAGCCAAAATAAAAATATTTAACTCAAGGTTGTTAGACCTAAATCAAGAACACCAAGCTCTGGTACCACTTGTAAGTCACCTAGAGGGGAGTGAATAGCTGATAAGCTAACCAATGGAAAGCTAATGCGGAATTAAAACTAATTGTGTAAACCAAAACTATTATGCAAACACACAAAGTATAACCAAAAAATGTAGCTGAATTCTCGGTGAAGGGCTCTGTACTATCTCCTCAGGATTCTTCTAGATTAAGAGTTGAGATGCTACTATGGCTCTCTTGGTTGAATACAAGTGTGAGCAAACAATCAAAAGCATATATCAATTAAGCACAAGGAAATATCAAGCATGTAATAGATATGAACAATAAGAGCATGCAAGATATAAAACATAAGTGAAAGAGAGAGATAAATAATCGCAAACTCGGGAGAATTGTTTCAAGATTCGAGCACACTTGCTCTACGTCCCCGCCTTCAACAGTATGAAGGATTTCAATATAATTATCCCGCAAGATCACTCAGTGCCGCAACACCTACAACGAGTTCACACTAGAACTCTTGGACAAACAAATCCCTCACTTGATCCTTAAAAACAACACAACACGAACCCATAAGTTTGTCGAGGTTGTAACCTCTACAACTCCTCCAAATACAAAGGTGGAACACTTGGTGATCATTTCTCTTGATCACCAACAAATACTCTCACAATAATGATCCTATAGAGGATGGATATAGCAATGGATAGCTCAATCTTGTGTGAGAAAACAAGATATATGTGGAGGTGAAAAACTCAAAAAAAAGCTTTTGAAAACTTAAGAGAATCACTCTTGATAAACTCTCTTTTGATATGACAATGAAGCTCTAAAAACTTATTGAGAAAACTCTACTGAAAATTGAAAACTAAGCTCTTGAAAAATTTGTGTAAAGCACACCGAAAAACCTCATATTTATAGGCCAAGGAAAACCAGCCATTATGGTTTAAAAACTGTTAGGAATGGCCTGTCGGTCGACTGCCCGGTCGACCGACCAACGGTCAAATTTCTGACCGTTGGAGTCTGGCAGTTGACCAACCACAGACTATGCATTAGGTCAACTTTGAGAAAAGTTTTGAGACCTAAAACCTTAAAATTTGAAAATAAGTATCTAGAATGAATTTGTAGACCTTTAAGTTTTCTTTCTAATGCAACTTAAATCAAATTAATATCCTTTCGAAGTCATAAGTTATCAATAAAATGATAAAAGATGTCAAACCAAAAAAACTGTTTTTGAACAAGAATAGACTTCAACCCAATATTTGACATCTTTAACACTTGAATGAGAAAATAACTATTCAATAAGAAATGTAGCCCTGAAAATTATATTTGAAATGTAATTTAAATCATATTGATTGAATATAAGAATAAAAAATTATGGTCATAAAACTATAAAAGTGACGAGTAGATCAACAGAATGGTCAGCAGCGCGGTCGACCGAGAAAACCTGAGTGCTCTGCAAACTCAGTCGGTCGACCAGTCGGTCTCAACTATGGTCGACCAGTCGGTCGACCGAGCTCAAGTCATATGGGCTTGTGCATGTTTTGTGCATGTCGGTCGACCGATCGGTCGACCGAGCCTTGACCGCCAACAGCCCAAAAAAACATTTTTAACAACATTTTAAAATACATCTTAAATTCTATAAAATCTCCATATAATTCACAAAAATAAGTTCATTGAAATACTTTGAAGTATAAAAATGTGTGATCAAAAATCATTACATATTACAAATATGTGAACTATTTTTAGGCATAGAATTTAAAGCTTAAAACAAAAATCGTATTTTTCGAAAATCAAAGTTTTGTGTGTGTATAAGAGCTTAAGCAATCCACAACTACTCTATTATTTACATTTATTTAAAAACAAAATCTTAACACTTACAAATATGACACAAGTCTTAAAAATCTTCTCTTGAAAGTCTTCTCTGTCTTGACTTGGTCCAAAACTTGATCCAAAGAGTTATACTTCTCTTGAGTACTTGATGCGATCTTGAAGCGCGAGCTTTTGAATCAACAAGTACTACCTTCAAACTTGACTTTGAATCTTTCATTGAAGCTAAATACCGACTAAGATCTTGATAGAATATTTGAAACTAAATGAACACAAGATCATTAGTATCATAACTACATGAGTTAATCATCATCAAAACTAGAGTGATAGCCCTTTGGGCCAACACCTTATTTGTGTTGTGCAATATCAGGGAAGAGAATGTCAAATATTTGCTCCTTAGATGCACTTTCACTAGGCAGGTTGCTGCTAGTTTTAGAAGTCATCAGATAACCAGAGGTTATCCTTTGTTTTCTTTTACTGATCTTTGGTTTTCATGGAGGAAGAAGAAGGTTATGAAGAATTTTAGATCTAATTGGGATGTTTCATTATTACTCTCTTTTGGAGAGTCTGATAGAGAGAAACAGGAGAACTTTTTAGCATGTTTCAATTATTATTGATTCATCTGCCTTGCAGATTGATAATCTCGAACTCAAGAAAAGTACAAGGAGCTGAAATTGAATTGGGTAGGATTATAATCCTTTTGAAAGTGTTTTATTGATATAATTTGGAGTTATTTATTTTTTCAATAAGTATAGCCTATATACTCTCTGATGGTTGGTATTTCATACTTTTCATTAAAATGACTTTGGGTTGGGACCACTCTAATCTCATCCTTTCACTCTCAAATAAAGATGTAAACTAAGAAAGCAATAATCCACAAGTATGAGATATAGTTCGCCAATTTGGCCATATCCACAAGGATAGAGGAAGATTTTATTAATTTTAAAAGGGTTCTTAGATTTATACCCTCAAATATTTTATATTTAGAAGTTTACTCCAAAATCTTCATATTTATAATTTAAACCCCCAAATCATTTAAAACCCAATAATTACTCCTGAAGTTAGATATAGTTAGAATTAGATAGAAAGAGAGATAGTCTACCAAAGGACTCCTAGTAAAATAAAATTAAATACAATCTGTCTCTCTCTTAGTTGAACTCATAGTCCGTGTCAGCACCGTTCAGCATCGCTACATAGGTTGAAATTGTATGTGGAGTTACGCTTGTCAAAGCTCCGATAGGAAAGGTCAAATTTAAAGGCAAAGTCGAATTTGAAGTCGGGTTTTTGTTAAAGGAAAGAGAAAGGAAAAAGTTCAAGGAAATAAAAATAAGAGAATCGAGGGGTTGGGTTGGGTTGGGGGTTGGAGTTTCTACAAATAAATAAAGTTTATTTAGTGTGTCGAAGGGTAAAGTTTAGATTTTATAAATTTTTTGGTAAACTTAATAGCACAAAGGAGAATATTCTCCAAATTTTAATAAGATTTAATGGGGAGGGGTAACTTATTGGGTTTTAGATGATTTGTGAGGTATAGATCTAAAAATGAATGGGAGGTATTCTAAATATTGAAGATTTCGTGGTGCAGATTAAAAAAATAAAAATCATAAAATATTTTCTTCTCTCCTAAAGATCTTTCCTAAGAGTACAACCTCTTTTCGTAGTTCTTAATTGATGCAATACAAACTCTCTTGTCATAATTCTAGTAGTTGTCATCACACCTTTTAGATTTTCTTTAACTATTGATTGTACTCTAAAATTGTATTTTTATCATCACTTTTACACATATATCCTTGATCATTCCTTAATTAATTAATGCTATTAACCCCTTTTTTGATTATGGTGTGTAGTTACTTAAATGAGAGCATAAAGATACAAGAAGCTTCATTTTATCCCTAATCCTATCTAAAGTTAGATTTTAAGTTGAATCCAAAGGAGGAAAGAATTAATCTTCATCTCCTAAATTTAAGTTCAAATTCAGAAGATAAAGTCGTAGAATATGAAAGGGATAAAGCTAATCCTAAAAGAGAAAAGGAGGATAATTCAAATTAAATGGAGTTCAAAATCAATTCAGACTCGAATTCTGACTGTACACCTTTTCGTATTCGGATCATAACGTTTGTTACAGATATTTAAATCCAATGATTTAAGATGCTACAAAATGAAGACTTAAAGGACTACAATTGTTATGTTTACCACTCTATCAAATTCAGCCATCTGATGAGTCATATTCAGCAAGCAACACACCAACTTGCTGCAGGACTGAATTTCTTATTGAATTAGGAAACCTTCTAATTTGTATCCTATTATGATTAGATTTGATGCCTATTTAAGAGTTGAAATCTATTATTATAAAACATCTCCACATCAGAGATCATAACTTAGGATTTTTCTTTAGTTTCTCTATCAAATTTCCTTTGTAATTTTTCTCCACTTCTACTTCTAATTCAAGATTTGTGAGAAGGAGAAGCCATTGTAATTCGACATGACAGATAGTACAAGGTGCTTTCTTTCTTTTCATATCTCTTTTGTTATTTACTTTATTTTTTACTTTTTCTTATTTTTTAATTATTTCTTACTTTCTTTTACTTGTCATGTTTACTATGAGTAGCTAGATTTCTCATGGCTTGCTAAGACATCACCACCATCACATCTAATGTCTAGTAGATAAAACGGATTAGATCATATGCATGCCTACTCTAATTTTATTCTTGAAGACTCATTAGGATAAGCAACTAAATATTTGCTAATACTTCTTAATTATTTTTCTTAATCTATGCTTGATGAAAATCTTGATATTTTAATGTTAAACGTTAATTATTGTTATTTCAAATAGGGCTAAGATTTGGCAAATACTTTCTAATGATTTTTTCTTAATTTATACTTGATTGACAACCTTGATATTGTAACGTTAAAACTTGGATGGTATTATTTCAAATCATAACCTAGTTTCTATCCCACGTATCTTGCTTGATTTTGTGGTAGAATATCATGTTTAGGATTTGAAGTAAAGTAATTATCTATCTAGCATTAGCATGTATGGTGGTTGATTATTAGTAAGTTGTGAACCTTTCTTTTAGATTAATTCTTTTTTCACATACAATCCATCCCCTTTTTTCCACGTTCTTTAAAAACAAAGAAGATAATAAGAAGACAATATTACCGAAAAGCTTCCATCGCATCTCTCCCTGAGGTTTGACCCGTTTAGCTCTTGCTACAGCGGTTAAATTGCAAAGATTCAGAGTTAAAACTGGTCACATACACTTCTCATATTCTCTGTACTCTGTTTTGTGCAATCAAGCCGTTGCCGGGGAGGGAACGGTATATATTGTTTTCTAACTTAGGCTAGATTTTTTTTATTTATTTGTTTCTCTTTATTTTTAACAATTCTTATGTGATATGGCTTATTACAACAATTTTTTCAATTTTAATAGTAATCCATATTACACCTCGACCTCTTTTGAATCGGATATTACCAGCCCGACATATCATAATTTTAACCAACCAAGCATGCCTAGTTGGTCTTATCTCAACATATGCCCCAACCTCAATTTCATGAAACGAATTGGAATAATTATCTCTACTCCTCACTGAGTCAATGGGGATATATAACGCCCCTAAGCCATATTGTCAACCATCTTTCCAACCATCATCTTCATATACTTCTTTTCCCACACCACCAATAGAAGAACCTACCTACTTGGAAAAGAGTATAGAATCAATGATTCAATTCTCAAATGATCTATTCGATAGGTTAGTAGAAAAAATGGATCGTGTGTAAAGTTTAATGAATGAGCAAATTTTTAGACTTTCAAACATCCTTGAACTAACTAATCAAATTGATAGGAACCAAGAATCGTGGTGTCTTGAAGACCTTCATCAAGATTTAATTTCATCACATCAACATGAACTTGATCAATCCCAACCCATGTACAAATTGGCAAGTTTTAACTTTAATGGGATTGAACTAGATTGTGAATGCGAACCCGATCCTCAACTTTGTGATCTAATTCCAAACTTTGAATCTATGTTGACTCTGGTGTCTTTACCTAATTTGGACCCAATTTTCAAGCCAACATTAATTCCAGTACTCGTATATTATCAAATTGGATCATCTATTTTGGGTTGACACATTCATTTGATGGATCATGAATATGAACTTAAGTTCTTTGATTTGGAGAGCACTTTTGAACCAAACCCGACTCTCGAACCTAAATTTGATTTTCCTGAGCCGGTATTGGTTCCCAATCCTATCATTCTCAAGCCCAAATCAATCACTTCATCAAGTCAGATTCTATTATTGGACCAAGGTAAAAACAATGGTGACCCTGAGATGGTATTTCAAGATTGGTCATGCAACCAAGATTGTGTCAATGTTAGGGTCGTGCATGATCCTATTCATTTGGGGGATAATAACAATGTACATAAAAAAGAGGTCATAAAAGGTGGGTTCCTTGATGATTCACAATATTTAGATTGGGTAGCAATGTTTGGCCCAATCCGGCCACCACCGGAACCACCATCTTGAGGTCACATTTTGCCTTCCCTTTCTTCTTTTTCATGCATACATGCATTCATTCATACATTGAGGATAATGCATGAGATAGGTGTTGGGGAGAGTTTACTAACATACTAACATAGGTAGATACTAACAATTTTTTAAAAAAAAACTTTTTGAAAAAGGAAAGAATATTTTGATTTATTTCTGTAAGCAATTAAGTTAATTTTAAGGAATAGGAAAATCATAGTTAGAATTTCTTAACACTTGGTCAAAATAAATATTATTTGTTTGATTTTTAGGTTTAAGAGGAAAAATTGAAAAAGTAATTTAGTTTTGATATCTTTACCTTGATGAAGTATGCATGCTTTATACACCTACACACTTGGGATTCAAAATAAAGACTCTTGTGTCTTAGAATATATATATATATATATATATATATATATATATATATATATATATATATATATATATATAAAATAAATAAATCTAATTATTGATTGGCTAGGTACTTTGGCCTAAGAAAGCCTTGGTACTTACGCGAAAGGTAATTAGGTAAGTTTAAAAATATATATATTTATATATAAATATATTATCTGTATTAACACATCTAATAATCAATTAGTTAGGTATTAGGGCCTCAAGAAGCCTTATTACTTACACGAAAGAAAATTAGATGAGTTATACATATTTAAAAAAAAGAAAAAAAGAAAAAAGAAGTGCTTAAAGGGCAACGAAGTGGTAATACTTCGAACTTCTGCAAAAAAAATTATATATATTAATATACAAGGTATAAGAGTTGAAGTTTAAGAATCCCAAGTAAAAAAATTGCGTTCACAAAGGTGCATATGACTTGGGGTAAAATAAAAGACTAAGTGAGAAATTCTGTTTTAATCCTAACCTAAATTGATGACAAATATTTGCATCGAGACTAAGTATAAGAATGAATAATTTGATGATCCTAAGACTTATAGATTACTTGATTTCCTCAAAGATACTTCAAATATTCTCTCTTTCAAAATAGTATTTCAAAAATACTAACATTTTATTTTTCTTTCTTTATGAATTTTGTGGGTGTAATTCACTGAAAACTCTCACGAGACAACACTCGTCCTCTAGGGTAACCTAGAGGTTTAGCGGCTTGTTGCACGTGCTAAGTACAATTGTAATTCTTACGAAAGTGAGTTAGGTTAGATTAAATTAGTTTCTAACATTTGGTTTTCTCGAGGACGATCAAAAGATAAGTGTGGGGCTGTGATTGTACTCTAAAATTGCATTTTTATCATCACTTTTACACATATATCTTTGATCATTCCTTTATTAATTAATGTTATTAACCCCTTTTTTGATTATAGTGTGTAGTTACTTAAATGAGAGTATAAAGATACAAGAGTTTCATTTTATCCCTAATCTTATCTAAAGTTAGTTTTAAGTTGAATTCAAAGGAGGAAAGGATTAATCTTCATCTCCTAAATTTAAGTTCAAATTCAGAAGATAAAGTCCTAGAAGATGAAATGGATAAAGTTAATCCTAAAAGAGAAAAGGAGGATAATTCAAATTAAATGGAGTTCAAAATTAATTCAGACTCGAATTCTGACAGTACACCTTTTCGTATTCGGATCATAACGTTTGCTATAGATATTCAAATCCAATGATTTAAGATGCTACAAAATGAAGACTTGAAGGAATACAATTGTTATGTTTACCACTCTATCTAATTCAGCTATCTGATGAGTCATATTTAGCAAACAACACGCCAACTTGCTGCAGGACTGAATTCCTTATTGAATTAGAAAACCTTCTAATTTGTATCCTATTATGATTAGATTTGATGCCTATTTAAAGAGCTGAAATCTCTCATTGTAAAAAATCTCCACATCAGAGATCATAACTTAGGATTTTTCTTTAGTTTCTCTTTCAAATTTTCTTTATAATTTTTTTCTACTTCTACTTCTAATTCAAGATTTATGAGAAGGAGAAGCCATTGTAATTCGAGGTAACAGATAATTCAAGGTGCTTTCTTTCTTTCATATCTCTTTTGTTATTTACTTTATTTTTTACTTTTTCTTATTTTTTTATTTATTTCTTGCTTTATTTTACTTGTCAGGTTTACTATGAGTAGCTAGATTTTTCTCATGGCTTGCTAAGACATCACCACCATCACATCTAATATCTAGTAGATAAAACGGATTAGATCATATGCATGCCTACTCTAATTTTATTCTTGAAGACTCATTAGGATAAGCAACTAAATATTTGCTAATACTTCTTAATTGTTTTTCTTAATCTATACTTGATGAAAATCTTGATATTTTAATGTTAAACGTTAATTAGTGTTATTTCAAATAGGGCTAAAAATTGGTAAATACTTTTTAATGATTTTTTCTTACTTTATACTTAATTGACAACCTTGATATTGTAACGTTAAAACTTGGATGGTATTATTTCAAATCATAACCTAGTTTCTATCCCACGTATCTTGCTTGATTTTGTGGTAGAATATCATGTTTAGGATTTGAAGTAAAGTAATTATCTATCTAGCATTAGCATGTATGGTGGTTGATTATTAGTAAGTTGTGAACCTTTTTTTTAGATTAATTCTTTTTTCACATACAATCTATCCCTCTTTTCTACGTTCTTTAAAAACAAAGAAGATAATAAGAAGACAATATTACCAAAAAGCTTCCATCGCATCTCTCCTTGAGGTTCGACCCGTTTAGCTCTTGCTACAGCGGTTAAATTGCAAAGATTCAGAGTTAAAACTGATCACATATACTTCTCATATTCTCTGTACTCTGTTTTGTGCAATCAACTATAGATTGAATTAAAGATGCTTTATATTTAAACCATTCATGTTCTCTTGTAGAATCCTAAATCGACTAAGATGCTTCTTTTTTGGTTTTTTGTTATCCTTTATTAAACCTTGAATTGGTTAGAATTTTTTTCGTTCTTGAAAAGAGTAAATTGCAGAAAGACTTACTGTACTATTGACCATATAGCACTAGTATCCTCTAAACTAGATTATTAGTAAGTACATGAGTCAACAATGTTTATTTTTTTTCTTCCTAATTTTGTCGTTCTCTTTCTTATCTTTCTACTCATGTTCTTCCTTCTTTCACTCCTACCTTACATACTTCTTCAAAACCCATATGTTAACTCAAATTTGGATCATCTTTTTTCTCCTCCTCCTCTCTCTCCCACTATACTTTCACCCCCTCCTCATTTTCCTCTTCTTTTCACTTCTCTTTCACCTTTTTTTAAAAACTCATCCTTCAAATAAACTCAGTTTCCTCCAAATCAAACTATTTCTCCTATTTTCAAAATATAGCCTCAAACTCAAAACTAATATTGCTCTTTCTCCCTCTTTCAAATCCAAACCCAAACTCAAAATTTTTGCTTTCTCTTCAAACCTAAATCTTCTTTTCTCTCCAAAACCCAAACCCTTATTGTTGTTAATTTCATAGAGAGAATAGCCATTAACTGAGTTGCATGAGAGCTTAATAGAGAAAAAGGATTTATGTATCAATTCCAAAGATTTGGGATGAAGACCTTGTTATTGTTCTTATTCTAGTTTTGAACTATTTGCTTCCTATGACTGCCTCATTGGACGTAAATTCTAGCTTCGTAACTAGATCTTAGTGTCCATTAAACACAGTTACAAAATGTTCTCTTAAAATATAATAATCATTTGAAAATATTATTCTACTGTGGTATTTGGTAGAATATGTAATTTATTTACATAAAAATCTAACATTAATTAGTATAAATTTATCATGTCGCTATCATATTTATAAGAAGTTGGTCTTTTGCATCCACTCTTTAAATTTCAAATCCAAACTTAAAATCCTCTACAAGTTGCTACGGTTATAACTTGATGTGGTTCCAGCTATTACAGTTTTCTACCGGTGCAGAGGGGGGAGAGAGAGGAAAAAGGTGTGGGGAGAGAGTGTAAAATCTTGTTAGTATAGTTTTTTAACTCATTAGAGAAGATAGCACAGAGATCGGAGTTCAACGGAGTATAGTAGAAGACCAGACGCAACCGAAGACAAAGAGTCGGTCGAGTGGCCATGCACAAAACGTGCACAAGAAAGTTACAGTTGACTGCTCGATCGATCGCCCAGAGGAAACGATTGATCACCCAGAGGAAGCAGTGGCAGCAGATGAAGTCGGACCCCCAGTCGTCCGACTGAGATGCTAGAGTTTAATAGAGAGTTGGATCTCTACATATTTTCCCACTGATCGACCGCCCAGTCGACTTCAGCAAGGAGCCAATCAAGCGTCTGGTCGACCGAGACACGTGTTCTGGGTTTTCTAATATGATTCTGGGTTCGTTTCTGATCCAAATTCAGATCCGTTGGTTTTCTTTTCTTCAAAGATTCTCTAATTATATAAAGAGGGGTATTGTCTCCAATTAATATATCTTGTAATTGATTGATTAATAAGATCTCTCCCCCTTCTACCTCTAGGACGTAAGTGTTGGCCCAGAGGCCTTCCACTCTAGTTTTGATGATGATTAACTCATGTAGTTATGTGTACTAATAATCTTGTGATTTTAGTTTCAGATCATTAATCAAGATATTAGTTGGTGATTAGCTTCAACAAGATGGTTTGGAAGCTTTCACATGGTGATTCAAGAGCCCGAGCATCAAGATCATATATAGCACTCATTGGAGTCAAGCTCGGTGGATCACATTTTGGATCGAGTCGGCTTGGAGACGGCGCTCTACAAGAAGACATCGGTACCATAGTTTTTAGTTTGTGTTTTAGATCCATGTGTAAAGATTAGATAGTGTGATAAGCTCAAGTTCACAATACACACACGTTTTATGTTTTGGATATTGGTTTTCGTTTTTCCGTTTTGGTTTAATCGATCTTAGTTTTCATGAATAAATATTGATTCAAAACAAGTTTACATGGTTTAAATGTATATTAGATATGTTCTATATACATGCATGCTTCAACTAATTAGACAAACTTATTTTGATATGCCTGTTCATGAGTTTTTAGTATTTTGGTACTTTAACAAAACATATTTTGGTATTTAAAGTCAAAAACAATGATATGTATATGTTTCATGTATATTGGACCTATGTCCATATGCAACATGCTTTAAAAAGCTTAAGTACCATTGTTTTGTATTTGGATAAGGTTTGAACAAAGGTTATTTGAAAAATCAATGTTTGGTAAAAATACAGGTTTTGGTTTTTAATAAAATTTGTAAGACACAAAAATAGTTCAAAATGTTTGATAATTGTGATGAAATTTTTATCACATGTTTATATATCAATGTAAAATGAGAAAACTATTTTTGTAGATTTTTAGAGATTTTATGGGAATTTTTAAGACTTTAAAAATTCAGTTTTTCAGTCCCAGATTTTGGCTGCCAGGCTCTGGCGGTCGACCGTTACGGTCGACCGGGCCAGGAGCCGGTCGACCGTAGCGGTCGACTGGACGTGCACAAGATTGTGCACGTAGCCGTGTCAGTCGGCCGGTCGACCGACCGGTCGACCGACTGAGAGCAACCCACTCTCGGGTTGCTCCCGGTCGACCGGGCGGTCGACCGGACAGAGAGTGTTGCTCTCTGTTTCTGGGGCCGGTCGACCGGGCGGTCGACCGGTAGCTGCCAACGGTCAAAAATCGACCGTTGGCCGGTCGACCGGTAGGCCGTTTCTGGCAGTTTTAGCTGCCAACGGCTATATTTTTCTAGGGGCTATAAATACCCCATTAGTGGCCAGCTTTCATCAAGAATTTTTGTGCTAAAATTACTGAACTTTCTCTAGTGCTTATACAAGTTTGAAAAGAGTTTCTTTGTGCCAAAAAGATCAATCTTTATTGTTTTAAAAGTGTTTCATTATTTCAAAGAAAAATAGTCTTTTGGGAATTTGTTTTGGTCTAATCATTCTATATCTTTGTGGAAATTTCCCAAGTGATTTTTCTTTGTTTTAAACACTTTGTTTTCCACACTTGAGCTTTATTCTATCCTATCTATAGGGTCTTTGTGTTTGTAGAAAAAAGAGATTGGTTTGTGGTCTTTTGATCACCAAGTTGTAAACCCTATCTTTGCTTGGCTTTGTGCCTTTCCCTCATAGTGTTGAGGAGGTTGTGCAATTGGGTTGCATCCCTCAAGTTGTGAGGTGATCCTTGTTTAGCTTTGTGCTTATCCCTCAAGGTGTGAGGTGATTTTTGGTTGGCTTGGTGCTTTGTCTCTAGTGAGAGGTTGTGGTTGTAAAGAGAGGAGTTGGGTACTCCTAGTTATTGTATTGCCCCAAATCCTCGGTAGAGGTTCCTTGTGTGGGAGTCCTTTGTGGACAAGCTAGTGGATTCGAAATCCTTCTGGGTGAAGGCGGGGACGTAGAGCTGGGTGCTCGAACCTCGAAACAAATCTTGTTGTTTGCGCTTGATCCATTGACTCTCTCTCTCTATTTACTTTGTGCATTGATCATATTGCTATATCATATACTTGCTTGTGTGTTATTTCAACTACTTAAATTTCACATTTAGTTCACTAGATTAGCATTATCACTTATTCACCCCCCCTCTAGGTGATTTCAATTGGTATCAGAGCCTACGCTCCTGATATTTAGGTTTAACCACCTAGGAGTGAGATCTTGGTTTGCTAATCTTCTTTTTCATTTGCATTTTGCACACATATAGTTGCACTCATGGATAGCCCTCCTATGTTTGATATTTCTAGACTTGATATTTGGAAGGCCAAGATGAGTTGTCATTTGAAAGCATTAGGTAATAAAGTATATCAAGCCATTACCAAGGAAACCCTCCCTAATGATAGCAAACATAAAAAGGCCAATGCATTAGCCCTTAAGACACTTAGAGCATATTTTGATAAAGATTTATTATATGTGTTTGCTCACTATGATTCGACTTTTGCAGTTTGGAGCATTATGACTTCTCCCGAGCTTCCAAAGATTATCAATAGGATGAGGAGATCTAGGAAAGACAAGTCCGACGAGTGTTGTCTCATGGTCCAAGGGAATGACTCCCTTGAGGTACAATCAGAATCTCTACTAGATGATAGCTCTAGTTCCTATTGCTATGGATGTTTAGAAGTTCAAACCTTAAATGTAGAACTTGCTACAAAGCTTGAAAAGTTTTTGGAAAAATATGAACTTTTAAAAAAGAAGAACTTTAAACTAAAAGAAGAAATGAAGGATTTATGTTCAAGTTTTGAATTGATTTTGCAAGAGAAGGAAGAGATTACTAGTGAACGTGACTCACTTAAATCTCAACTAGACCTTGCCCTAAAGGAAAATGAATTTTTAAAAAATAAAAATGATTGTGATGATTTTTGAAAAACAATGAAGTTTTATCTTCAAAATTAGATGTTATTTTAAAAGATAACAATTCTTTGAAAAATGAAATTGATTTTATTTCAAAAGAATTAGATTTAGTTTTAAATAAAAATAAATCTTTGAAAAATGACATAGATACTCATGTTTGCCATGCTAGTGTAGCTTCTTCTTCTTCTAACACACCTATTGCATGCTCCACTTTATCTTCAAGTATTGAAAATGATATAAATGTTTTGAAGAAAAGTGTTGATTGTTTGGGCTCCACTTTGAGCCATTATGCCATGAACCATACACGCTTAGAATCCTTGGTTCGAAAGAAACAAGTTCCATTATTGCATGCACACCATACACAACATATACATGCTCCTCATGGACACAATCTTAACACTATGTATGCTCATGTGTACACTTTACACATTTTGGTCGTAAGGGCCACCTTGCTAGATTTTGCTATGATCGTATACATGATGAAAATTCAGCAAATAATTTTGTTTGGGTTAGGAAAGGTACTAACCCCTGTGGACCCAAAAGAATATGGGTACCAAAGACCACCCCCATGATTTTTGATGTAGGTGTGGGCTCTCGCATAACGTGAGAGTATTGGTGCCTTGAAGTAGATGCGTTCCGTGCTTAAAGAGTACAATTTGGATGCATTACTTTCAAGGGGAGTTTGGTAGAGAGGACCACCATTGATTTGGAGAACTAGAGAGGTGCCCTTATCGATTTTGGTATCAATCTCTAACTCCCTTTTATATTTGCATGTTTTTCTTGTTCATCAATTTATAGCATGCTATGGTTTATTGTTCATTATGCTTATACCATGTTTATTAGATTAGTAATATACATGTTTAGTTACTTGAGACACTTCTTGCTTATATGAATTTATATCTATGTGTTCTCACCTTGTTTTTAACTAATATGTATGCTCTAGATCTAATGCATATGCTTCTACATAATGATCATATGGATGTTTATGATTTTTATTTTGATGCCTCATGTTTTTGATTAGTATGTCAAATGCCATGATTATTAGATCATTGACATACATGTATAGCATTTGAGATCACCCATGTTTATATGGACCCATATGTTGTGTTCTCACCATTGTTTAGCTATTATGTATATCATAGTTCTAATAACATGTGGATTTACATAATGATTGTTTTTATGTTTATCATGTTGATTTATGTTCTGTTTTATACTTCATGATTTGATTACTTGTTTAGATGTTAGTTTTTCATTAAAACTAGGATATATACTTGTACATATTGTGGGCCACAAATAGATCATTATATGTTTGTGCTTGAACGTTCTTTTGTACCCATTAGATGTGCTAGTACAGTCTAGTTTTGATGATTCATGCATTTTAAACTTGTATTCCCATTTTTGGACATGTTTTATGATTATATGTTTAACTTCATGTATATGTCTATCTTGTCCAAACTATTGATTATATATATACATCCTTTTGAGCCACGTGCCTTCATGCATACATCTTTGTGGACTCGTTGTATTTGGATATGTATGTATACTTTAGTTTGTATAATACATACATATACCTTGAAGTATAGATAGTTTTAATGAAAATTTTGGTGTTTCATGTTTTCATGTTTTTAAGGAATTTCAATTGAGCTTAATTGAATATTTTCATGATTGTGTGTTTCACATTACACTTGTTCACTCACTTTATTATGTTTCTCATGATTGTGTTTTCATGAGTATGATATGGGCTTTATGGACTTTGAGTGTTTAGTGATCATGTGATTTACATGTGTTTCATGAAAAACAATTTTGTTTTATTCCTTGCTTGAAGGATCTCGTACTAGTTTACAAGTTTTTCCATTTAACTAGTTTCAATATTCTTCGTTTTGGTAGAGTTTTTCAAACATTCAATATTTTCAAACCTATTTTGAAAACCCTACCCTCAACGGGCGGTTGGATGGGCGACTATGCCTTTTATGCTTTTGTTGAAAATCATTTTAAACTTGAGCATGATTGGGAGGATAGGAAATATGAGATATACATTTGATATTATTGTCGTTTCAATTAGTATCATTGAATTTTTTTCAATTGGTATCTATATTGACATTTCTTGTATACTCATATATTTTTTTATGTATGTATGCTTTCACTTCAAATGGTATCAATCTCGATTGGTATCTAATTTTTCATACATATATATGTTTTATTTGTGCTTATTATATCCCTATATTTTTAAGCACAAATTTTGATTATGATAAGCTTATGAAAAATAAAAAAATAAAAAATTTTGATCATCGTTTTTGTTGGTATTTCATAAAGGGGGAGAAAACTCGTATTTCATCTTTCAATTGGTATTTTGTTTACCATTGGTTTTGTATTCCACTCCCTTACTTTATGATGGAAAATAAAAAAATGAATTTTTATCTTATTTTGGTATCATATGTGCTAAAATGACAAATTCTTACAATTGGTATCAAGATGTTTATTTGAATATTTTCAATTGGTATCAAGATTTTATTTGTTTTCTCAAAATTGGTATCAATGCCTTTATTTAACTTTTAATTGGTATCAATTCTTAAATGTTTTTATGTTTCCTTTCAATTGGTATCAAAATGTTCTACATTGACATATTTTAATTGGTATCATATTTGACATCATTTAAAAAAAAAAACAAAAGGGAGAACATATTTTTGTTTTATTCAATCCCTTGTTGATGATTGACAAAAGGGGGGAGAATTATTTTGAGTTTATATGCATGTTTTTATATGCATGTTTTGTTTATCTAGAAACATAGTTTGTTTTATAGTTTGTTTTATTTATTAGTTTGTTGTTTAATTGTTTGTTTAATTGGTATCATGAGCATTTTTCGTTTATTTGTTGATATCAAGAGCTTTATGTAAAGAACATGTTTTTATTGTGGTATCAAGAGCTTTAATAGAGTTTTACCTTTTAATTTGGTATCATTATTTGTTTTATGCATGTCTATGCATTTTCATGTTTAATTCTCATTGCATATTTATATGTTTATTATGATGCATGAGTTAAGGGGAGCTTCTTTGAAGCTTAACTTTAATCCATGCATATATAACTCCATGAGTTTTGTCATCATCAAAAAGGGGGAGATTGTTGGCCCAGAGGCCTTCCACTCTAGTTTTGATGATGATTAACTCATGTAGTTATGTGTACTAATAATCTTGTGATTTTAGTTTCAGATCATTAATCAAGATATTAGTTGGTGATTAGCTTCAACAAGATGGTTTGGAAGCTTTCACATGGTGATTCAAGAGCCCGAGCATCAAGATCATATATAGCACTCATTGGAGTCAAGCTCGGTGGATCACATTTTGGATCGAGTCGGCTTGGAGACGGCGCTCTACAAGAAGACATCGGTACCATAGTTTTTAGTTTGTGTTTCAGATCCATGTGTAAAGATTAGATAGTGTGATAAGCTCAAGTTCATAATACACACACGTTTTATGTTTTGGATATTGGTTTTCGGTTTTTCTGTTTTGGTTTAATCGATCTTGGTTTTCATGAATAGATATTGATTCAAAATAAGTTTACATGGTTTAAATGTATATTAGATATGTTTTATATACATACATGCTTCAACTAATTAGACAAACTTATTTTGATATGCCTATTCATGAGTTTTTAGTGTTTTGGTACTTTAACAAAACATATTTTGGTATTTAAAGTCAAAAACAATGATATGTATATGTTTCATGTATATTGGACCTATGTCCATATGCAACATGCTTTAAAATGCTTTAGTATCATGTTTTTGTATTTGGATAAGGTTTGAACAAAGGTTATTTGAAAAATCAATGTTTGGTAATAATTTAGGTTTTAGTTTTTGATAAAATTTGTAAGACACAAAAATAGTTCAAAATGTTTGATAATTATGATGAAATTTTTATCACATGTTTATATATCAATGTAAAATGAGAAAACTATTTTTGTGGATTTTTAGAGATTTTATGGGAATTTTTAAGACTTTAAAAATCCAGTTTTTCAGTCCCAATTTTGGCTGCCAGGCTCTGGCGGCCGGTCGACCGTAGCGGTCGACTTGACGTGCACAAGATTGTGCACGTAGCCGTGTCAGTCGGCCGGTCGACCGACCGATCGACCGACTGAGAGCAACCCACTCTCGGGTTGCTCCCGGTCGACCGGGCGGTCGACCGGACAGAGAGTGTTGCTCTCTGTTTCTGGGGCCGGTCGACCGGGCGGTCGACCGGTAGCTGCCAACGGTCAAAAATCGACCGTTGGCCAGTCGACCGTCCGGTCGACCGGTAGGCCATTTCTGGCAGTTTTAGCTGCCAACGGCTATATTTTTCTAGGGGCTATAAATACCCCATTAGTGGCCAGCTTTCATCAAGAATTTTTGTGCTAAAATTACTGAACTTTCTCTAGTGTTTATACAAGTTTGAAAAGAGTTTCTTTGTGCCAAAAAGATCAATCTTTATTGTTTTAAAAGTGTTTCATTATTTCAAAGAAAAATAGTCTTTTGGGAATTTGTTTTGGTCTAATCATTCTATATCTTTGTGGAGATTTCCCAAGAGATTTTTCTTTGTTTTAAACACTTTGTTTTCCACACTTGAGCTTCATTCTATCTTATCTATAGGGTCTTTGTGTTTGTGGAAAAAAGAGATTGGTTTGTGGTCTTTTGATCACCAAGTTGTAAACCCTATCTTTGCTTGGCTTTGTGCCTTTCCCTCATAATGTTGAGGAGGTTGTGCAATTGGGTTGCATCCCTCAAGTTGTGAGGTGATCCTTGTTTAGCTTTGTGCTTATCCCTCAAGGTGTGAGGTGATTGTTTGGTTGGCTTGGTGCTTTGCCTCTAGTGAGAGGTTGTGGTTGTAAAGAGAGGAGTTGGGTACTTCTAGTTATTGTATTGCCCCAAATCCTCGGTGGAGGTTCCCTGTGTGGGAGTCCTTTGTGGACAAGCTAGTGGATTCGAAATCCTTCTGGGTGAAGGCGGGGACGTAGAGCTGGGTGCTCGAACCTCGAAACAAATCTTGTTGTTTGCACTTGATCCATTAACTCTCTCTCTCTCTCTATTTACTTTGTGCATTGATCATATTGCTATATCATATACTTGCTTGTGTGTTATTTCAACTACTTAAATTCCGCATTTAGTTCACTAGATTAGCATTATCACCTATTCACCCCCCTCTAGGTGATTTCAGTAGACAATTGTCGAGCCTCGTTAAATTTGTGTTTCTCGCTTTCTTCTCTCTGTTTGCTTATTCATGCAATTGGAGACTATTCTCTGGTATGATGCTATTTTTTGTTGCTTGGATTCCAACAAGTGGTATCAGATCTTTCAGGGTTCGATGATAAGTTTCGTTCGGATAGACCAAATCGCTTTCGAGACATTCTACAGTTTCGGTTGGAGATAAAGATCTTATCTTTCCTATTTGAATTTATTTTCACTAATCATTTTCAGTATTGCTTTGAGAAATTTACCAAGGAGATGGTCGAGAATAGTTAATCATTAGTAAAATTCATGAGTCATCTTCCGATGAAGATTGATGTTGTGAAGTTTGATGACACAAATAATTTTAGAATGTGGAGATGTGAGGTGGTGGATGCCCTGACGGCATCAAACCTCGAAGACTCTCTACGTTTGGAAGAAAACCAGTGGAGACATGCAAGAAGGACTGGGATAAGATGAATTGGACGACATATGGTGTCATCAGGTCTTGTTTGACATAGCACATCAAGTATCATGTGCTGTATTAGACTTTTGCAAGGAAGATTTGAGAGATTCTCGAAAAGAAGTATCTGACGAAGAGCATCGAGACTCGATAGCATCTGAAGAGGAGTTATCCATTACTATATCAATCCTATAGGGATATTTGTTGTGAGAGTGTTTTAGGTGATCAAAGAGTTGTGATCACTTTCTACTTTATATTTAAGGAGGCGAACTTGCGGGTTTGCGTTGTTTTGAGTTCTAGTGAGAGCTCGGTGTAGAGGTGCGGCCTCGGCAAATTAGTGTGCTTGCGGTGTGTAGTTCTTGCGGGAATAAGAGAGAGACTAGTGAGTCCATGGAGTTCTAGTGTGAACTCGTTGTAGGTGTTGCGGCACCGAGTAATCTGGTGGGATCATTTTTAGTGAAAATTCTTCATAGTGTTGAAGGTAGGGACGTAGAGTAAGGGTGCTCGAACCTCGAAATAAATCTCCCGTGTTTACGATTGCTCTATCTATCTCTCACTTGTATTTATATCTTGCATGCTCTTATTGTTCATATTCATTACTTGCTTGATATACTTGTGCTTATATTGATATATGCTTGGGGATTGTTTGCTCACATTTGTATTCAACCAAGAGAGCCATAGCGGCACCTCAATTCTTATCTAGAGGAATCTTGAGGAGATAATCTAGAGCCCTTCATCGGGAATACGACTACACTCTTGTGTTATACTTGGTGTGTCTAGCTTAATAATTTTTAGTTTGCATAAATTTAATTCCGCATTAATTCATCATTAGATTAGCTAGTCACCTATTCACCTCCCTCTAGGTGATTTCAATTGGTATCGGAGCTTGGTGCTCTTGATTTGGGTCTAACAACCTTGAGTTAAAGATCCTTTTTTTGGCTAATCACAATATTTATACACACACATGGATTTCATGTTACCTCCCTTGTTTGATATTCTTAACATCCAAACTTGGAAGGTTAAGATGTCAATGTACTTCAAATCCCTAGGTATTCATGTCTATTTTGTTACTATTAAAGACTCTTATTGTTTAAATGGCAAACATCTTGAGGCAAATGCAAAAGTCATCCATGCTCTAAAATCAACCCTAAATGATGAATATTTATCTAGGGTTTCTAACTTTTGATTCGGCTTTTATAGTATGAAACACTATAGTCTCTCTTGGCGAACAAGAGCAATACTATGCGGGGAGCAATTCGAATGATGGAAGAGATGCTTCCAACTTGTGCTACATGGTCCAGGGGATAACCCCCTTGAGGTAAATTCCGAATCCGAGCTTGATGAGGATGTTGACATGTCTTATGATGAACTTGCATCTTTTGTCAACAACTTCTTGAAAAATATGACTTGCTTAAAAAGGATAATAAGAAATTAAAAATTAAATTTGATTCCATTTTAAAAGAAAAGGATTCTTTTCAAAATAAACTTGAAAATGTTTCAAAAGAAAATGAAGCTTTGAAAAAGAAGAATATTTTCTTGTTTTCTAAATTAAATGATATTTGTGAAGGAAATAATTCTTTGAAAAATAAAATTAATTTGGTGAAAAAAGAAAAGGAGATTGCTTTGAATCAAAACAACTCTTTAAAATGAAAAATTATTTCAAAAGAAAAAGAAAACCTTTCTAAAAAGAAAAGAGTGTTGATTCTCATTCTCACCATGCTTTTCATGCTACTATTGATAAAAGTGAGATTCAATTTTGAAAAAAATAGAATAGATTGTTTGAGTTCAACTTTGAGCAATTGTGCATTTTATCATAATAAATTGGAAACCTTGTTTCAAAAGAAACAAGCTCCACATATACATGCACATCACCCATGGCACACATATACACACTTTGCACGTCATGATCACACTCTCACATGTGCATACTAGAGTGTACAAATGTGCACATTGCGGCCTCAAAGACCATTTAGCAAAGTTTTGTTATGATAAGGTAAATTCTATTAATTTTGCTAATAAATTTGTTTGGGTTTCAAATAATACTAACCCCCGTGGACCCAAAAGAAAATGGGTACCAAAATTCCCACCTCTTGTGTTTGATGTAGGTGTGGGCTCTCACATGACGTGAGAGGGTTAGTGCCTTGGTGGTGATGTGATTGGAACGAGAAATTATATTAAAAATATTTTAAGAGTTAGCAAGTCTTAGTCTCGTTTTAATGTAACTGCGTAGCAAGGGCTAGACGGGTCGATCCACAGGGAAGGATGCGATGCAAGCGTTTCGGACGGTCTTCTCTGTATTTCACTTAGAACAAAACAAAAGAGATATTGATTAGATTTGAATGATTTGAGATATATAGTTTACTAATCATCTACCACAACCCATAGTGTTAGTCTCAAATAGTGAATATCATATTGAAACAAGTAACATCCATCCTAGGTTATTAATTAAAATTCAAGCAAGATGAATAATATTGGAATCCTAACTAGTGTGCACTAGTAAAGATTAAACAGTTGTTCATCTTAATTTCTAAGTATAGCATAAGAGAAGTTTTAACTTAAAGTTATGCTATCAAAGTTTTTAAGTATGAACTTCTGAAGAATCATCTAAAAGTGTAACCTAAATTAAGAAAACCTAATTATCAATTCATCTTCAAGAAGACTATTTTAATCCTAGGGTTTCTAAAAATGGATATCAATCAATTCACTTTCTAAACTAACCTAGGGTTGATCGAGAGATTAGCAAACTACAAATTGAATTTAGTTATTCATCTTTTTTATTTTATTTTCAATTTTTGTTTTTAATGTAAAAAATTGCATGAAAGAGAAAATAAGACAAATAATCGATCTCAGCAGAAAACAAAATTAAATAACAAAGAAGAAAGAGTAACCTTTTATTGAATGTCACTTTTCAAATACAACGCTCCTCTCCTTCTTCAAAATATGCTTCTATGAATAATAAAAACGAAAATACAAGAAATTTCGGAAAGAGGAATAATCTAAAGAAAAACCCTAAGCTTCAGTCTCTGGATCCTCCTCTATGTTGCTCTGCAGGGGTATTTATAGGAGATATAGGAAGTAGAGTCCCATCACAACTCCCCCACGAAAACAGGTAACTATCCCTATCTAAATACCCGCGGAAACGTGGCTATGGCCGCGCTTCCACGGCTATAGCGTGGCCACTGGCCACGCATTTCCTTGCGTGGCCTCCTCTGGTCCGTCCAGGGTATCTCCTTCTGGATTCTGCATACAGACTCTTTATCTTGAGAATTCGGGATAACTTGGGAAGCAAGTTATCATAAATCCGAATTTTTAAAATGATTTTTATCTTTAAACTCTTCTCCTTTTTAAAATGATAACCTTGTCTTACAAGCAATTAGGGTTGAGTAGAAGTCCATCTCATCTTATCCTTTTCCTTTTCTTTTAGCAATTAGTAGTTCTATCTTATCCTTCCTTTTCCTCCCTTAGATTTTAAATAAAGAATTTAAAATTCAAGTTTAGATTAGGTTAGATAATGTAGAAACTTCTAAATTACTACAATTTTTGCATATGGGCTTTTTGGACTTCTGGGCTTTATTCAGGCTTTATTTCTTTATTTTTTAAATTACTCAAGGGCCTGTACACATTAAATAATAAAACATTACTAATAGTGTATAATTAAAAGAATAAATAGGAAATATGATAGTAAATGTGGTGATAAATATGCACTTTTTACTACCTATCACACCCCCGCACTTATCTTTTTGCTCGTCCTCGAGTAAAAATCAAAAAGAATAAGAAAAGAAAAACTAATCTATCCTAACTCACTTTCGTAGGCATCACGGTTGCACTTAGCATGTACAACAAGTCGTTAAACCTCTAAGTTACCCTAGAGGATGAGTGTTGTCTCGTGAGGGTTTTCAGCGGATTACACCCACAAAATCCATAAAATAGAAAATATTTGAAATATGTTTGAAGTGACTAAGTAATCTATAAGTTTTAGGATTATCATTTTTATTCATTCTTAAACTTAGTCTTTATATAATAAATTGTTATCCATTTTAAGTAAGAATCAAAATTGAATTTTTGTATAGTCTTTTTCGTTACCCTAAGTCATATGCTTCCTTGTGAATATTTACTAGGAATTCTTTAACTTGGACTCTCTGCCTCTTTATTATTATTTTCTCTTCTCTTTTTTTTAAATATGTATAACTCATCTAATTTTCTTTTGTGTAAGTATCAAGATTTCTTGAGGCCCTCATACCTAACTAATTGACTATTAGATGTGTTAGTACATATATAAATAATATTTCTTGGTTTTCTTAGGCTTTGTAATCCACCCATGTAGCGAACTTAAAGTCGGTGGCTCCCAAACTGGTTGGTTTTAGGGCACCGGGTGAGAAAACACCCCACGGACTTAAGGATTCGAGTGAACTAGGCCACAAAACTAAGGACTTATTTATAAAATCACCTTTAGGCGTGACTACTTATGCTTCTTGAGGCACATGTATCCAGCTTAATTAGTGAATTTCTTTATTTTTTTATATATATTATTATATATGTTTTTTATAAGGCACAAGAGTCTTTGTCTTAGAATCCTAGATGTGTAAGTGTATTAGGTATGCACATTTCATTAAAGTAAAAATCAAGACAATTACTTCAATTTTTTCTCCTATACCTAAAAATTCAACAATTTATTTTATTTTGACCAAGTTTTTAGAAATCCTAATCATGATTTTCCTCATTCTTAAGATTAACTTAGATTTCTTTCAAAAGATAAGTCAAAATATTGTCCCTTTTTTTATATATATCTTTTTATTTATTTTTTTTTATTGTTATGTTAGAACAATGTTAAAATATAAAAAAAAATTTATAAAGAAAATTGTTTTTTTATATATAACTTTTTATTTTTTTATTGTTATGTTAGAACAAATATAAAGAAAAAAACTTTTTTATATATATTTTTTATTATTTTTATATATATATATATTTAATGTTTTACCCTCCCCCACACTTGTCTCATGCATTGTCCCCAATGTATGAATGGAATGCATGAATGCATGAATTGGCAGAGAGATAGAGTTACCGATACATTGGGTCAAAAAGACCCATGGCTGCATTTACTTCCGGTACTGATTCCAAAAATATTTTAAGACGTTGACCATTTACCGTGAATATATTTCCATTTTTAAGGTCGTATATCTCTATGACTCCCGTGTGGAAACACAGTCTTAACAATGAAAGGCCCTGTCCATCTTGATTTTAACTTGCCGGGAAAGAGATGAAGTCTAGAGTTATAGAGTAAAACTTTTTGTCCTTGGACAAAAGTTTTTCTAGTGATGAACTTATCGTGAAAAACCTTAACCCTGTCCTTCATAATTTTCGCATTTTCATATGCTTCGTTCCTCAACTCCTCAAGTTCAGAAATTTGCAACTTCCGAAGCTCACCGGCCTTATCTAGATCGAAATTCAGCTGCTTAATTGCCCATAAGGCTCTGTGCTCTATCTCAACAGGAAGGTGGCAAGCCTTTCCAAAGACTAGTCTATAGGGAGACATACCTAGAATCGTTTTAAAGGCGATCCTATATGCCCATAAGGCATCCACCAATTTGGTGGACCAGTCCTTCCTATTTTGATTCACAGTTTTCTCCAGGATAAGCTTGACTTGCCTATTGGAAACTTCTACCTGTCCACTGGTTTGAGGATGGTACGGCGTAGATAACTTGTGTGTTATGGCATATTTTCGCATAAGAGCTTCAAAAGTTCTATTGCAAAAATGTGTACCATTATCACTAATTATGGCACGAGGGGTTCCAAAGCGTGAGAAGATGTTTTCTTTCAAGAATTTGACAACAACTTTGTTGTCATTTATCTTTCAAGGGACGGCTTCAACCCATTTGGATACGTAATCTACAGCCAACAAGATGTATTGGTGCCCAAACGAATTAGGGAAGGGACCCATAAAATTAATGCCCCAAGCATCAAAAAGTTCTACTTCTAGAATTGGATTTAGGGGCATCATATTACATTTAGAAATCCTTCCTATCATTTGGCATCTTGTGCAAGTTTTGCAAAAGTCAAATGCGTCTTTAAACAAAGTGGGCCAATAAAAGCCACTTTGTAGGATCTTTTTGGCAGTTTTGCGGGGACCAAAGTGTCCACCGCAAGCAAATTCGTGACAAAAGGCTAAAACGCTTCTAGTTTTCTCATCGGGAACACATCTCCTAATAATTTGATCGCTACAATATTTGAAAAGGTAAGGATCTTCACATATGAAATACCGGACTTGAGACAAGAATCGGTATCTATCCTGTTTTGACCAATTAGGTGGTGTTTGGTTTGTGACTAAGTAATTTACTATGTCGGTAAACTATGATTCCGTAAAGATGGCTAGAAGTTGTTCGTCGGAAAAATTATCATTGATGGGCAGTTCGTCGGAAGGTGCATTTGGCACACGAGAGAGTTGGTCTGCGACGACATTTTCAACACCCTTTTTATCTCGAATTTCGATATCAAATTCTTGAAGGAGGAGGATCCAACGAATGAGTCGGGCCTTCGCGTCCTTTTTTAGCATTAGGTATCGAAGTGCAGAATGGTCGGTGAATATTGTGGTTTTGGTCCTAAGTAGGTATGTGCGGAATTTCTCCAAAGCGAACACTACTGCCAAGAATTCTTTCTTGGTTGTAGTATAGTTCACTTGGGCGTCATTGAGTGTCCTACTTGAATAATAGATCACGTGTTGCTTGTTATCTTTGCGTTGTCCTAAGACAGCGCCTATCGCAAAATCTGAGGCATCGCACATGATCTCAAAAGGGTTGGACCAGTCCGGAAGTGAGATGATAGGTGCAGAGATAAGTTCCAATTTTAACTTCTCCCACGCGCTATTACACTTATCGTCAAAGATGAAGGGCACGTCTTTAGCTAAAAGGTTTGTAAGGGGTCTAGCAATTTTGCTAAAATCCCTAATGAACCTAAGGTAAAACCCGGCGTATGCTAAGAAAGAACGAATGTCCTTCATGCTTCGTGGAATTGGAAGTTTGGCTATGATCTCCGCCTTAGCCTTGTCCACTTTGACCCCTTCCCTAGATATCTCATGACCTAGGACAATCCCATGCTGCACCATAAAGTGGCACTTTTCCCAATTTAGGGTCAAATTCTTTTCGGTGCATCTATTCAGCACTAGCTCAAAGTGATGGAGATATTGGTCAAATGAATTTCCATAGACGGAGAAGTCGTCCATGAAAATCTCTAACAAGCGCTCGACCATGTCAGAGAAAAGGATTAACATACAACGTTGGAATGTGGCGGGGGCATTACATAGGCCGAAAGGCATTTGGCGATAGGGAAATGTCCCAAATGGGCACGTGAACGTTGTCTTATTTTGGTCCTCCGGGGCTATTGGGATTTGGTTATACCCTGAGTAACCGTCCAAGAAACAGTAATACTCATGGCCAGCTAATCGTTCCAGCATTTGGTCGATAAATGGGAGGGGAAAATGATCTTTTCTAGTGGCGGCGTTCAACTTGCGATAGTCTATGCATACTCGAACTTTGGTAGGCAGTCGTGTTTGCACTAACTCTTACTTGTCATTTTCTACCACAGTAAAGCTGGACTTCTTAGGGACCACATGCACTGGGCTAACTCATTCGCTATCAGAAATGGGATAAATGATCCCATTATCTAACAGTTTCATTATTTCGGCTTGTACAACCTTTTGCATGAGCGGGTTTAGCCTACGCTGTGGATCCCTCTTAGGTTTAACCCTTTCCTCTAGATGGATTCTATGCTGGACTATTTTAGGGCTCAGTCCCTTGATATCTGCCATAGTCCAACCAATGGCTTCCCTATGTCTCTTAAGGGTTGCCAGTAGGTCTTCCTCTTGCCTATTAGTCAAATTGGAGGCAACTATGACTGGTAACGTCTCTTTTTTACCAAGGTAGGCGTACTTAAGATGTTTAGGCAAGGTCTTTAACTCCAACGAAGGAGGTGGCTCGATGGGTGGAGGTGTTAAGCTTAAATTTTCCATCTCTATAGAACTTAGATTTGCTGCCCATTCAATCTCATCAAGGTTGAGATCACTAGATTCTAACTCTTCCTCTTTCTTTGACTCTAGTGTGATCTCCTCGTTGTGCTCACTAGTCATATTTTCAATGAAGTTAACCTCAAAGGGTTGGTCGTTTATGTCGTAAGGGTGTTTACCTAAGTTGAAAACATTGACTTCCTTGGTCATATCCCCAAAAGTCAATCTCATGGATCTGTTTCTACAATTTATGATTGCATTCGCGGTTGCTAGGAACGGGCGTCCTAAGATAACGGGAGTTTGGGACCTAGGATTAGACACAGATTGTGTCTCTAAAACAATGAAATCGACTGGGTAAATGAATTCTCCCACCCGTATAAGGACATCATTGATCTCTCCCTTAGGAACTTTAATTGAGCGATCAGCTAATTAGATTGTAACTTGGGTTGGGTTGAGTTCTCCTAATCCAATTTGTTGATATACGGAGAAAGGAAGCAAATTAATGCTGGTTCCTAAATCGAGGAGTGCTCGATTGATTTCAGCTCGACCTATTGTGCAAGAAATGGTGGGGCAACCAGGGTCCTTGTACTTGACTGGGATCTGGTTGGACAATAGCTCACTAATGTTAGTGGCTAGAAAAACCTTCTTAGGCACATTTGTCTTTCTTTTCTTGGTGCACATGTCCTTAAGAAATTTGGCATAACTAGGGACCTATTGGATTGCATCAAGAAGTGGTATATTGAGCCTAACCTGATTAAACACCTCGAGTAGTTTCTCCATATGTGCATTATTATTATTACTCCTAAGCCTATTTGGAAATGGGGCTGTAGGTTGGTGCACCTGTCTTGCTGATTTATCAACTTCAGTTTCTTTGGAGTTTTGTGGAGATGGAGTGGAACTAGATGGAATGGACAAATGAGATGGGTCCTGTGGCATGGATACCTGATTATCAACTTGTTTCCCTGATCTTAGTATATGAACCAAGTTACACTGGTTTGGGTCTTGAGCCTCATTGGCTTGCCTAGGATTCCTAGGGTTTGGCAATGGTTGACTTGGTAGAGTTCCCTTTTGTCTTTCTTGTTGATTCAATTGTATCTCTATCCTAGTCAAGACTTGAGCCAGCGTGTCGTGGCTTTTAACTAGAGTGTCCACCTTTCTTTCCATGTTGGAGAGTCTTGTTTCCATTTGTGAATTTTGGAAAGAGTGTGGAGGATTTTGACCGGGGAAATTTTGTTGATAAGGAGGATTTTGAAAATTGTTGGAGAATTTGGGCCTTGTTTGATCATTGTTGCTTGGGCCCCATGAAAAATTTGGGTGATTTCTCCAACCGGGATTGTAGGTGGACAAATATGGATTGTTAGCGGGCCTTGTGAAGGTCGCACTCATGTGTTCGGGCAAAGTTTGATGAGCTATATAGACGGGACATTCCTCGAACACATGGTTCATGTCTTGACAATAAGTACAGCCCGCCGAAGGTGTCGGGCTGACTTGGTTCACAGAGACTGGTTCTTTAGTTTCAAGAGCTTCTAGTCTTCGCATCACAGCAGCTAGTTTAGCGTCAGTAGCTATGTTAGCCTCAATGGAATGGATACCTCCTTTAGAAGAAGTAGGGTCATTAGTCCTAAATTTTTTCGGAGTTGGTTCCCACTGGATGGTATTATCAGCTAATTCTTCATATAATAACCATGCTTCATGTTCGTTCTTTTTCAAAAATCCTCCTTGGCACATGGATTCTAATAGCGTTTTAGTTTGATATTCTAATCCATCATAAAGAGCTTGACAAAGTCGCCATTTCTCTATCCCATGGTGAGGGCATTGGGCAAGGAGGTCCTTAAAACATTCGAAGTATTTCCAAAAAGGTTCATTGGCTATTTGCTTAAACTGCAAGATGCTTTTCCTAATTAATGCAGTCTTGTGAACGGGATAAAACTTCTTTAAGAAGGCTTTGACGAAATTATCCCATGAGGATATTGAACCGACCTCTAGACTGTAGAGCCATTTCTTTGCTAAGTCTTTCAAAGAGAATGGAACAAACCATAATTTGATGGCATCGACTCCTAGGCTGGGTATCTTTATCATGAGACATACTTCTTCAAATTCTCTTATGAAAAAGTATGCATCCTCAGATTCAAGTCCATGAAATTTGGGAAGAGTGTTGATGTATTGTGGTTTGAGCTCAAATTGGTCAACACCTTCATCGGGTAACTGAATACAAGAAGGAAGAGAGGTCCTAATAGGATAGAACCTATCTTGTAGTGAAGGTGGTTGTGCCATGTGTGAGTCGGGTTTTTGTTCGGGTGGTGAACTGGTTCTAGTTAGTCTAGATGTGAATGGGTCTCTCGACCAAGCTGACATGCACAGTTAACAAACAAGTTCACCCAATCAATCAAAGAAAAAGAAAAAAATTATAGTCAAAATTCCTATTCTAGGGTAAGCCTTGACCTAGACGACTCCTAACTTTAGACTGTCTTTAAGAGGTATATTGCCGACCTTAACCACAAGTTAATCGGCCAGGTAGGTGGCAAGACATGTGGGAGGTTATCCGTCAAAGACGTTCCTTAATTAAGTAACCACCGATCTTCGGGCTTTCGGCCCTTAATCCCCTTCCTAGGCACCGATTTGGCAAGAGTTAATTTCGAACAACTTCCTCCTTCAGCCAATCTCTTAATGAGTCCGAGTTAACCTAAGGCCAACGTCTAGTCAATTTTTATTTAGGGTTAGGGTTGTGAGTGTGATGAAGATGATTTGTGGGCCAAGGAAGGGTGATGAAATCCCCACCTTATCTTGTTTATGGGTTTTGCCCTTAAAATTTTTTTGTGTACGTGTAAAGCAATAGACAAGTAATCACTCAAAAAGCAGTAAATCAGCCAAGAGTGTTTCCTAATCTATATGCAATGCAAACGTACCTTGTCGCCAGCACTCTTCAACAGAATTAAAAAAATTAAATATACAAGTGCCTATGATGCAAGAGTCTAAATTTTTTTTTATTTTTCAACGAATAGGTTACTGTTAATTAATTAGCAGTGTGCAGGGTGATTACAGAGAAAAATTAACAGAACAGAAATAGAACTTTAGATTTTCAGCAACCTGCAGAAAACTCAATTAGTAGTTCACTACTACAGCCGCGGAAACGCGGCTATGGCCGCGTTTGCGCGGCTAGGTAGTAGGCTCTGCTGCTCTGCCTTCTAGGGCAGAGGCACAGAGTTGCTATATGTCCTTTGTTGCTGTTATATTTCCTGTTCTCTGATCCGGCAAACAGAAAGAAAGAAAGAATTAGTTTGAGAATATCGTGCCGTTCCATCCCCGGCAACGGCGCCAAAATTTTGATTGGAACGAGAAATTGTATTAAAAATAGTTTAAGAGTTAGCAAGTCTTAGTCTTGTTTCAATGTAACCGCGTAACAAGGGCTAGACGGGTCGATCCACAGGGAAGGATGCGATGCAAGCGTTTCGGACGATCTTCTCTATATTTCACTTAGAACAAAACAAAAGAGAGATATTGATTAGATTTGAATGATTTGAGATATATTGTTTACTAATCATCTACCACAACCCATAGTGTTAGTCTCAAATAGCGAATATCATATTGGAACAAGTAACATCCATCCTAGGTTATTAATTGAAACTCAAGCAAGATGAATAATATTGGAACCCTAACTAGTGTGCACTAGTAAAGATTAAACAGTTGTTCATCCTAATTTCTAAGTATAGCATAAGAGAAGTTTTAACTTAAAGTTATGCTATCAAAGTTCTTAAGTATGAACTTATGAAGAATTATCTAAAAGTGTAACCTAAATTAAGAAAACATAATTATCAATTCATCTTCAAGAAGACTATTTTAATCCTAGGGTTTCTAAAAATGGATATCAATCAATTCACTTTCTATACTAACCTAGGGTTGATCGAGAGATTAGCAAACTACAAATTGAATTTAGTTATTCATCCTTTTTATTTTATTTTCAATTTTTATTTTTAATGTAAAAAATTGCATGAAAGAGAAAAGAAGACAAATAATTGATCTCAGCAGAAAACAAAATTAAATAACAAAGAAGAAAGAGTAACCTTTTATTGAATGTCACTTTTCAAATACAACGCTCCTCTCCTTCTTCAAAATATGCTTCTTTGAATAATAAAAACGAAAATACAAGAAATTTCGGAAAGAGGAATAATCTAAAGAAAAACCCTAAGCTTCAGTCTCTGGATCCTCCTCTCTGTTGCTCTGCAGGGGTATTTATAGGAGATATAGGAAGTAGAGTCCCATCACAACTCCCCCACGAAAACAGGTAACCATCCCTATCTAAATACCCGCGGAAACGTGGCTATGGCCACGCTTCTGCGACTATAGCGTGGCCACTGGCCACGCATTTTCTTGCGTGGCCTCCTCTGGTCCATCCATCTGGGTATCTCCTTCTGGATTCTGCATACAGACTCTTTATTTTGAGAATTTGGGAAAACTTGGGAAGCAAGTTATCATAAATCTGAATTTTTAAAATAATTTTTATCTTTAAACACTTCTCCTTTTATCTTTAGCCTTATCTTGCAAGCAAATAGGGTTGAGTAGAAGTCCATCTCATCTTATCTTTTTTCTCTTCTTTTAGCAATTAGGAGTTCTATCTTATCCTTCCTTTTCCTCCCTTAGATTTTAAATAAAGAATTTAAAATCCAAGTTTAGATTAGGTTAGATAATGTAGAAACTTCTAAATTATTACAATTTTTGCATATGGGCTTTTTGGGCTTCTGGGCTTCATTCAGGCTTTATTTCTTTATTTTTTAAATTACTCAAGGGCCTGCACACATTAAATAATAAAACATTAGTAATAGTGCATAATTAAAAGAATAAATAGGGAAATATGATAGTTAATGTGGTGATAAATATGCACTTTTTACTACCTATCATGATGCATGGGCTAGATGGACATACAATTGATGCACCGCTATCAAGAAAGTTTGGTGGGAGGACCACCATGTTTTAGAGAATTAGAGTATAGTTCTTATGATTTGGTAATTATCTTTAAACTCCTTTTAATTTACATGCTCTTATATTTGATGATTTTTAGCATGTTTTTATGATCATGTTTTGTGCTTCATGAGGTGAATGCTTGTTCAGATATACCTGTCATTAAAACTTGTGTGTATATATGTACAAGTAGTAAGCAATATTTGATTCTTATATGTTTGCACTTTATTGCTCATTTGTACTCATTACATGTACATGTATAACCTAGTTTTGATGATTTCCTCATTTATACTTGTTTTGTTTATCTTTGTGCATGTTTTGTTTCATGTATATGTTATATTTATCTAAAACTAATAAATATACATGTATACCCTTGAGTCTCTTGCCGTCATGCAAATTATATTATAGACTCTTTTATGTTTGGGATATGTAGTATATTGTTAGTTTTGATAAATCATACATATACCTTGAAGTTTGTTTTTAATTGAAAAATGAATTTTCATGATTTTCATATGTTTGACATTTTTGAGCCTCATTGACTATTTTTCATGATTATGCTAATCACATAACCTTCGTACACTCACACTATTTTTATTTACTCATGATTATGTTTCATGAGCACATTTTTAAGCTTTACAGATTTCGAGTGTCAAGTTTTGTGTATTTAGTATGACTCATGAGATATATATGTTTTGTTTTCATGTTTGAAGGATCTTTAACTAGTTTTTTAAAAATTACTTTAAACTAGTTATTTATTCTTCAATGGGTAGAGTTTTTAAATTTTGCAAAATATTTTCAAACTCTCATTTTTGAAAACCCCTACCAACCCTTTAAGGGCGGATGGATGGGCGACTATGCTTTGTGAGCCTCATTGAATATCTTTTATTATGTGCATGAATACGGTGGATAGGTATGAGTTATACATATGAACTTTACGAAATTCTATTTTTTTATACTCATATTTGTTTTCTTATATATGTATGCTTTAAATTTCAAATAATACCAATTTCAATTGGTATTTTCATTTTCATACATATATATGATTTGATTGTACTTGATTTACAATATCCTTACATGTTTAAAGCACAAATTATGTTTATGCTAAGCTTGACTTAAATCTTGATTTCAATTAGTATCTCAATTGATATTTTAATAAGCTTATGCATTATTGTCAATTGATATTTCAATTGATATCAAAATTTATAACATACTTCAATTCGTATCAATATGTTTCGATTGGGTTTCGATTTTAATTAGTATTAAAAATGTTTTACCTTTCATTTCAATTGGTATCAAAAATTGGTATCAAAATTGTTTTACCTTTTATTTGGTAAATTTACCATGTATTTCAATTGGTACCAAAATATAAAATTTTACTTTCATTGGTATCAAAATTTACAAATTTTCAATTTCAATTGGTATCAAAAAATTTCAATTTCAATAGGTATCAAAAATCTAGTGATATCTTAAAAAAATTCTATTTACTTACAAGTGATATTTCAAAATTTGATTTGTTGATTTAAGAAAATTCAAAAATTGTCTTTAAAGTGATTTTTAAAAAATATTTTGATATGTATTGCCTATATGCAAGGGGAGCTTAACATCTCTTTTATATATAGATTCATGTTGAGTGTATCTTATATTGAGGAGCTTGACATCTCTTCTTTATGTGATACACATGTGTAGGGGGAGCCTAAGATCTCCACTTATGCATTGTATATTATGCTTTATGTAGTTAGGGTTCTGTCAGCCCGTCTACATGTATTGCATGTATGCAGGGGAGCTAACTTAATGTCTTCCTCTTCATGAATGTATATCACATATATATCCTTATTATTGATTTATTTTTCACCCCTTTGTTGATGATTGACAAAAAGGGGGAGAATGATTTTGAGTTTATATATGCATATTTGAGTTTATTCATATATTGAGGTTTATGCATGTTCTTTATTTATGCTTATACAAAAAGAGTGAAAGTTTATCCAAAAAGGGGGAGAAGGTTTTTGGGGAGAAGAATTTTTAGTTTATGCATGTTTCTCTCACCTTTTTTATGCATATATCTTTGTTTAGTTTTATGTGTTGGCCCAAAGGCCTTCCACTCCAGTTTTGATGATGATTAACTCATGTAGTTATGTGTACAAATAATCTTGTGATGTTTAGTTTCAGATCATTAACCAAGATATTAGTTGGTGATTAGCTTCAGCAAAGATGGTTTAGAAGCTTTCACATGGTGATGTTGGCCCAAAGGCCCATCACTCTAGTTTTGATGATGATTAACTCATGTAGTTATATTTACTAATGATCTTGTGTTTAATTAGTGACAGATTCATTATCAAGATCTTAGTAGGTGCATAGCTCAACAAAGGATAAAAAGCCAAGATTTGGAGCTAGCACGGTGTCAAGCTTGGACCAAGTCAAGAAGATGAGAAGACTTCAAGGGAAGACTTCAAGATCAAGACTTGTGTCTAGGTATAAGATTTTGTTTTTGTTTAAGAGTAAAATGTAAATGATAGATAGTTGGTGGATTGCTCAAGTACATATACACACACACTCTTGATAGAATTGTTTTCATAAAAGATTTCTTGGTATAGAAAAGATTTTTCATTTTGGAAAAATACAAGTTTGGTTTTTGGTGTTTCTCATATACTTATCCTTCAACCAAAACCAAGTTTTATGCTTAATACCAAAAACATAGATATTTCATCTTGATTGTGTAGTGGATCATATCCATACACACTATGCCTTAAAATGATCTATAATATCTTGTTTTTGTATTTTGAAGATGTTTTGGAAAAACAAAGTTTAGAAAACATGTTTTGGAAAATACAGTTTTTATCATGAGCCAAATATTTTCAAGTTACAAAAATAGTCCAATCTTTTATGACATGCCTTGATTTTGTGCAAGCATGTTTGTATATCAAAGTATATTGGTTAAACTATTTTTGTAGATTTTTATGTATTTTATGGGATTTTATTAGAGCCAAAAAGACAAACTTTTTAATCCCAGAAAACTGTTTCAGGCTTCGGATAAGTCGACTTACAACCTTTTATAGTCGACTAATCCTGAAGTCGGTCGACCGGCCCGGTCGACCGACGTGCACAAACGTGCACGCCTTTGTGTACTAGAGAACGGCCGACCGTGCCGGTCGACCGCTCCAGAGAGCAGAGCTCTCTGGAAAGTTCGGCTGACCGCACCGGTCGACCGACAGAGAGTTAGACTCTCAGCTCCAGTGGGTCGGTCGACCCGGGCGGTCGACCTGGCTCCAACGGTCAGAAATCCGACCGTTGGCGGTCGACCGCGCCGGTCGACCGGCAGTTCTGACAGATCCCAACGGCTAGTTTTCTGGCAGCCTATAAATTGGGGGTCTTATCATTGTTTTGAGAGCAGATTTTAGGAGAGCTTTGAGCCAGTTTTTCCCATTCTTTTAAAAGGGTTTTCTCCACAAATTTGAGTGCAAATATTTCTTATCTAAAGGGAAGTTTTTATCAAGAGTGTTAAAGAAATTCTTTGAGTTTTCCTCCACCATTCTCTTCCTAGCTTTTCTCACACAAACACTTGAGCAACCATTGTCTATTCATCTTATAGGAGTGTTGTAGTGAGAGTTTTTATTGGTGATCAAAGTGTTTAGATCACCAAGAGTTCTTTCTTGTACTTTGAGGAGGCGGACGTGTGTGTCCGCGGTGTTTTGAGTTCGGGTGCGGACTCGGTTGATTGAGGTGCGGCCTCGGCGAGCCAGTGGGCTTGCGGTGTGTAAGGGACTAGAGAGTCCGAGGGCTTGTAGGTGTTGCGGCACCGAGGAGAGATCCATTGGGATCTTGCATAGTGGAAATCCTTCGTGTGTCGAAGGCGGGGATGTAGAGCAAGTGTGCTCGAACCTCTAAACATACCCTTGTGTTTGCGATTGCCATTCTCTCTCTCTCTATCTCTTTTATATCTTGCATTCAATTATAGTGTTAATCTTTATATGCTTGATATATATTCCTTGTGCTCATATTGATATATTGCTTGGGTTTGTTGCTAACACTTGTATTCAACCAAGAGAGCCAACGCGGTACCTCAACCCATTCAAGGGGAATCTAGAGGAGTTTGTCTAGAGCCCTTCACGGGGAATTCGGCAACACTCTTTGGTTATACGTGGTGTTTAGAGTAAAAGATTTAAATAGGTCATAATTAGTTTTAGCTTCCGCATCATTTGGCATTAAGTGACCATTAGATTAGCCATCACCTATTCACCCCCCTCTAGGTGAACTTACAATTGGTATCAGAGCCAAGTGCTCTTGATATTGGTCTAACAACCTAGAGTTAAAGATCCTCATTTTAGGCTAATCACAATATTTGTACACACACCATGGACTTCATGTCACCACCCACCTTTGACATTCTTAACATCCAAATTTAGAAGGTTAAGATGTCATTGTACCTCAAGGCCTTAGGCATTCATGTTTATCTTGCCATATCTAATGATTCATATTGTTCAAATGGTAAGAATTTTGAGGCTAATGCAAAAGCCCTTCATGCTATCAAGTCAACCCTAAATGATGATTATTTATCTAGGGTTTCTAATGTTGAATCGGCTTTTGTAGCTTGGAACATCATCACCTCTCTTGGCGAAAAGGATCTATATTATGCCGGGAGTGATTCGGACGTTGGAAGCGACACCTCCAACGTGTGCTAATGGTCCAAGGGGATAACCCCCTTGAGGTAACTACCGAATCCGAGGTAGAAGATGATAACATGTCATATGATGAGCTTACTACCTTTTGTCAACTTGTGCTTGAAAAATATGACATGCTTAAAAAGAAAAATAAAAATTTGAAAAAGAACATTGCTTGCATGCATAAAGAACATGATTCATTTAGAGATAACTTTGCATGCTTAGAAAAAGAAAATAATAATTTGAAAAAGAATTTTGATGCTATGCTTAATGAAAAAGATTCATTAGAAAATAAAATGGCATGCTTAGAAAAAGAAAATGAAGATTTGAAAAATGAGAATGTTTCCTTGCTTGCAAAATTGAATGATTTATGTGAAGGGAACACTAGTTTGAAAACTAAAATTGCTTTGGTGGAAAAACAAAGAGAAGTTATTTTTCAAGAAAATAAATCTTTGAAAAGAAAAATTTGTGAAAAAGAAAGAGAATATGTTTGTAATAAGAAAAGGAAAAATGATTCTTTATCTCATCATGCTTTTCATGCCACCACTAATGAGATTAAAGATTTGAAAAATAAAATGAATGGTTTGAGTTCTACTTTGAACTCTTGTGCTTTTAATCATTCTAGGTTGGAGTCAATGTTTTCAAAGAAACAAACTCCACACATTCATGCACATCATAACCATGCATTTGCTTATGTTGCACAACATGATCACACTCCTACACATAAGCATACTAAGGTGTACATATGTACACATTGTGGTCGCAAAGGCCATTTAGTAAAGTTTTGTTATGATAATATTAATTCTCTAAATTTTGCTAATTATAAAAATGTTTGGGTGCCTTACAACAAGACTAACCCCAAAGGACCCAAGAAAATATGGGTACCAAAATCCCCACCTTTTGCTTTTGATGTAGGTGAGGGCTCTCACAAGACGTGAGAGGATTGGTGCCTTGGTAGTGGATGCACTTGGACATGATGGACATACTTTTGGGATGCATCACTATCAAGGAGATTTGGTGGGACAACCACCATGTTAGGAGCTTTGGGTTGGTAACAATCTCTAAACTCCTACTTTTTATATACATGCTAGTTCATTTATCATATTCATATCATGTTCATATTTTTGTGCTTCATGTGGTATTTACATGCTTAGATGTAGAATGTGTCAAACTTGCATGTATACATATACAAATAGTGAATTACAATTGATTCATATATAATTGAACTTCATGCTCATTTGTATCCACTATATGCATATGTATAGACTAGTTTTGATGATTCTCTTTTATACATGGTTTGCCTATTTTTATGCTTTACTTCATGTATATGTATGCTTAATTCAAATCTAATAAATATACATGTATACCCGTGAGTCTCTTGCTTTCATGCAAATATATTTAATGGACTCTTTTATACTTGGGATATGTATGCATATTGTTAGCTTTGGATATACCATACATATACCTTGAAGTTATTTGAAAGAAAAATGATTTTTTATGTTTTGATAAAAATAATTTTCATGTCTATTTTAAGCTTCATTGTCTATTTTCATGAAAATGCCATTTACATAACCTTTGAACACTCATTTTTTATTTTTCAAGATAATTTTGAGCTTTATGGACTATGAGTGCTTGAATTTTATGTACTTAGTATAATTCATGAAAAACATATGATTTGATGTATTTGAAGGATCTTTAACTAGTTTGTCAAAAATCTATTTAAACTAGTTATTTGTTCTTCAAATTAGTTTATAAGACATACACATGATCTTACTATTCTTCAATCATAAATTCTTTGTGTTCTCAAAATTTATTTGATGCTTCATGATTTGAATATTAGTTTATATGTTAGTTTTTGTCAACACTAGGATTTGTACTTGTACATATCGTGGGCCACAAATAAATCTATTTATATTTGTGCTTGAATGCTTATTTGAACCCATGAAATGTGCTTGTATTGCTTGGTTTTGATGATACATACATTTTTAAACTTGTATTCCCACTTTTTGGATTTGATTTATGATCATGTGTTTTCATTTCATGTATATGTGTATTTTGCCAAACTTTAAGATATACATGTATACCTCTTGAGTCATTTGCCTTTAATGCAAATCTATTTATATAGACTCAATTGTGTTTAAGAGATATGTATGTATATTTATTGTGTTGTCAAAACATACATATATCTTGAAATATAAATTTTTTTAAAAAAAAAAGTGTGATGATTTAAAGGAATATTGAAATAAATTGACATTTTTGCTTTATTCCTTGCTTGAAGGATTCCGTACTAGTTTAAAAATATTTTTCATATTAACTAGTGCAAATTCTTCATATGGTAGAGTATATGATAAGCTTACTCTTCAATTGGTATCATTGGATATTTTCAATTGGTATCAATATGATTTTTATATACTCATATTTTGATTGTATGTATGAATGCTTTCAAATTTAAATTATATCAATTTCTATTGGTATTATCTTTTCATACATGTGATCTATTTGTGTTTTAAGAGAGTGAATCAATTGTTCTTAAAACACAATGTATATGCTAAGCTTAATTTAACTTTCAATTGTTCTTAAAGCTTATGCAATATGTTTTCAAGATTGATATCAAAATTCAAAAAAAAAATATGTTGATTTGATATCTCAAAATGTGTTTCTTGAGAAAAGTTCAAAATTTTGTTTTGATAAAGAAATATTCAAAATTTTTGATTTGTATTTCCTATATGCAAGGAGAGCTTAACATCTCTCTTACATATGGATTCATGTTGAGTATATTATAAATTGAGGAGCTTGACAACTCTTCTTTATATGATATACGTGTGTAGGGGGAGCTTCACATCTCCTCTTATGTATTACATAATATGTGTTACGTGAGTTAGGGCTTGTCATCCCTTCTTCATGTAATGCATATGTGTAGGGAAGCTAACTTAGCGTCTTCCTCTTCATGAATGTATATCGCATATAAATTTTTATTGATTGATTTGTATTACCCCTTCTTGATCTCTTTGTTTTTGACAAAAAGGGGGAGTAAAATTTGTTTGATTTGATTTTACTTTGAACCCTTTGTTGATGAGTGACAAAAAGGGGGAGAAGTATTTGAGTGTATATGCATGTTTTCATTGCTTAAGGGGGAGAAGTATTTGTCTTCCTTGTTAATTATGCATATATTTTTGTATTGCAACTAGGAGAAGAAAAAGGATTTCATGTTTTATCTCCATACATTGCATACATATTCATGTGCCTCATTGCCATATCTATTATTTCTTGTGATGCATGAGTTAAGGGGGAGCTTCTTTGAAGCTTTACTTTAATCCATGCATATATAACTTCATGAGTTTTGTCATCATCAAAAAGGGGGAGATTGTTGGCCCAAAGGCCCATCACTCTAGTTTTGATGATGATTAACTCATGTAGTTATATTTACTAATGATCTTGTGTTTAATTAGTGACAGATTCATTATCAAGATCTTAGTAGGTGCATAGCTCAACAAAGGATAAAAAGCCAAGATTTGGAGCTAGCACGGTGTCAAGCTTGGACCAAGTCAAGAAGATGAGAAGACTTCAAGGGAAGACTTCAAGATCAAGACTTGTGTCTAGGTATAAGATTTTGTTTTTGTTTTAGAGTAAAATGTAAAGGATAGATAGTTGGTGGATTGCTCAAGTACATATACACACACACTCTTGATAGAATTATTTTCATAAAAGATTTCTTGGTATAGAAAAGATTTTTCATTTTGGAAAAATACAAGTTTGGTTTTTGGTGTTTCTCATATACTTATCCTTCAACCAAAACCAAGTTTTATGCTTAATACCAAAAACATAGATATTTCATCTTGATTGTGTAGTGGATCATATCCATACACACTATGCCTTAAAATGATCTATAATATCTTGTTTTTGTATTTTGAAGATGTTTTGGAAAAACAAAGTTTAGAAAACATGTTTTGGAAAATACAGTTTTTATCATGAGCCAAATATTTCAAGTTACAAAAATAGTCCAATCTTTTATGACATGCCTTGATTTTGTGCAAGCATGTTTGTATATCAAAGTATATTGGTTAAACTATTTTTGTAGATTTTTATGTATTTTATGGGATTTTATTAGAGCCAAAAAGACAAACTTTTTAATCTCAGAAAACTGTTTCAGGCTTCAGATAAGTCGACTTACAACCTTTTATAGTCGACCAATCCTGCAGTCGGTCGACCAGCCCGGTCGACTGACGTGCACAAATTTGCACGCCTTTGTGTACTGGAGAACGGCCGACCGTGCCGGTCGACCGCTCCAGAGAGCAGAGCTCTCTGGAAAGTTCGGCCGATCGCACCGGTCGACCGACAGAGAGTTAGACTCTCAGCTCCAGTGGGTCGGTCGACCCGGGCGGTCGACCGTGGCTCCAACGGTCAGAAATCCGACCGTTGGCGGTCAACCGCGCCGGTCGACCGGCAGTTCTGACAGATCCCAACGGCTAGTTTTCTGGCAGCCTATAAATTGGGGGTCTTGTCATTGTTTTGAGAGCAGATTTTAGGAGAGCTTTGAGCCAGTTTTTCCCATTCTTTTAAAAGGGTTTTCTCCACAAATTTGAGTGCAAATATTTCCTATCTAAAGGGAAGTTTTTATCAAGAGTGTTAAAGAGATTCTTTGAGTTTTCCTCCACCATTCTCTTCCTAGCTTTTCTCACACAAACACTTGAGCAACCATTGTCTATTCATCTTATAGGAGTGTTGTAGTGAGAGTTTTTATTGGTGATCAAAGTGTTTAGATCACCAAGAGTTCTTTCTTGTACTTTGAGGAGGCGGACGTGTGTGTCCGCGGTGTTTTGAGTTCGGGTGCGGACTCGGTTGATTGAGGTGCGGCCTCGGCGAGCCAGTGGGCTTGCGGTGTGTAAGGGACTAGAGAGTCTGAGGGCTTGTAGGTGTTGCGGCACTGAGGAGAGATCCATTGGGATCTTGCATAGTGAAAATCCTTCGTGTGTCGAAGGCGGGGATGTAGAGCAAGTGTGCTCGAACCTCGAAACATACCCTTGTGTTTGCGATTGCCATTTCTCTCTCTCTCTCTCTCTATCTCTTTTATATCTTGCATTCAATTATAGTGTTAATCTTTATATGCTTGATATATATTCCTTGTGCTCATATTGATATATTGCTTGGGTTTGTTGCTAACACCTGTATTCAACCAAGAGAGCCAACGCGGCACCTCAACCCATTCAAGGGGAATCTAGAGGAGTTTGTCCAGAGCCCTTCACGGGGAATTCGGCAACACTCTTTGGTTATACGTGGTGTTTAGAGTAAAAATTTAAATAGGTCATAATTAGTTTTAGCTTCCGCATCATTTGGCATTAAGTGACCATTAGATTAGCCATCACCTATTCACCCCCCCTCTAAGTGAACTTACAGGTGATTCAAGAGCCCGAGCATCAAGGTCATATATAGCACTCATAGGAGTCAAGCTCGGTAAATCAAGTTTTGGATCGAGTCAGCTTGGAGACGGCGCTCTACAAGAAGACATCGGTACCTAGTTTAGTTTTGTGTTTAGATCCATTTGTAAAGATTAGAATAGTATGATATGCTCAAGTTCACAACACACACGTTTCATGTCTTGGTTTTGGTTTTCGGTTTGTTTGGTTTAACCGATCTTGGTTTTCATGAATAGATATTATATCAAAACAAGTTTACATGGTTTAATGTATATTAGATTTGGTCTATATACATGCATGCTTCAACTACTTAGACAAACTTAGTTTGATATACCTATTCATGTGTTTTAGGTTTTGTGTTTTAACAAAACATATTTTTGGAATTAAAGTCAAAAACAGGAATATATATATGTTTCTTGTATATTGGATTATATCCATATGCAACATGCTTCAAAGTGTTTAAATATCATGTTTTTGTATTTGCATTAGTTTTGGAAAAATCGGATGTTCATTTGGAAAATTCAAGTTTGGAAAAATACGGTTTTTGGTTTTCGGCAAAATTTATAAGTCACAAATGTGGTTTAAAAAGTTTGAAATTTGTGTTAGAATTTTTCACACAAATTTATATTTCAATGTAAAATGAGAAAACTATTTTTGTGGATTTTTAGAAGATTTATGAGAATTTTTAGAATTAAAAATAACTTGTTTATCAGTCCCAGAATTGCCTCTGCCAGGCTAGGTCGGTCGACCAGACGGTCAACCGGACCAGGAGCCGGTCGACCGTAGCGGTCGACCGACGTGCACAACTACGTGCACGCAGGCAGCCCCATAAGCCGGTCGACTGCACGGTCGACCGACTGAGAGCAACCCACTCTCGGGTTGCTCCCGGTCGGCCGAGCGGTCGACCGGACAGAGAGTGTTGCTCCCTGTTTCTAGGGACGGTCGACCGAGCGGTCGACCGGTAGCTGCCAACGGTCAAAATTCGACCGTTGGCCGTTCGACCGGTAGGCTATTTCTGGCAGAATTTGCTGCCAACGGCTATATTTTTCTATGGGCTATAAATACCCCATTGTAAAGAGGTTTTCAGAAAGAATTTTTTGGACGAAATTTCTGAACTTTCTCTAGTGTTTTCACAAGTTTAAAAAGAGTTTCTTGGTGCCAAAAGATCAATCTTTATTGTTTAAAAGTGTTTCATTATTTCAAAGAAAAATAGTCTTTTGGGAATTGATTTTGGTTCATTCATTCTATATCTTTGTGGTGATTTCCCAAGTGATTTTTCTTTGTTTTGAACACTTTGTTTTCTCCACACTTGAGCTACATCTACTATCTTATTCTATAGGATCCTTGTGTGGGAAAAGAAATTGTTTGTGGTTATTAGACCACCAAGTTGTAAACCCCTTCTTTGCTTGGCTTTGTGCCTTTCCCTCATTGTGTTGAGGAGATTGTGCAAGTGGGTTGTATCCCTCAAGTTGTGAGGTGATCCGTGTTTAGCTTTGTGCTTATCCCTCAAGGTGTGAGGTGATTATTTGGTTGGCTTGGTGCTTTGCCTCTAGTGAGAGGTTGTGGTTGTAAAGAGAGGAGTTGGGTACTCCTAGTTATTGTATTGCCCCAAATCCTCGGTGGAGGTTCCCTGTGTGGGAGTCCTTTGTGGACAAGCTAGTGGATTCGAAATCCTTCTGGGTGAAGGCGGGGACGTAGAGCTGGGTGCTCGAACCTCGAAACAAATCTTGTTGTTTGCGCTTGATCCATTGACTCTTACTCTCTCTCTCTCTCTCTCTTCTCTTATTTACTTTGTGCATTGATCATATTGCTATATCATACTTGCTTGTGTGTAATTGCTATTAGTTTTTAAATTCCGCATTTAGTTCACTAGATTAGCATTATCACCTATTCACCCCCCTCTAGGTGATTTCAATTGTTATCAGAGCCTACGCTCCTGATATTTAGGTTTAACCACCTAAGAGTGAGATCTTGGTTTGCTAATCTTCATTTGCATTTTCATTTGCACATTTAGTTTGCACTCATGGATAGCCCTCCTATGTTTGATTTTTCTAGACATGATATTTGGAAGGCCAAGATGAGTTGTCATTTGAAGACCCTAGGGCATCTAGTTTATCAAGCCATTACCAAGGAATCCTACCCTCATGATAGCAAGCATAGAAAGGCCAATGCACTTGCACTTAAGACACTTAGAGCATCTCTTGATAAAGATTTAGTACATGTGTTTTCTCATTATGATTCGGCTTTTGCAGTTTGGAGCATTTTGACTTCTCCCGAGCTTCCAAGGATTATTAACAAGATGAGGAGATCTAGGAGAGACATGTCCGACGAGCATTGCCTCATGGTCCAAGGGAAGGACTCCCTTGAGGTACAATCGGAATCTCAACTAGATGATAGCTCTAGTTCATATTGCTATGGGTGCTTAGAAGTTCAAACTTTAAATTTGGAACTTGCTCAAAAGCTTGAAATTTTTTTGAAAAAACATGATCTTTTGAAAAAGAATAATCTTGAACTAAAAGAAGAAATGAAGGATTTGTGTTCAAGTTTTGAATTGACTTTGCAAGAGAAGAAAGAGATTACTAGTGAACGTGACTCACTTAAATCTCAAATAGAACTTGCTCTAAAGGAAAATGAGTTTTTGAAAAGCAAAAATGATTGTGATGTTATTTTGAAGAACAATGAGGTTTTATCTTCAAAATTGGATTTTGTTTTAAAAGATAACCTTGCTTTGAAAAATGAAATTGATTTCATTACAAAAGAATTAGATTTAGTTTTAAATAAAAATAAATGTTTGTAAAATGATTTAGACTCTCATGTTTGCCATGCTAGTGTAGCTTCACCTAGCACATCTATTGTATGCTCCACTTTATCTTCTTGTATTGAAAATGATATAAATATGTTGAAGAAAAGTGTTGATTGTTTGGGCTCCACTTTGAGCCATTGTGCCATGAACCATACACGCTTGGAATCCTTGGTTCGAAAGAAACAAATTCCATTATTGCATGCATACCATACACGGCATACACATGCTCCTCACGGACACAATCTTAACACTATGTATGCTCATGTGTACACTTGTACACATTGTGGTCGTAAGGGCCACCTTACTAGATTTTGCTATGATCGTATACATGATGAAAATTTAGCAAATAATTTTGTTTGGGTTAGGAAAGGTACTAACCCCTATGGACCCAAAAGAATATGGGTACCAAAGACCACCCCCATGATTTTTGATGTAGGTGTGAGCTCTCGCATAACGTGAGAGTATTGGTGCCTTGAAGTGGATGCGTTCCGTGCTTAAAGAAAACAATTTGGATGCATCACTTTCAAGGGGAGTTTGGTGGAAAGGACCACCTTGGTTTGGAGAACTAGAGCCTTCATCAGTTTTGGTATCAATCTCTAACTCCCATTTATAGTTGCATGTTTTTCATTAATTTATAGCATGCCATGTTTTATTGTTCATTATGCTTATGCCAAGTTTATTAGATTAGTAATATACATGCTTAGTTATTTGAGATACTTCATGCTTATATGGATTTATATCTTTGTGTTCTCACTTGGTTTTTAACTAATATGTATGCACTAGATCTAATGCACATGCATCTTCATAATGATCATATGGATGTTTTATGAGTTTTGTTTTGATGCTTCATGTTTTGATTACTTGTTTGAATGTTAGTTTTTATTAAGACTAGAATATATACTTGTATAACTAGTGAGCTACAAATAGACCATTATATGTTTATGCTTAAACGCTCATTTGTATTCATTTGATATACTAGTATAGTCTAGTTTTGATGATCCATGCATTTGACATGTATTCCCTATTTTGGACTTGTTTCAAGACCATGTGTTTTAAACTTCATGTATATATCCATATTGTCTAAACTATTAGATATACATATACATCCTTGAGCCACGTGCCTTCATGCATATACCTTTGTGGTCTCTTTCATGTTTGGATATGTATGTATACTTTAGTTTGTACATGACATACATATGCCTTGAAGATTAACTCGTTTTGATGATTCACTTGTGTTTCATATTTTAAGGAATTCATTATTGAGCTTAATTGATATTTTCATGATTATGTGTTTCACATTACACTTGTACACTCACCCTATTTGATGGTTTCTCATGACTTTGTTTTCATGAGTATGATATGTACCTTATTGATTTCGAGTGTTTAGTGCCTTGTGATTTTCATGTTTCATGAAAAATAATTTTGTTTTATTCCTTACTTGAAGGATTTCGTACTAGTTTACAAATTTTTCATTAAACTAGTTCGTATTCTTCTTTATGGTAGAGTTTTTCAAACATACTATATTTTCAAACCTATTTTTGAAAACCCTACCTTCTACGGGCGGTTGGATGGGCGATCATGCTCATGTATGCTTTATAGTGAAAATCTTTTTAAACTTGAACATGATTGGGAGGATAGGAATATGAGATATACACTTGATCTTATTGTTGTTTCAATTGGTATCATTGAGTTCTTTCAATTGGTATCAATCTTGACATTTTTTTTGTATACTCATATATTTTTATGTATGTATGCTTACATTTCAAATTGTATCAATTTCGATTGGTATCAAACTTTTCATACATATATGTGTTTTAGTTGTGCTTAGTATATTTCTATATCTTAGAGCATAAATTTTGATTATGATAAGTTTGAGTTTCAACTTTGTTTCAATTGATTAGTTTTCAATTGGTATCCATATACAAGCTCTATCATAGTTTTAATTGGTATTTCATAAAGGGGGAGAAAATCTTATATTTCATCTTTCAATTGGTATTTTGTATTCCACTCCCTTGCTTTATGATAGAAAATAATAATTTCAATTGGTATCTTATGCTTTAAAGAATAATAATTTCAATTGGTATTAAGATTTATGTTTAGAAATTTAAAATTTGTAATGTTTAATTTCAATTGGTATCAAGATTGTTTATTTACAATTGGTATGTTGTTTGTTTACTTATCAATTGGTATCAAGATTTTTGTTTTTCAATTGGTATAGTTTCACTTTTAATTGGTATCAATATGCACTTCATTGACACATTTTTAATTGGTATCATGTTTGATTTGACCCTTATTGATATCGTTTTTGTTTTAGACAAAAAAAAAGGGGGACAACATTTTTTTTTGTGTGTTTTAACCCTTTATCGATTCTTTGTTTTGAACAAAAAGGGGAGAAGAATATGTTTTTATTTGTTTTGTCTTTAACCCCTTTGTTGATGATTGACAAAAAGGGGGAGAAGAATTTGAGTTTGTATGCATGGTTTATGTTTTTATTAAGTTCAATTGGTATTATCAAAAGCATTATTTAAAGAACATGTTTATTTTTGATATCAAGAACTTTAATTAGTTTTGTTTTGCAATTGGTATCAAGGGTTTGTTTTGAAGAATTATTTGTTTTATTTAATTGATATCAAGAGCATGTTTAGTATTCATTGCATATAATTGTTGTTTATCCCTATGCATGAGTTAAGGGGGAGCTTCTTGGAAGCTTAACTTTAATCCATGCATATATAACTCCATGAGTTTTGTCATCATCAAAAAGGGGGAGATTGTTGGCCCAAAGGCCTTCCACTCTAGTTTTGATGATGATTAACTCATGTAGTTATGTGTACTAATAATTTGTGATGTTTAGTTTCAGATCATTAACCAAGATATTAGTTGGTGATTAGCTTCAACAAAGATGGTTTAGAAGCTTTCACATGGTGATTCAAGAGCCTGAGCATCAAGGTCATATATAGCACTCATAGGAGTCAAGCTCGGTGAATCAAGTTTTGGATCGAGTCGGCTTGGAGACGGCGCTCTACAAGAAGACATCGGTACCTAGTTTAGTTTTGTGTTTAGATCCATTTGTAAAGATTAGAAGAGTATGATATGCTCAAGTTCACAACACACACGTTTCATGTCTTGGTTTTGGTTTTCGGTTTGTTTGGTTTAACCGATCTTGGTTTTCATGAATAGATATTATATCAAAACAAGTTTACATGGTTTAATGTATATTAGATTTGGTCTATATACATGCATACTTCAACTACTTAGACAAACTTAGTTTGATATACCTATTCATGTGTTTTAGGTTTTGTGTTTTAACAAAACATATTTTTGGAATTAAAGTCAAAAACATGAATATATATATGTTTCTTGTAAATTGGATTATATCCATATGCAACATGCTTCAAAGTGTTTAAATATCATGTTTTTGTATTTGGATTAGTTTTGGAAAAATCGGATGTTCATTTGGAAAATTCAAGTTTGGAAAAATACGGTTTTTGATTTTCGGCAAAATTTATAAGTCACAAATGTGGTTTAAAAAGTTTGAAATTTGTGTTGGAATTTTTCACACAAATTTATATTTCAATGTAAAATGAGAAAACTATTTTTGTGGATTTTTAGAAGATTTATGGGAATTTTTAGAATTAAAAATAACCTGTTTATCAGTCCCAGAATTGCCTCTGTCAGGCTAGGTCGGTCGACCGGACGGTCGACCGGACCAGGAGCCGGTCGACCGTAGCGGTCGACCGACATGCACAACAACGTGCACGCAGGCAGCCCCATAAGCCGGTCGACCGCACGGTCGACCGACTGAGAGCAACCCACTCTCGGGTTGCTCCCAGTCGACCGAGCGGTCGACCGGACAGAGAGTGTTGCTCTCTGTTTCTGGGGACGGTCGACCGGGCGGTCGACCGGTAGCTGCCAACGGTTAAAATTCGACCGTTGGCCGGTCGACCGACCGGTCGACCGGTAGGCTATTTCTGGCAGAATTTGCTGCCAACGGCTATATTTTTCTATGGGCTATAAATACCCCATTGTAAAGAGGTTTTCAGAAAGAATTTTTGGACGAAATTTCTGAACTTTCTCTAGTGTTTTCACAAGTTAAAAAGAGTTTCTTGGTGCTAAAAAGATCAATCTTTATTGTTTAAAAGTGTTTCATTATTTCAAAGAAAAATAGTCTTTTGGGAATTGATTTTGGTTCATTCATTCTATATCTTTGTGGTGATTTCCCAAGTGATTTTTCTTTGTTTTGAACACTTTATTTTCTCCACACTTGAGCTACATCTACTATCTTATTCTATAGGATCCTTGTGTGGGAAAAGAAATTGTTTGTGGTTATTAGACCATCAAGTTGTAAACCCCTTCTTTGCTTGGCTTTGTGCCTTTCCCTCATTGTGTTGAGGAGGTTGTGTAAGTGGGTTGTATCCCTCAAGTTGTGAGGTGATCCTTGTTTAGCTTTGTGCTTATCCCTCAAGGTGTGAGGTGATTGTTTGGTTGGCTTGGTGCTTTGCCTCTAGTGAGAGGTTGTGGTTGTAAAGAGAGGAGTTGGGTACTCCTAGTTATTGTATTGCCCCAAATCCTCGGTGGAGGTTCCCTGTGTGGGAGTTCTTTGTGGACAAGCTAGTGGATTCAAAATCCTTCTGGGTGAAGGCGGGGACGTAGAGCTGGGTGCTCGAACCTCGAAACAAATCTTGTTGTTTGCGCTTGATCCATTGACTCTTACTCTCTCTCTCTCTCTCTCTCTCTCTCTCTCTCTCTCTCTCTTTGTATTTACTTTGTGCATTGATCATATTGCTATATCATACTTGCTTGTGTGTAATTGCTATTAGTTTTTAAATTCCGCATTTAGTTCACTAGATTAGCATTATCACCTATTCACTCCCCTCTAGGTGATTTCATTATGCACTTCATTGAATTTCTATTTATTTGTTGTTATGCATGAGTTAAGGGGGAGCTTCTATGAAGCTTAACTTTAATCCATGCTATATAACTCCATGAGTTTTGTCATCATCAAAAAGGGAGTGATTGTTGGTCTAAAGGCCTATCACTCTAGTTTTGATGATGATTAACTCATGTAGTTATAGTACTAATAATCTTGTGTTTACTTAGTATCAGATATTTGATCAAGATCTTAGTTGGTGTTTAGCTTCAACAAAGGATTTCAAGTCAACGTTTTTGGAGGTAGCACGTGTTGATTCAAGAGCTCGCACATCAAGATTGCATCAAGTACTCAAGAGGAGTCTAGCTCATTGGATCAAATTTTGGACCAAGTCAAGAAGGAGAAGATTTCCAAGAAGAATTGTGTGATGTTTGTAAGTGTCAAGATTTTATTTTTAAATAAAATGTAAAGGATAGATTAGTTGGTGGATTGCTCAAGTTCATATACACTCACACATAAGATTTATATGTGTTTTCATAAAAGAGGTTTTCATTTTGAAAAATATCGGTTTGATTTTTAAAGCTTAAAAATATACATGTGTTTTATTAAATCTTATTTTAGAGCTTAATGTCAAAACCATAGATATTACATCATATATGTGTAGTAGATCATATTCATACACACTAAGCTTCAAAAGTGTTTAGAATATCCTGTTTTTGTATTTGGAGAAGTTTCGAAAAAATCGATTTTTGAAAATACATGTTTTTGTTTAAGGCAAAACTTCTATATTATAAAAATAGTTTAAAATGTTTGTAACATATTTTGATTTTTACTCAAATATGTTTGTATTTCAAAGTATATCAATGAACTTATTTTTGTAGAATTTATAAGAATTTATGAGATTTTATTGAAGGAAAAAACCAAGTTTTAAATCCCTAAAAATGTTATTCTGGCCTTGTGCCGGTCGACCGACGTGCACAAATGTTCACGGCCTTGTTTGGCTGGTGGGCCGGTCGACCGACCCGGTCGACCGCCAAAAAGTTCTGCTCTCTGGAAATGGCCCCGGTCAACCGGGCGGTCGACCGGCAGAGAGCTACTGTTCTCTGTATCCAGGCCACGGTCGACCGACCGTCAACCGCTGGCACAACGGTCAGAAATCTGTTCATTGGCCGGTCGACCGGGCGGTCGACCGACAGCAGGATTTCCTGCTGTGTTTGTCCCCAACGGCTAGTTTTTGGAGGTCTATATATTGGGGCTGTTTTGGATTGTTTTACATAAGATTTGAAGAGAGTTTTTGGGCTAGTTTTTCCTACATATCTCAGTGGTTTTCTCCACATATTTTAGAGCCAATATTTTTAAATCAAAAGGAGAGTTTATCAAGAGTTTTCAAAAGTGATTTCTTAAGTTTTTCACCACCAAATTAATCCTAGTTTTCTCACACACACTTGAGAGCTATCCATTGCTATATCAATCCTATAGGTATACTTGTTGTGAGAGTGCTTTAGGTGATCAAAGAGTTGTGATCATCAAAGTGTTTCTACATTGTATTTGAGGAGGCGGACTTGCGGGTTCGCGTTGTTTCGAGTTCTAATGAGAGCTCGGTGTAGAGGTGCGGCCTCGGCAAGCTAGTGTGCTTGCGGGGTGTAGTTCTTGCAAGAACAAGTGAGGGACTAGTGAGTCCAAGGAGTTCTAGTGTAAACTTATTGTAGGTGTTACGACACCGAGTGATCCAGTGGGATCGTTTTTAGTGAAAATCCTTCATAGTGTTGAAGGCAGGGACGCAGAGCAACGGTGCTCAAACCTCGAAACAAATCTTCCTTGTTTGCGATTGCTCTCTCTCTCACTTGTGTTTATATCTTGCATGCTCTTATTGTTCATATTCATTACTTGATATATTTGTGCTTATATTGATATATGCTTGGGGATTGTTGCTCACACTTGTATTCAACCAAGAGAGCCATAGCGGCACCTCAACTCTTATCTAGAGGAATCTTGAGGAGATAGTCCAGAGACCTTCACCGGGAATTCAGCTACACTCTTGTGTTATACTTGGTGTGTCTAACTTAATAATTTTTAGTTTGCATAAATAGTTTTAATTTCGCATTAATTCATCATTAGATTAGCTAGTCACCTATTCACCCCCTCTAGGCGATTTCAGAAGGTACTTCAGAAATTCAACATGAACGGTGATATGAAGTCTGTAAGTACACATTGGCTCCTCATTTCAAGTTAAAAGCTACTATGTCTCCTATTTTTATTGAAGAGCGTGAGTATATGGCTCACATACCCTATGCTAGTGCGCTTGATAGTTTAATATATGTAATGGTATGTACAAGACCCGATCTATTACAAACTATCTTAATGGTTAGCAGATACATGTACGATCCCGGCAGGGGTTATTGGGAGGCAGTGAACTAGGTTCTATGGTACATCAAAAGGTACCATAAACGTTGATTTGGTATTCAAGAAGAATGTTACAAGTAAGCATTGGTTCGACTACACAAGAGACCTCGACAAACGTTGGTCTACAACGGGATATGTTTACATATCCCAAGCACAAATGAGCTGACGCTCTACTTTACAGTTTACTGTCGCATTGTTTACTACGGAGGCCGAGTATATGGCCATGATGGAGGCTATGAAAGAGACAATTTGGCTTCAAGAATTACTTGACGACTTGGGATTGTTCAAGGATCTATTGAAGATCAACTGTGATAGCATAAGTACTATCTATTTAGTAAAGAACCGGTATATCATGTAAGGATGAAGCACATCAACGTTAGTTTCACTTTTTTGGGAGATTCTTGATGAGGGTGACATTGAGTTATAAAAGATTCACACGAAGGAGAATCCCAATGATATGCTTATCAAGGTTTTCCAGGAATGAAGTTTGCACATTGCAAGGAGTTACTCCATATCTTTCAAATTGCTTGAGCTCGGTGGAGTTCATTTGGATGAACTATAGATGGTTGATCCCCTGGGTAAGGGATGCATAGGCAACCATATTGGTGCAGCCCGATAAAGTCAACATGGTGCCATGTTGTGTTCGGCTCATATTTTAGAAATCTTCACCGAGGTGGAGAATTATGGGGTGAGTGTAAAATCTTGAAAGCAGAGTTTTTTAAGTCACTGGATAAGATGGCACTGAGATCAAGTTCGACGGAGTACGTAGAAGACATACACAACCGAAGACAAGGAGGCTGGTCAGCAGGCCATGCACAAAACGTACAAAGAAGTTGTGGTCGACCGCCCAGAGGAAGCAGTGGCAGCAGATGGAGTCGGTCAACTGCCTAATCGACTGAGAGATGCAAGAGTTTAACAAAGTGTTGCCTCTCTGCGTATTTGTCCAACAGTCGACCCACAGCAAGGAGACGATCAACCGACGGTCGACTGAGATGCGTGTTCTGGGTTTCCTAATATTATTCTAGGTTTGTTTCTGATGAATTCAGATACGTTGGTTTCTTTTTCTTCAAGGAGTCTTTGGCTATATAAAGAGAGAAATTGTCCCCAACTATTATATCATGTAATTTATTGATTAAAAGATCGCTCCCATTCTGTCCCGAAGACTTAGGCAATTGCCGAATCTCATAAATTTGTATTTTCTCGCTTTCTTCTCTTTGTTTTTCTTGTTCGTGCAGTTGACGATTATTCTCTGGTGTGATGTTGTTCTTTGTTGTTAGATTCCAATAGACGGAAGAATAAATTGAAAGTTGGAGGAACAAGGAGAAGGAGAGGGAGGGCGAGATATATAAGGAAAAAAGTAAGAAATTAAGAGAGAGGTTCATGAAAGAGAGGGAAATAACAATAAAAGAGAGAAAAAGGGGTAAAATTGATATAAACAATTCTTGATCCCAACTGTTAAAGGAGGGGGTCTATCTACTAATAATATAGTTTAGAGGTTATTAATGTTACATGATCAATAGCATACGAGATCTTTCTGCATTTACAAAATATTTTTCTGTGTAACTGATTGCCGCCCAACCCCCCCCCCCCCCCCCACCCTAAACCCAAAAAAAAAAAAACCGTGCACACACACCCACCAATATCTCCACTTGTCCATCTTATCCAAAAAACGTAGACACCACGCATATCTCAAGTTTATGTAGAGAACGATTCATTAAAGATTCTCTACTGATGAAGCAACAACAATTATATTGTCCCAGGTGCTTTTTTTTTGTCGACTTGGCAGTTGCAAATTGTGGTGTATGTGATTTTCCCTTTGCCGGACATGCATGTGTTTAGTTACTTTGTATTCGGGGATTAGAGAATTCAGACAATACTAACTTAAGCTTGGACCTTTTTGGGTTAGGAACCTTCCCTTCCCGACCTATCTGAATGAGCTGTTCAATTAATGGTCTTGTGAACACTAACTTACCTTAAAACTTATAACGTGCCCATAGTTACCAGTTTGGATACAAAAGCAGGATACGAGAAGTGACATGTGTACGAGATACACAGTGCCGAAAAAATATGGGAAATGCATACATATATGCATATCCACACACACGCACACATATATGTACGGGATATATATAGAGATAGATGTGTCATTCGGAAGGATTCGACGCTGAATTTTCTCACATAAGTACAACCTTACGACATCAGAATGCAAGATCCACTTCGTTGAACTTGATCTATATTATTTCAAGTAACTAAAATTCAAAAATCGTATTTTAAATACTTTTTGGCCAACCATCAAATAGGTGCAATATGGATGACGAAATAGTGAGTGAGTTAGTTTAACGGTTGAGAATATTTGAAATCTAATAAATATTGATCTGTGATGGTTTTTAAGTGTTTAGATCATGTTGAAATGGTTGGATCGAGAATTTATATGTCTAAATATGTAGATCTAAGCAACATGCCATTTTCGACCGTCCATGTTGCGTCTACTTGATGGATGACTAAAAAGTATTCAAAATACATGATTTTTAATTTTTAATTACTTGAAATAATGTAGATCAACTTCACTGAATTGGATCTTGCACTGGGTTATGTAGGGTTGTATTTGAGTGGGAAGGATTCGGCCTTGAATCCTTCTGGAATGACACAAGTCTATCTCTCTCTATGTTTATGTGTAATATCCTTAGTTTTATATAGCTCAAAAAAGTGAAATCTTCAAATTAGTTTAGAAATTTATGTAAATTTTGCAAGAATAAGTATTATAGGAAATAAAAAAACCTTGTAGCTTAAAAATTAATAGAAAATAGTCAAATGTTATGCTTATTTAAATACAATTTTTTTTTTATACAAAGACATCTACATATATTCTCAGTACATGTTTCCCAATCAATAATTTCTTAACAAAATGTTGATATTTCAAATTAATGCAAGGAACTTTTTGTATAAATTTATTATATATAAGTCCTTTAAAAAACTAGTGCTTCTATCAATTGTAACCAGTTTCTTAGTAATATTTTAAAAAATTCTCACACAAAAAACTAGTGTCATGTGAATTCTCATGCATTTGAATTAAGTATTATGGAAGTGTAAGAAAAATACCCTTATATATAAATACGATGTCCAAAAAGTATGGAAACATTTCCCAATTTTCCATAATAATAAGGAAAATATCCTGTATTTATATACAACCCTGAGTCAAAATATAGTAGGTCTAAAGAAAGAAACATAGCTAATATATAGCTGCACATATATTTCAACACCCCCCTTGAAGCTCACGGTAGATCAAAGACCGACAGTTTTGACAAGAAGTAGAAAAATTGAGGAATAGTTTGAGCTTTCTAAAAACATCATTCACTTGCTCTTTGGAAAGAATGTAGGTAAGGCAATCTTTTTAACAATGTATTCTAGATGAGTAAAATGACAATTAGCTTCAATATGCTTAGTTCGTTCATGAAATGCATGATTAGTGACAGTAGGATGACATTCTTATTGTCACAATATAAGAGATATTAAGTGAAATAAGAACACTCATACCATCAACAGATCACACAACCATTTTAGCTCCATGGAAGTGTTAGTCATCACTCGATCTCGCTTTACTAGACCAGGAAACAATGCATTGACATTGCTATGCCAAGAATGAGGAAAGGTCAAAGAAAACATAGAAGCCAGCGGTGAACAACGAGTATCGAGATCATCTACCCTACCAGCATCTGACTAAGCTAGAAGAGTGAGACGACAATATGAAGGGAATAGTAGAAACCGAGTCATGGTTCCATGAATATCGCAAAGTACAAGAAAAGTCCAGGAAAAACACATAAGGCCAAGATCTTTCATGTCAAACTGACTATGGGATACTGCTTAAAACAGATAATAGCAACTAGATCATTCTCAGTAATGATCATGTCATCAATATAGAGTATAAGTAGAACAATGCCTCATGGTAAGCAAGATAAAACATGGCATATAAAACTCAATATGTAGCTGGCAGAAGAAGAGACTGATGAAACCTTTCAAACTAAGCACGGGGGCTTGTTTGAGACCATAGATAGCACGATAAAGATGACAAACATGACTAGGTGGTGCAGAAACTCCAGGAGGAGGCTGCATGACTACTTTAGATAAATCATTATGAAGAAAGGCATTCTTTACGTTCATATGAAATAAGGGCCATTTGCGGGACGAAACAATAGCAATAAGAGTGCGAACAAAGATCGTCTTCACAACTAAGAAAATTTCTCTTCATAGTCAATTTCATATTCCTGTGAAAACCCACGGGCACTGACGAGCTTTGTACCACTTAACATGTCATCAAACTGAGTCTTGATATTATAAATCTATTTGCAGCTTACCGATTTGGCACCAGAAGGCAAAGGGACAAGATCCCAGGTGTGGCTATGCTGAAAAGCCTGCATTCTTCATTCATTATTTGTTTCCATTCTGGATACTCAATAACCTCAGAATAAGACTTAGGTTCCTGTAAGAAATGTATAACAGGAAGAAAAGATACAAACTCAGAGAAATAACAAGTCATCATGCAAGATCTATACCGAGCAGGAAGTTGGCGATCTCGTGGAGTGATGAGGAAGAGGAGGATCACTAGGGGACAACAGAATAATCGTAGAGAGGACTTCAGTATGAGTGGCATCCGGTATAGAATCTTGGGATGGGGATGAAACCGATACAGGTACAATAGGGGGAGTGGGTATGACTCTTGGGATAGTTGGTGTAACACCCCGCTTCCGGAATACGTACTTAGTTGCGTATTCAGATTTCTCGATCGTATTTTTCGATTTACTTCCTGTATTTGTTTTGTGTTATGAATTCTTTATATGATTGTTTTGTCTTGGATTTGGATTCGTGGATTCGGAGTCAACCTTAGTTTGAACCGAAGACCCGATCCCAGAGTATTGCTCGGTTTGGACATTCTGGTGTTCTGATTTGATCGATTTCAGTTTTAAACATCATTTTCCAATATTCTAGATTTTATATGATTTTTTGGAATTTTTCAGAATTAAGTTGAAAATCTTCAAAACCGGTATCGGCCAGTATCGTTGACCGACTCCCGGATTTTTAATTTACAAACGGTTTGGAATTTCTAAATATGCCTTTAGACATTATTTCTCAAAATCATATTTTCTATCTGAATACATTTTCTGGGATTTTCCTGAATTTATTGAAAACCCGGCCAATCCGGCGTATACCGAGATTGACGGTTGACCTTATGATTTTTATCTTGAAAAGGAGATTGAATTTCTAAAAACCAATTTCACCAAAAATCATTTTATAATATTTATGATTTTTGAGAATTTTTGGGAAGCTTTCCGGATTACTTTATTTTTGGCTTTTCCGGTGTTTTCCCAGATACCGAGAAGATTGTTCCATATATTCCACTTTGTCTTTTTTCATTTTCTCTCTCCTTCCTCAAACGCGGATCTCACCTACCTGGGATTCCGCATTTATTGTGAAGATCCTTCCCATTCCGCATTTAATGCACTTCAGATCAAATCCCATCAATTATCATGACTTTCTCTCTCCTCTGTTGAAAACGCAGCTTTTGGCTTTTCCCTAAACGCGGCTTAATCCATGCGTTTAAACCATTTTTGCCCAAACGCAGGTGGTGTTCTGCGTTTGAGATGGGAAACGCAAGACTTCACATTGGTTGTTTTTGTCTTATTTGGAGTGCAACATTACAATATTCCTTTTTTCTCTCTCTTCATTTAATTCTCCTCTCCCAAAACATCATTTCCAAGATACCCCCACTCCTTTTTCTTCATCACAACCGCCATGTGGCCAAGAGACATCAAATCCCCCTCAATTTTGCAAAACACCCTTCCCTTTATTTATTTACATCACTTCACAAACTCAACTCCTATAAATACCCCCTCCTTCTCTTTCTCTTCATTTTACTTCTTCTTCTTCTTTGCTTCCTGCAGCCTCCAACAGAGAAGCCACCAAGGGAGAGCTCCTTCTCTTGCTTCCCTTGTTCACCCAAACTCCATCTTCTCCACAACTTCTTCACCAAACTCCACTACCATTTCTTCTCCATCACTTTGTGAGACCGGCCACTCCTTGGGATTTTGGCCGCGTTCTTCCCCGTTGACAAACTTGGAACCGGCCACTCCTTTTGGATTGGGGCCGTGTTTCTCCTCCGGCGGCAAAACTTAGGGTCGGTGCCCTCCTTTTGGATTGGGACCGAACTTCCCTTTGTTGGACGCAGCAAAGATCTTGTTAGGCGAGTAATCTCGCTATCCGCTTGCCTTCTTACGCGAGTGTTTTTCCTCGCCAAAGACTTGATTAACTTGTAGTTTATCAACATAAGATCACAACTCTTAAAAGCTGTTACTGCTCACTATCTCCCAGTATTAGTCGACTTGCCCAAATCATAAGTCGACTAACTCTTTGAAACGCAGCCTGGTTATTCTGGAACGCACCTTATTAGTCGACTAATCCTTTGTGCCAGTCGACTAACCTTTTCCTGAAACGCGTCCTTTTCCTGGAACGCTGCCTATTCTTTCATCCCTTATTGACCAACTCTTTCTTGTGAGACGCGGACTTGTGAAACGCGGATTCATGAGACGCGGGCTTGTGGCAAGACGCGGGCTTGTGGAACGCGACTTCGTGAGACGCAGTTTTACGAAACGCAGCATGCTAGTCGACTACCCCTTGTGTCTAGTCGACTAACCTTGATTCCTAAACGCAGCTTGACTGGTCGACTACTTATGATTTCCAGTCGACTAACTTTTCTGTCTGAAACGCGGCTCTTTGAGACGCACCACTTCCTTGAGACGCATCACTTCCCTGAGACGCGCCACTTTCTAGAGACGCGCCGTTTCTCTGAAACGCAGCTTTCCCAAACGCAGCCTAGCTAGTTGACTTGTCTCTTTGTTATAGTCGACTAACTCCTTGCTTAGTCGACTACCCATGAATCCCTAGTCGACTATCTTTAGCTAACTACTGTGATTGACCACTTCCTTGAATATGGACTTTATCCTCGGGACTTGTATTATTTGTTATGATATTTTCATGACTTGTCACCTGCCTAATATCACCATCCTGTCATGCTATCACTCAACACCCAGCATGATCTACTTGACTTGTGATTATCATGTTTACGGAATCTTGCCTTATTATTGTGTATGGAACTAAGTGCCACGCAGAGCAAAGTGCCACACTACTCGGTGGGGGCCACCTCTTGAATCTGTGGGGCCACCTCTAGAATCCATCCCCTCAGAACAAAGTGCCACATGGAACAAAGTGCCACACCATTCTCGGTGGGGGCCACCTCTTGAATCTGTGGGGGCCACCTCTTGAATCTGTAGGGCTATTCCTGTTATGACATGTTATTCCCGTAATTTGATAATATTGATAAGCTACCACTTGCACGGGGAATGGGAGGAAGTAATGGATGCCGGAATGATACCTTACTTATAGTAATGGAATAAAATACTGACGATTCGTGTTAGTGGGACTTTGGCCCACAGAAGATGCGTGTTAGGGGGACTTTTGGGCCTCCAAACTGGTCCCAGGTGTATGGGAACTACTATAAGAAGTGTTATCAGTTCTCCATCTGCTTCCGTTAACAACCCTCGCCTTGCTTATATATGGATGTATGTGTGTTGGGGTGTACACCCGGACACATACCCAGATATATGGGTCAGACGAGTAATAATAAGTGCCTGTCATGATTCTTGTTATGATCCCTGTTATGCCTGTTATGATTCCTGATATGACTCTTGTTATGATTCCCGTTATGACACCTGTATTGGACTCCTGTTATGATGCCTGTTATGATTCTTGTTATGACTCCCGTTATGTACTCCTGTTATGCCTGTTATGTGTTCCCGTTATGGTTACCTTGTGACTTGTGATTGTATGTGCTTGGTTACGATGATATGAGATAAAGGTATATGGATGAGGGTTTCCTTGTTTGGATTATTCCTTCGACGTACTAGTCTCATGGAAGCGTGACCTAAGCTTGTGCAATCGGTTTTGCTCGTAATCAGATTTCCTGTTTTATGATGATTATGATATACTGGTTCATGCCTGCTATATTTGTGTTCTAACCCCTGTTTTCTGAACTTGATATCCTTTGTACTTGATATCCATTGTTGTATTCACACTTGTGCTCATCCTGGCTTGCCACCTGGCTTTTGCATTACACTCGCCTGGGAGTTTCATCTGACTCCCCTGGATCCTCATGTCCAGGTCATGGAGCTTGGAGCGTGTGGATTCTCCCAGTTGCTGATCAGAGTGGCGCAGCGGTAGCGTGGATCTCCAGCAGACCGTCCAGAGTCTTATCTTTCCAGGCCCCCTGTGTGCCTCTCGAGTTTCCTTTAGTAAACTCGTGAGTGCCTTTTATACTGTTCATACTTGTACATCTCTTTGTAATCTCACAATTGCGCATATCAGTGATGTAATATTCATGTAATATTGGATCACCTCTGGTGATAACTTTGTAATTGTACTCATGTGTTGGAATGTATAATGCACCACTTGCTTCCGTACTCTGATTCTTGCCTGTACTGATGCTTAGCGTATATACGTGAGGGTATTTCTGACCTGCGTATATACGTTGCAGTAATGTCTCCGTATCAGCCGGGATCGGGGCGTTACAGGTTGGTATCAGAGCCTAGGCTCTTACTTCCTCAGTACGTCCAGATGGCAAATTAATGGTAAAGAAATTTGCAACTGGAATGCATGAGTCTTGGTTGTACATTCCAACTACAAGTACAGAGTTATCTATTTCTTCCTTCTGATCTATTTCTTGAAACTTGAGACCCTTCAATCTTTTTCCTTCCAGTTCCTTCTTGTCACCCTTTTTACCAACTCAGATATGGAAAGACGGGGAACACGCAATGGTCCCAACGCCTCACAAGATGGACCCAACAGAGACAGTGATGGTATGATGAGGGTACTCCAAGGAATGATGCAGAGTCAACAGCAGCAGACGGAGCTTTTACGTCAGGGACTGATGGTTGCACCCCGAGAACAGAGGCCAGGCAATGTGTCAGATTTCAGGAGATTACAGCCGGCAGTCTTTTCGGGAACGGAGAAGCCTCTGGATGCAGAACAGTGGCTGATAGACACAACAGATCTCTTGAAGGCGGCCCGAGTTCCTGATGAGAACCAAGTGGAAGTGGCCAAGATACAGCTGAGAGATGTGGCCAGAACCTGGTGGTTGGCTGAAGAGGCAACACTGGAGAAACCCATCACATTGGATCAATTCTCAAAGGGTTTCTATGAGAGGTTCTTCCCGGCAACAGCTCAAAAGGAAATGGAAGAACAATTCATCCGGCTACAGCAACGGAATCGGTCAGTGGATGAGTATGCTGCTGAGTTCTTGAGGCTTAGTAGGTTTGCACCCTACATGGTGTCAGATGAAGAAAAGAGGGCGAGCAGGTTTCAGCAAGGGCTAAAGATGGATGTCCAAATGTTCCTTATTCCTCAACAGCTGAAGACATACTCTCAGGTTCTCTCCATTGCCCGGGAAGTGGAACGAGGACTGGAGAAGAAGAATGAGAACCAGGTGCAAAACAAGACAGCGAAGAGACCTTTTCAGTTGACGAATGAGGAAGATGCAGCTAGGGCAACCCATGGTCCGATGATCAAGCGACCTTTCCAACCTCCTTTTCCTCAGATTATATGCAATTTCTGCCACAAGCCTGGACATTATAGGAGAGATTGTCGAATGGCCAATGGACTATGTTTGGCATGTGGGACAGGGAGACATGCAATAAGGGATTGCCCGTTCAGAAGGGTAGGGAATATGGCACCAGTTAGACCAGCACTTCCATCTCCAGCACTTCCCGCTCCACCACTAAGAAGGAACCCAGAACCCGTTGATCGAAGAGCTCCATTTCCACCCCAGCAGTATGATCAAGTACAGAGAGAAGCAAGACCCAGAGCAGATTATGGCAGAGGCCAAGTTCACAACATGGCGGCAGAGGTATCAGACGAAGCAGCAGCGGAGTATGAAGCTCAGTATCTGGAGCAGGAACCTTGAGGAAGTCACTGTGACAGCACCCCCTGACCTTTTGTATTTTGAGTTGGTAATCCTTCGTGGATATTCCTCCTTATCCTGTTCTCATTGTCCATCCTGGTCCTTCCTGTGTTCATCTTAACCCTGTTTTGGTTTTATGAAGCCTTTATTCCAACCTTTGTCCTCCTTGTGTTCAATTTGCCCCTTATCGAAATTGCGAGGACGCAATTTTTTGTAAGGTGGATGGATTGTAACACCCCGCTTCCGAAATACGTACTTAGTTGCGTATTCAGATTTCTCGATCGTATTTTTCGATTTACTTCCTGTATTTGTTTTGTGTTATGAATTCTTTATATGATTGTTTTGTCTTGGATTTGGATTCGTGGATTCGGAGTCAACCTTAGTTTGAACCGAAGACCCGATCCCAGAGTATTGCTCGGTTTGGACATTCTGGTGTTCCGATTTGACCGATTTCAGTTTTAAACATCGTTTTCCAATATTCTAGATTTTATATGATTTTTTGGAATTTTTCAGAATTAAGTTGAAAATCTTCAAAACCGGTATCGGCCAGTATCGTTGACCGACTCCCAGATTTTTAATTTACAAACGGTTTGGAATTTCTAAATATGCCTTTAGACATTATTTCTCAAAATCATATTTTCTATCTGAATACATTTTCTGGGATTTTCCTGAATTTATTGAAAACCCGGCCAATCCGGCGTATACCGAGATTGACTGTTGACCTTATGATTTTTATCTTGAAAAGGAGATTGAATTTCTAAAAACCGATTTCACCAAAAATCATTTTATAATATTTATGATTTTTGGGAATTTTGGGAAGCTTTCCGGATTACTTTATTTTTGGGCTTTTCCGGTGTTTTCCCAGATACCGAGAAGATTGTTCCATATATTCCACTTTGTCTTTTTCCATTTTCTCTCTCCTTCCTCAAACGCGGATCTCACCTACCTGGGATTCCGCATTTATTGTGAAGATCCTTCCCATTCCGCATTTAATGCACTTCAGATCAAATCCCATCAATTATCATGACTTTCTCTCTCCTCTGTTGAAAACGCAGCTTTTGGCTTTTCCCTAAACGCGGCTTAATCCATGCGTTTAAACCATTTTTGCCCAAACGCAGGTGGTGTGCTGCGTTTGAGATGGGAAACGCAAGACTTCACATTGGTTGTTTTTGTCTTATTTGGAGTGCAACATTACAATATTCCTTTTTCTCTCTCTTCATTTAATTCTCCTCTCCCAAAACATCATTTCCAAGATACCCCCACTCCTTTTTCTTCATCACAACCGGCCATGTGGCCAAGAGACATCAAATCCCCCTCAATTTTGCAAAAACACCCTTCCCTTTATTTATTTACATCACTTCACAAACTCAACTCCTATAAATACCCCCTCTCCTTCTCTTTCTCTTCATTTTACTTCTTCTTCTTCTTCTTTGCTTCCTGCAGCCTCCAACAGAGAAGCCACCAAGGAGAGCTCCTTCTCTTGCTTCCCTTGTTCACCCAAACTCCATCTTCTCCACAACTTCTTCACCAAACTCCACTACCATTTCTTCTCCATCACTTTGTGAGACCGGCCACTCCTTGGGATTTTGGCCGCGTTCTTCCCCGTTGACAAACTTGGAACCGGCCACTCCTTTTGGATTGGGGCCGTGTTTCTCCTCCGGCGGCAAAACTTAGGGTCGGTGCCCTCCTTTTGGATTGGGACCGAACTTCCTTTGTTGGACGCAGCAAAGATCTTGTTAGGCGAGTAATCTCGCTATCCGCTTGCCTTCTTACGCGAGTGTTTTTCCTCGCCAAAGACTTGATTAACTTGTAGTTTATCAACATAAGATCACAACTCTTAAAAGCTGTTACTGCTCACTGTCTCCCAGTATTAGTCGACTTGCCCAAATCATAAGTCGACTAACTCTTTGAAACGCAGCCTGGTTATTCTGGAACGCACCTTATTAGTCGACTAATCCTTTGTGCCAGTCGACTAACCTTTCCTGAAACGCGTCCTTTTCCTGGAACGCTGCCTATTCTTTCATCCCTTATTGACCAACTCTTTCTTGTGAGACGCGGACTTGTGAAACGCGGATTCATGAGACGCGGGCTTGTGGCAAGACGCGGGCTTGTGGAACGCGACTTCGTGAGACGCAGTTTTGCGAAACGCAGCATGCTAGTCGACTACCCCTTGTGTCTAGTCGACTAACCTTGATTCCTAAACGCAGCTTGACTGGTCGACTACTTATGATTTCCAGTCGACTAACTTTTCTGTCTGAAACGCGGCTCTTTGAGACGCACCACTTCCTTGAGACGCATCACTTCCCTGAGACGCGCCACTTTCTAGAGACGCGCCGTTTCTCTGAAACGCAGCTTTCCCAAACGCAGCCTAGCTAGTCGACTTGTCTCTTTGTTATAGTCGACTAACTCCTTGCTTAGTCGACTACCCATGAATCCCTAGTCGACTATCTTTAGCTAACTACTGTGATTGACCACTTCCTTGAATATGGACTTTATCCTCGGGACTTGTATTATTTGTTATGATATTTTCATGACTTGTCACCTGCCTAATATCACCATCCTGTCATGCTATCACTCAACACCCAGCATGATCTACTTGACTTGTGATTATCATGTTTACGGGAATCTTGCCTTGTTATTGTGTATGGAACTAAGTGCCACGCAGAGCAAAGTGCCACACTACTCGGTGGGGGCCACCTCTTGAATCTGTGGGGGCCACCTCTAGAATCCATCCCCTCAGAACAAAGTGCCACATGGAACAAAGTGCCACACCATTCTCGGTGGGGGCCACCTCTTGAATCTGTGGGGGCCACCTCTTGAATCTGTAGGGCTATTCCTGTTATGACCTGTTATTCCCGTAATTTGATAATATTGATAAGCTACCACTTGCACGGGGAATGGGAGGAAGTAATGGATGCCGGAATGATACCTTACTTATAGTAATGGAATAAAATACTGACGATTCATGTTAGTGGGACTTTGGGCCCACAGAAGATGCGTGTTAGGGGGACTTTTGGGCCTCCAAACTGGTCCCAGGTGTATGGGAACTACTATAAGAAGTGTTATCAGTTCTCCATCTGCTTCCGTTAACAACCCTCGCCTTGCTTATATATGGATGTATGTGTGTTGGGGTGTACACCCGGACACATACCCAGATATATGGGTCAGACGAGTAATAATAAGTGCCTGTCATGATTCTTGTTATGATCCCTGTTATGCCTGTTATGATTCCTGATATGACTCTTGTTATGATTCCCGTTATGACACCTGTATTGGACTCCTGTTATGATGCCTGTTATGATTCTTGTTATGACTCCCGTTATGTACTCCTGTTATGCCTGTTATGTGTTCCCGTTATGGTTACCTTGTGACTTGTGATTGTATGTGCTTGGTTACGATGATATGAGATAAAGGTATATGGATGAGGGTTTCCTTGTTTGGATTATTCCTTCGACGTACTAGTCTCATGGAAGCGTGACCTAAGCTTGTGCAATCGGTTTTGCTCGTAATCAGATTTCCTGTTTTATGATGATTATGATATACTGGTTCATGCCTGCTATATTTGTGTTCTAACCCCTGTTTTCTGAACTTGATATCCTTTGTACTTGATATCCATTGTTGTATTCACACTTGTGCTCATCCTGGCTTGCCACCTGGCTTTTGCATTACACTCGCCTGGGAGTTTCATCTGACTCCCCTGGATCCTCATGTCCAGGTCATGGAGCTTGGAGCGTGTGGATTCTCCCAGTTGCTGATCAGAGTGGCGCAGCGGTAGCGTGGATCTCCAGCAGACCGTCCAGAGTCTTATCTTTCCAGGCCCCCTGTGTGCCTCTCGAGTTTCCTTTAGTAAACTCGTGAGTGCCTTTTATACTGTTCATACTTGTACATCTCTTTGTAATCTCACAATTGCGCATATCAGTGATGTAATATTCATGTAATATTGGATCACCTCTGGTGATAACTTTGTAATTGTACTCATGTGTTGGAATGTATAATGCACCACTTGCTTCCGTACTCTGATTCTTGCCTGTACTGATGCTTAGCGTATATACGTGAGGGTATTTCTGACCTGCGTATATACGTTGCAGTAATGTCTCCGTATCAGCCGGGATCGGGGCGTTACAGTTGGTGTAAATGTAGGTGCAGGTTAAGGAGCGCAAACAGATACATAATATAGTTGGGGGAGTAGGTATTATGCTAGGGATAGTCGGTGTAAATGTGGATGTAGGTTAAGAAGCGAAAGCAGAAAGAGGAGAGGAAGGTCGAAGAAATGAAAGACCATATCTGATGAAACAGTGTACTAAAGAACATTTTCAAAAAAAATGTAACATGATGAACAATACGTAGATGTAGATTGATGGGGCCATAACACCGATACCCTTTGTGAGAAGGGTTATACCGAAGAAATATATATTTGACCGTATAATGAAAAAGCTTGTGACATTCATGTACTGTTGGGTTTGGGTCGAAAAAATAGTCCCACATCGGCTAGACGTGGGGATAGTCTTGGGCTTATAAGTATTTGGGCAACTCCACCCAATAGACTAGTCTTTTGGGATGGAGTCCCGAGTCCTTCATGTGGTATCAGAGCCATGCCCCGAAATTAGTCGTGTGTGTGGGTGATGTTCGACGGTATAATAGATACCCCAATGACGTAAAGACGCATTAGGCCTGCCTACCCACCCCACTGGCGAAAAATGAAATAAAAAAATAAAGCGCAATAAAGCCCCTGTAAAAGCTAATAATTGGCTCTCGAGAAAATTTGGCACCGCAGTGCAAAGGAGTGAAGAGGAGTGACCGACAGCAGTCGGTATCTCGATGGAGCATTTGATCTTCCAGGTGTGAAGATAGTAGAGCTTGCAGGGGGAGACTCTTTGTTCGAGGGGGGATTGTTGGGTTTGGGTCGAACAAATAGTCCCACATCGGCTAGACGTGGGGATGGTCTTGAGCTTTTATAAGTATTTGGGCAATTCCACCTAATAGACTAATCTTTTGGGATGGAGTCCCGAGTCCTTCATGTGCATATAAAAGAGTGAAGCACTCATAACCAAATGTACAAAGAAAGGAATAATCAAGCTGAGAAATGTACAAAGAAAGGAATAATCAAGCTGAGAATTAGACGATAACATGGAGAAGTCTTATCTAACAAGAAAGACGGAGTAATAACTAACAAGGGCGAGGTTTGTCTACAAACTTTTGCAAAATGGTTCTACAAAAGGGTCTGCAAGCGGGTCTGTAAAGAGTCTGTAGTTAGGTTTAGAAGGAGACTATGACTCTGGTGGAGGCCACTAGCTGTGGAGTTGGAGATAGTGCAATCGAGAAGAAGGATGTCAATGATGGAGTCGGAGAACAGAACGAGAGAGATTGTCATAGAGGAGGACGCTGATAAGTGATCTTGGAAGATCCACGCGCGTCGGTTGTAGAGGATGCACATGCAGATTAAAGATCAGGAGAGTCAGTGAGGACGTCATTGCAAAGGCGGAGGCCTTTTGTGGAGTTTAGAATTGTGAGGGATCGTGCAACGACGTTGAGATCGGATGAAGCGAGAGTTGCAAGTCGCGATTTGTAGGAGACTCGAGTCAGTGATTCTATGAGCCGATGTGGCTGACTCGGTAAGGAATTTTGAGAAATTTAGATCTAGATCTTTGAAGAATTTTGAAGTAATTTAGGTCTAGATTTTTGAGGGCATAGATCTAGCTTTTCGAAGGATTACAGGATTTTTTCAGAGTATCAGAAATGACTCTTATATCATTTAAGAGAAGATTGAAAAATCCGCTTATTGATCTCAATAATAATAAGGGCAGTACCTTGTGTAGGTGTACTGAATCTAAATATAATAGGTATAAATAAAGAAAACAAGTGAATATACAGTTGTACGTATATTTCAACATCAACATAGTATGGTGTCCGTATCAGGGACCAGCTTTCCTACCCAGCTAGTTTCCTCCCCTTTCCCAATCCAAGGAGCTCACATTAGGACTGACTTTGCAACACCAATCTTTGGCGGAGTATCTCAACAATTAAACGTTTTGTTTCTGACAAAGTGCGGGCCTCAAACTCGAAATCCCCCGCTAATAATAAGTAATTTCTTATCAATGAAGTTTCAAGTAAGAACCCAGCTTTTCAGTATAAAATTAGCCCCTCAAAACTCCGATACATGTTCACAATATTCTAAATCATTGGCATGATAGCACTAGTTATAAATATTTATAGACACACAACATAACAGAGACAAGCAGATCAGATCCCAACAACAAATTAGCTTATTTGCAATCATCCCCACCTCCCTACACACTCAAACCCCCGGCCCAGTTACAACCAATCCCAAAAACACCACCACATTCATATGTAATTATAATTATTATATATTTATAGTTTCAAAACCAAGAACCATTAGACTAAGCTCACTTGTCAAATACACAGATCACCTCTGAGCTCAATAAGCCCCCCCCTGCTCCATGTTCCTCCCTTCCTCCTGCAACATCAGCAGCGCCACCATCTCGCCCGAGTCGCCGTCGAACCCCGCAATGGGTTCGAGCTCGGGCTCGGGTCCTGATGCCCTGCAGTCCTGATCATGGCTCAATTGGGAGGCAAAAACTTGTCAAGGGCTCTCCAGTCAGTCACCCTCACTTGCTGATCCTCCTCTTCCTGCTCCGCCGAGCACAGTCTCTTGACTGGCGGAAGAGAGGGGCTCTCGAGCTGCGGGAGCTGGATGAAGGCTGCGCCGGCCGAGTGGAGGAGATTGAGGGCGTCGAGCTCGGTCTCTTGCTTGCAGAAGAGGTTATTTTGTGGCGGTTGGGGTTGCCTGTAAGGGTAGTCGAGAGGGTTGGGGAGGCAGGAGGATGAGTCCCAAGGATCGACGACGAGGGTTCTTGGTTGCTGGCACGCGGTTCGCTTCTTGAATGCTCGGCACACGACCCATCCTTCTTCCTGTAAATGTGATGAGTACTTCTTATGCTCAGCATGGAAGCACTTAGGGAAGAAGATGGATAGCTATTTGACTTTGGACTACTCTTTCTTTGTAGGTTAAAGATATAAGAGAAAGATGATGATGATAATGTCTTTTTAGTGAATGTCTTTTTAGTGAAGAGTGGGGGTGGGGGGGGGGGGGGGGGGGGGGGGGGGGGGGGTGTGGAAGCCTTACATGCTTCTGATCGTCAATTGTTGTGTAGGGTTGAACTAAGCTTAGCGGATAAAAAGTGAACTTCATCACTTTTTCTTGAATTACTTGAAGCAGTTTAATTAGTAGTAATGAAAGGATAAAATATATCTTATTAATTTTAAGTAACCTTTTAATTACCATGCATGGAATTAATAGATCATTTTAGTAGTTTAATTACTGTTGTACAAAAGAATACAGTAACTTGGAAAAGAAAATAGTAATATTGATAAGTAATTACCCTCTTTAGTTAGTTCTAACTAGTTTACGTATTTATTTACTGACCTAGGAATTTCTTACATATTTGCTTTCTTCTTATGAGATTGATTTGAAATGATGTTCATAAATAATCTTTACTTTTCTTTCTACATTTCCAATTATTTCTTTTTGTGTTTATTCATTTGAAAAATCTATGCTAAAAGAGCTTGAGACTGATATATATTTAATTTGGAACTTCAGTTTCACTTTGACAATCTTCTGAACTTATTGAAAAAAGTATAATATAAAGTTTGCTGGCAACAGAAAATAGTGATCATATAGCCAGTTAAAATGTTACCTTAAATTTTATCAAGCAAGTTCTTTGTCATAATTTGTTTTCTTTGATCAAGCAAGTTGATTTATAACCTAATGTTCTATTAATGTGTGTGTTAGAGAGAGAAAAAAGTGTAATGCATGTTGATTGTTGAGCAACTTTTTAATTTGATAGGCAAGGGGTGCTGATTTATAACCTCTCATAATTAATATTTCACTAAAAACAAAGGAAATCATCACTGATGAAAAAGATGTAGAAACAAGACTCAAACTTTAGACTAAAAGGTCATTATCTCAAACAGAAAGATGCATGCCTTTATTAAAAAGACGGTGCAGGCTCCAATATGCATCGTTATCAAAGGTTAAAAAAAAAAAAAAAAAAAAAAAAGCTGTGGGGATAGCTTGACACTCAGTGTCCTCGTGTTTCTCTACACAAGCAAAATCCACATCCATCTTTCTATTGTTAACTCTCCTTTTTAAAAGTTTCATTCATCATACATAGCTATCCTTTCTCTTCTTCTAGCCAAGCAAAAGTGCGCGCATTGCAGTTAAAGATGCAGTATGATATGATCTCTAGTACTACCTTTGCTGCTACTTTAAGTTCCTTCTGTTCAAACTGGAGGAAAACCTAATGAGAGAGAGAGAGAGAGAGAGAGAGAGAGTTCATACCTGAGGTGGTGCATTCTCTTCAGACTCGAGCCTGTACTCATGCGTGATCCAGTCGGTCTTCTGCCCATTGGGGGCTCTTCCTTTGTAGAACACAAGTGTCTTCCTCATGCCGATGAGCTTGTTCTTGTCGCGGACGGCCTTGTCCCTCCCCGTCGCCTTCCAGAACCCGCCAGTGTCGCCCTATTAGTCCTCGTGCCCGTCGGATACTTCTTGTCCTTGTGGCTGAAGAAGTACCACTCAGTCTGCTCCTCATACCCTATCTTGCACCTCTCTACACATTTAAATAAACCAAAAAAAGTAAAAATAAAAATAAATATTGTGTTTGATGCGTGAATTAGATCCATAGTTAATGTTTAATCTCCTAATTACCTTGGAGATCCCATGGCTCGATTCTGTAGAGATCGATGTCTCTGATGACATCAAGATCTATCTTTTGAGAAGCCACCTTCTTCTTCAGGTAGTATCCGACGAGCTCCTCGTCGGTAGGATGGAAACGGAACCCAGGAGGAACGCATGATTCCATGGAGTCCATCTCCCCTGCGCATATCGGATTTCACTCAATTTCCAAACAGATGATGTTACCACAAAAAAAGAGAAAAAAAAAGTGCTTGAAAATCCCAAAAGAAAGGGAGGCTATTGGGGGTGAGAGAAGAGTGATCATGATGAGCTCTTCTGTGTTTGATGAAATCAAAGAAAGGGGGATCAATGGCTGGCTAGCTCTCCAGGTTAGTGAGTGGTACATGGGATAGCTCTGAACAAGGTAGAGCCATGGATAGAGTTACAGTTCCTGCTCATGATTTTGTCTCTTGGAAGGTGAATGGTTGAAATGATTGTTTCTCCAAGAACATGATGTCTACTAGTCCACTGAAAATCATGGCTATATTAATAATAATATTATTAAAAATGTAAGATAAGGAAAAGGGTAGTGATGACCATATACTCTTTCCAAATTTGATATATATTTTTTAATGTAGTGAAGTAGCAAACAAAAGGGAAATATTTAGAGAAATTACAGTTCATGTATTCATTTCCGTTATTAGTTAATCGGAGCTTTTTGTAAGTGCTACTTAATTATAATTAACAAATGGCTTGGCTACTCACTTTGATCTAAAAAAATAATATAAATAAGTTAAAATATAGCGGAACTCTTTATGAAAATTAAAATAGAGGAAAGTTGAGATTTAAGTACACAATCACATTAAGTTAGGATGCAAATTAATTGTCTGTTTTCAAATATCAATTGTTGTTATAGGTGTGTCTCATAACACAAGTTGTGCAGATGGAAGTTACTGCATGATATAATGGTAATATAATCGAATTGAATGATGAAAGTCATGATAGCATCTTCAGAAGTCTTTCTTTTTTTATTTCCTTTCTTTTTTCTTTTTTAGGTATTCCTCAATAAAAAAATTTTGCACCCAGAATTTAGCTCAATAAAAACTCTGAACAATTTATAAACAAAGAGAAATCAAACGCAGCAACAAGCTACATATGCTGCATAAGATTTTTCCCTTTGCATGTTTCAGCCAATTAGGACCATTATTTATTCCCCTCATGCAACATATTTCACAAAATTAGGGAAGAAACTGAAGGAGGAGTACAAGACAAAGGACTGCTAAAAAAAGGAGAGGAAGAAGACGCAGCAGACTGCAGAGAGACTAGGTAATGAGAATGAGCATGGGAAAGACAAAGTAGCTGACGTTGGGGAGGGGAAACAGCATGCGCTCGTGGTTCAAAGTGATAGGAGAGGAGAGAATAACAAAAGAAAAGTTTACGTGAGACATTCAGTTTCTTGGATCAGGCCTGCCGCCAAAAAGGAAATTTGGACTCAGAGAGAGAGAGGGGAGAGAGAGAGAGAGAGAGCATCAGGACTCAGGCTTGTATAGACCTCTGTCACTCCTACTGACCCTTTTGTCCCTTTGTCTGCAAATTCCTTGGCAAACCGGAATAACTAACTCCTCACCTGCCAAACTTTGACGATAGTATACACTAGCAATGGTAGGAGAAAGAAAATAGAAGGACCAAGAAAGTCCAAGTGAAACTGAAAGAGTTGAATAAAAACAAAAACAGGAGAAAATAAATTTTGTAGGAAAAGAAATAAATGTAAGGGAGAAGATTGATAAGAAAAAGAAAATTAAGAAGAAGAATGAGAACATTGTGTGATTGATTGGAGCTTAATGTCTATATATGAATTTTGGTATTTTCAAAGGATATTTCAGAATTAATGAGGAAATAGGAATGATATCATTTATCAGCACTTTCGGGTTGGCTCCTTCTCACGTTGGGAATGTGATGGGCTGTCAATCAGAAGTGATGGATGATCCGATTCGAATGAGAGAGAAAGTTGAATTTTTTTTTTTTTTTTTTGGTTGAAAATTTCAAATCGGATCGCTTCATCACTTCTGGTGGATGGCCCATCTCGCATTGGACTATCACATAATCCAATGAGAGAAGGAGCAAACCGAGATGGTCCCTTTGTAATTTCAATTTGGGGGTATTTCCACATAAAATCATTTTTTAAAAAATGATTTCACTCTAAAGAACCTTTAGACGCTAGATGACGAAGAAGAGGTTATGAAATTGGCTTAGGAGCAAAAATGGAAGACGACGACTGATCAATAGAACTGTTGGAATCGAGCAATAGAAGGTTTCTTCTCTTTCTAGATTTTATTTTGAGAGATCAAGAAGTTGAACAGTGATGTTCTTGATCTTCATCTGATCAAGAATCGATCAGTGACCAAGAACTCACTCAAAAAAGATATATATTGGTGAAACTTGACAACAAAAACCTTTTGATCAATGAAATTTTCATTGCATGTAAGTAAAGAAATATCAAGCATTATTGAATTTATGGAATAACTGTTCCATTTTGGTGAAACTAAACTAGGTATCTATGAAACCAAAGACTAATGAAATCCAACACATATAAGAGATCAGTTATCAAAACGCTAAACATTATAAATAAAATCCAACATATACAAGGGATGCCAATATTTCAGGTAAAATCCAGACCCCAGAAATGGTATAAATAGTCCTGGGACCTTTAAATATAGAGAAAATATGATAATTAGGGCAAAAAAGGTTTTATATATGTGATTCATAGTTCTAGTAAACGAAAATCACGAAACCTAGGCAACTGAAAAAATTAAGTCAGTGCCAGCTATCGTTTTTCGTTTTGATTTAAGGAAATGAACAAGTGAAGCCCAATTCTCCAAATCCCCGTGACAGTGTCAAAACAGATTACAAAGAAGATTAATAAAGAAAAAGAAAAACAAAATAAAATCTGTTTTAAGAGCAAGAACACATATACAGAACAATCTTGAGCAAACCATCCAAGATCTACGTTACGAGAAATCGGGCAACGTTAACCGCAACCAATGCTCACCTTCAACCTCTAGCTAGCTAGCTCCAACAGTAGTTGGGGGGGGGGGGGGGGGGGTGGGGTGGGGGGGGGGGGGGGCGCGGGGGGGGGGGGGGGGGGGGGGGGGGAGAGAGAGAGCACTTTGGGGGGGGGTCTTGTGTTAGAAGAAAGAAAAAGAGAGTGCAAGGGGTATAAAAAGGCAAGGGCCAGCCCAATGCCGCCTCCCTTTCGATTGCGCGTGGGTTGATTGCGCGTGGGTTGATACAATGAAAGTCCCTGTCCCCCCTCCCCCTACGACTGACGTCACCTCTCTCTCTCTCTCTCTCTTCTCTCTCTCTCTCTCTCTCTCGTGTTACAAATAGCACTAGCTTAGCAGTCTAGGTAGCCACCGCCACCGCCACGGTGCCACCACCACCGTTCTTTGTTTTTTTGCTTTCCTTCTCTTTTCTTGGTTGCAAGCTTGTCATACATGGGTCTCTCTCTCTCTCTCTCACACACACACTAACACTATTATCTTCTCTCTTGAGGTGATTTTAGCATCAGTAGGGAGATAATTGGATCAAGAGTGTGATTTTTGGGAATCGTGCAGCTGATGAGAGTTGATATTATTATTATCACGTTCACCCCCCACCCCCACCTTTTTTGTTTCTTGCTCTGACATCCCACCTAAGATTTTGAGCTGTCAGCCCCATTGGTGCACTCCTCTCGATGACTGCAACTGGGTGGTGGATCAAATGTCAATGGCCAAGGGTTTTTATTTGCAGTGAGATTTTCTAGTGCGAGAGTTTATGATAGAAATTAACAAGAGCAACAACAGCATTATAATGTATAATTGAGTATTTTAATTTACATAAGAATGGGACGGTTTATGGACCATTAATGAAGGCTCTAGTTAACAATTGAGTACATTTGTAGACAAATATAACTGCATTCATTCTCAGTGATTGAATTGATGTCAAACTCTGGCCACTACGACTTGTGGTATATATGCAAGATAGAAGAGAATCATGAGGAAAGCTAGGTTGTAATACTCCATGTTAAATTTATTGGTTGACAAAATATAGTGACTAGTCAAGGTTCACTTTAATATATGGGAAGACTTTCTGTTGTAAAATAAAGCTAAAAAATGTAAATTTTGTTAGGCTAAACTGCAAAACAACAAACCGGTACACTATTTATTTATTTATTTAAACATTATATCATAGCCAGACTTAAACATGGACTCACAACCCACTCCCACCCTCTAATTAAGCTTCACTGGCAACCATTATACTATTGGGTTTTTAGAATCTATGTCTCTAATAAATCTCTTGTTTGAATATTAGTCTCTAATAATATAATTTTTGGACATTAGTCCTCCATAGTATGAGGTTCACTTATATTAGTACTTTACTATCTATTTTGTCCAAATCTCATGATTATTTATGATAAAAATCTATTCAGAATGTTTAATTACAAATATTTCTGAAACTTTGAAGCTACATGAAATAGAAAGAATCTAACTAAATAGTATTGACCAAAAACTTTCGAAGAAAATTCTTTGCAGGAAGAAAATACAAGCAGCATAAGCCAATAAAAAAAAGAAGAAGGCAAAAAAGTTGTTAAGTAACTTGGATCGACAAAGGTTGGGGAAGAAGAGGTAATAAGGCAAAAATGCTAAAATAATTAGAGAGAAATAGAAATAAGAGACTTATAAATATTTTTAGGTAAATGGACTTATAAAAGTGAGCAATAAATTTAGGGGACTAATATCCAAATATAATATTGTCACGGACTAATATCGAAATAAGAGATTTGTTACGGATCTAGATCCTAAAAAACCTTGTACCATTTGACAAGGTACTCATAAATTTCCTTTGAAGCTCTAAAATATAGCCTTATATCTGGCAAATACTAAAATTTGGATTTTTTAAAAAAACTAAAACCGTTGCTAGATCTTGAATCTGAAACCTCCCATTTTCCAGCTTAATCTTTTTACCATTGAGTCAATTTTCAGTGGCTTCTAAAATTTGGATTAGTTATAAGTTTACATCTCTTGTCAAACACTCAAAAATAACCAAGAGTCAGAATATAATCATTAGCTTGTATATGGAGAGAAGAGAAAGTAGAAATTTTTAGAAAATATTTATGCATTTAGGCCTTGGAGACAACAATTCCACTTATATATATAGAGAGAAATTACTGACTCTTCTTAACTCTAAGGAACACTGTCACCTTATAAGTCTTGTTAACTCTTCTCTAAAGAACAAGAGAAAACAAGTTCTACTGCAACTCATAAAGTCCCTTAGCCAAACTGGGCATTTGAGTAGGAGACACCGCGATGAGTTTAGTGAACATAGAGTGATTAAAGTTGATCATGGTACATTATCAGTCAAACAGCACCCAATTAACAAATGGTTAATTGAAGACCAGATCCCAAGAATCATAAACATGGGACATTTAGGTATGGACAATCATATTCATATGTCAGGTTTAATAATGGGTTTACCTATAACTTCACTTTTCTTCTAATTACTGCACAGAATAACAAACAATTATGTGCATTGTTAATGGTTGGCTAACAGTCAAAACCATAAACTACTTAATATTAGAGTTTGTCAAAAGACACAAAGACCCCACCAGTTTCTTTTGTTGGTTGGATAATGTTTCTATCCGCACGAGGGATATCATCTCGTCTCTATCTATTTCTCTTTGTCAAGGACATTCTAAACATTCTAAAATGGAGTAAACTCTTAACCCCTCCTAAAATAGAGTAAACACTTAACCACAACCCTCCCCACCACCCAAAAAAAAAAAAAGGAGCCAACACTAAGGGTGCCACCGGATACGGATTATCCGCGGATATCCGCATCCGAATCCGTCTCCAATCCGGATACGGATATCATTTTTTCACATCCGTCAATATTCGTATTCGTATCCGTATCCGTATCCGAAAGGTAGGTACGGATACGAATATGATAAAAGTAATATCTTATTCTATCCGATCCGATATCCAAATATTGCGTACTTCATAATGATATCGGTATGGAGAAGACTATTCTTTAATGGAATAAAGTATTAAATTTTGATATTTTGAGTTGGTGAAAAAGTAATAGTGAAAAGTATTCGATTCTTGCAAGAGCACCACATGATATTTTGAGTATTTTGACATCAACCATGTCATCCGAATCGACATTTACTACCGGAGGACGTGTAATCTATTGTTATAGTAGTCAAATGACAATGAATACGATGAATGTATTGATATGTACACAATAATATCATAGTATGTATCACATTTAATATTGTAGTAGATGAGATTAAAAGTAATATAAGTATTTTTGTTTAATTTATCTTTAACCATATCCATTTTTAACAAATCCGATTAGTATCCACATCGATCCGCTAATATCTGATTTATATCTGATATCCGATTTTAGCGGATACGGATATTATTTTTCCACATCCGCCAATATCCGTATCCGTATCCGTATCCGAAGGTTGGGTGCGGATATGGATATGGTAGAGGTAATATCCGATCCGTATCCGATCCGATGGCACCCCTAGCCAACGCACACCTGATCAATTTTCCGGGGGAGGAGATCGCCACCGGCCTCCTTTCCTCGCCCCCCTCTAGCACCCCGTGAGATTTAAATCCTCTTTTTTCCTTCTCCTTTTTTTATTTTTCCATTGGGACAGGCAGATATGGGCGTGACCTTCAGATCCGGCCAAGGGGAGACCGGATCTAGCCAAATTCGAACTTGGTGGGCCGGATCTGGCCAGATTCTGGCCCGAGTTGGCTACGGTGAGGACGAGCGCAGCGAGGGCAGGCTCAGACAATCGCGATGAGCGTGGGCTTGGCGAGGTCGGCTGCGACGAGGACGAGCGCGACGAGGTCATAGTCGACGATGGCTATGCAAATTCAAAATTCTCTCTCAGCAGTAGATCACACGGTTTGATGATAACAATGGGATCTTTTTCATCTCGGCGATGGATTTGTCGAGAAAATGTTGGATATCAGCGGGCCAAGGGGCATCATTGGAGGCGGCACAGGGGATTTGAAGGGGGTTTAAGCCAGGCATCAAGGATTTCGATGGTGGCGAAGGTTGACATGGACATGCCAGTGATGGAGAGGACATTGCAGCCATTGATGGATCTAGCATAGCGGCCAGATCTGAAGGCTCGGCTGGATCCGACCGTGAGCCTTCAGATCTAGCCTCTGGGATTCGTCTTCGTCGTCGTCCTCGTTCCCCGCTGTCGTAACAATGCCATCTGCTGACGTCAGGAGCCCGCTAGTGTGAACCTTGTCGGCGGTAGAGGAGAGATTGGAGTCATCGTCGTCAATGCTGGTCGTGACACAGGCGTCGGGTTGCAAGAAAAAAGTGGGGCTTACGGGTTTCAATTGCTGACGCTCAATTGCTGACGCGAGTTCACCTACTGCGAGGCCCAGCGGTACACGGAGTCCACTCGTGCGGGTTGGGGCTTGGTTGATTCGGCCAAGGGTTGGCCGGATCCAAGGATGGTCGGCCACAACATCCAAATTCTCAGATCCGGGTAGGGGTCGGCGAGAGTCAGGGGTTCTTTGTTGTAATATCCCTAATCTAAACTACTGTATTTTTATTTTTCTGAGGTATTTATCTTATTTTACTAGTGATTTAATATTACTATTTTGGTTAAGTAATGTTACTACTAATGTTGGGATATTATTTTGTAGTGGTGTATCCCTCTTCCTTGATTTCCATTCCTGTCTTATTCTTTGATCCTACCCATACCCATTTGGAGTTCAAGCCCATACCCATCCAACCCATTACACCATAGATCCAATACCCATTGGTGAAATTATACCCAATTATCTATTTGGATCCTAATCCAGTTGACCCAAGCCCATTTACATATTAACCTAACCTATTGATCCTATACCTATTTGGTTCAACCCGAAACCCAATCCAACCTGAAAACCATTAACCAACCCACTCCATATATAATCCTATCTTCTAAACCTATTCTTAATCTAACCCTAATCTTCTCCTCCCCAATACACAGCCGCCGCCACCATCAACAACCGCTCCCACATCTAGCCGCCAGACCCGAGCCAAAGAAGCACCGCCCCCCCCCCACTCGTCTCGGCGAGGTCCGCACCAGTGCTTCAGCACCCCGGCAGACCCCACCTGCACAGCCGCCCCTTGCCGCCTCCGGCGGATCCAGCAGCAGCACAGACCGGCCCCATCTCTTCCTCCGACGGCCGGATCTCCACCAGCAGCCGCTTCTCCCCCCCAAACCCCTCTCTTGATGGCCGCACCTCCCTCTCCTCTCCCTCCTCCTTGGCTGCGCAGCAGCCCAGGCCCCCCTTGATGCCGCATCTCTTCTCCTCTGCAGATCCGTGCGCCCAGCCCCCCTCCTTGGCCGCTGCTCCCTGCCGCACAGCAGCAACCACGGCAGCGTAACGGCAGCCCAGGCCGTGCACAGCCCAGCAGGCCAATTCCAGCAGGCCGTCCCCATCACCAGCAGCCCTCCTCGGCCTCTGGTGGCCCAGCCAACAGCAGCAGCCGCGGCAGCGAGGACAGCCCGCGATCTCCCCTCGACAGCACCAGCGCAGTCCACGGCCATCACCGGATCTCTTCCACGACGAGGCCAGGCTGCCTCCTTCCATCTCAGACCAGCCCCGGATCCAACAGAGCAGCAGGCCGACCACGGCAGCGACTCGCCCGGCGACACGCACAGCAGATCCAGAACCAGACCAGTAGCGCAGGCAGCGGGCGAGCGGCGATTCCAGGCCCTTCCGGCGAGCGCGAGACCTCCAGATTGCAGCCAGGTCTTCCCCAGGACCCTAGCTACTGTCCTATGCAGTCTGACAGCGAAGAGCGGCGCCACGGCGACTGTAACGGTGACTCGCCCGGTAACGTGCAGATTCCCCAAGGTGAGTGTTTACTCCTTTTTGGTTCCTTTTAATTTCATGTAATCAATTCCATTATAATTCATGTGTATATGTACCTAGATTAAAGTAGTGATTGTGTATGATGATATGTGCAAGAGAGGATAAACATACATATATTATTGTGTGGGAGAATAGAATTGATGAACCTCTGTTTCTGGCTGACAGAACTGGATTAGTCGACTTGACTCATTTACTAGTCGACTAATCCATGTAGTAGTCGACTAACACCAGCCTATAGTTGACTAGGTTTCCTTCCAGGAATTTATAGGCTCTCTGTATCACTCTGCTGGTCGACTTGTCATGTTTAGTAGTCGACCAGTAAAGTTAGTAGTCGACTATACATTACCCTCAAGTCGACTAATAGTAGTAATTAGTCGACCAACCCCTTGACCTAGTCGACTAATTATGTGACCTGGAAGTTGTGTAGCAGCCTGTATCTGTATCAGTCGACTAGCCTTACCTTTATAGTCGACTTGTCTTGCCCCTAGTCGACTTGGACTACCTCGATAGTCGACTAAGGTTGGCCTGTCAGCTTGGTGTAGCCCCTTTATTGGTTGTAGACATTAACCTTGGGCTATGTGATGGATATGGATGGATTGTATGTGACCTCAAGAGATAGATATTGGTGATAATGATTTGATCATGATAGATCTTAGCTGCATGTACAGGATATATTGTCGTGTGGGGATATCATAATTGATCTTAATAGAAGAAGGTATTGTGTAACCTTATGAATCAGATATAGTTTGTCAGAGTGAGTAGACTAGTACTGATTATGGACATATGTTAGAACAACAACTATTGCATCTGATTACTCGATGTGTATTGGAACAAGATGATTATAGAACTATTGGAATATGAATTGGTTGTAATGACTTTGGATTGATCTGGACTTATGTTATTTACATGAAATGATCAATAATTAGACCTGACTTTATTAGTTGAGTAATTGAGGACATATCAGATATGACTGGATTAGTTGAATTGTGTCTTAGATTGATCTTGAGTTAGAAGTACCCAGAATCTATATTCCTTTCATTGGAGCCTGACTGATATTGAGATGAGATGGACATTGTTGGCATTTGGGATCTGATAGATGATATGTTGTTGATGTTGAGTATCAAGAGTAGATATTCTAGACCATAAGTTATTTGAGGATGATTCCCTTACTTCGATATGATTCAGTATATGTTGACTTGATGATCTCGAGGACATACTATATACTTCATGATTAGTTATTGACTATTTCAGTTATCAGAGATGACTTATTATGATAGTGATCTACATTTTTGGAGTTTGATAATAGTTATTATTTGATCTCAGTTGTTGAGGGTATAGGATTAGAACATATTGGTGTTGAGGAGAGGACTAATTACAGATTTATTGATATGATAGTCACCGTTTTGGATTGCACTGATACGGACTGATACTTAGTGATTCATGAGAATTGTATTGAGACTATAAGTTGATGGATTAGTTATTATTATCTCTTTAGCATGGATGGATGAGATTATGGTCAGCTTTAGTTGAGACCGTTCGTTAAGCAGTAGCTAGACTGTTACTGTTATTATATCCATGTTATTGAAAGTTACTGGGAAATGATTATTTTACCGTAACCACGGTACAGTCCTATTGTTCATCGTATACACGTTACTGTTACTGTTCACTGTTACTGATATTGTTCACCGTGTATACGATTACTGATTGACTGTTACTGTACTATTATTGTTACTGTCACCGTATCGTCGCAGTGTTCTAGATAATATGGACATTGACTGATTTAACTGAATTGAATGAATAATAAAGTAATTAAACAACTTACACTGGATTGGGGAAATTGATGGAGGAGACAGCGTCTGTATTTTGGGTGGACCTAGGATACAGGTTGCGCAGCCGACTGAGTGTTCCACTGCAGGGTTCCTGGGGGATGACTGACATCCCATCTGTATTGTTACTGTTCCACTGTTTTCACAGTGAGATTACTGTTACTGTTACTGAGTACCTAGCGGTACGGCCTGGTTCAGCGCCAGGAAACTGAGGCCGTGGTCCCGGGTATGTACGGGACCCACCTAAAGCATGGACAATGTCTCCAACCGATCAGTTTCAATACTTAAGGGCATCGATTGGCATGTGTGGTAGGCGTAGTATGGGATGCGTCTATTATATGTGACAATTGGTGTTCGCTGACATAATTAATAATAAACTGTTGATGCTTTGTGACTGACTGTAATCACCTGATTGTATATCACTATGTTAGACTCATGACTATAACCATGACCTGGATTGTATGCCAACCTAGTGACATGCGATAGATTACACGCCTTGACATTGATTGCATATTTACAGTTGTGCCATTTGTCTGCTACCTGTATTCATGTTTTTATCATATGTGTTACTGTTCAGTTAATTATTGTGTTATTTAGTCTTTCTATCTGCAGTTGTTCTTACTATTATATATGCACATGGTTTCTTCTACACGAGCTGTTTCCCCTTTACACACAAACTCATTATGGTCGCGTTCTGATGACCCTGGGTTTGCACGTCCAGCTATTGGACGGTTGTTCTAATGTGCAGGGTTCGACGAGACTGTTCGTCTTGCGAGGGACTGGACGCTCTTTCTTCTATTTCTGGTATTTCACCTCTTTATATTCTGTCATTTCCTGATTCTGCATTTATTGCTTTCAGCTGCCATGTTCTTGTCATCATTTATCTGCTATCCTTAGAATTGTCACTATATGTATTATTGCAGTGTTCTTTGATCATTATGCTTCCGATTTATAGCTTATTCAGGTTACAACTTAGGCTTAGCGTATATACGTGGGGTATTATCCTCGCGTATATACGTCGCCATAACGACCCCGTATCTTTAGGATCGGGGCGTTACAGAGTGGTATCAGAGCCTAGGTTCGACATAAAAGAGAACCTAGTTCCTACCTGTAACATGAGACAGTTATGTTGACACTGCAATATACATATACTATTCACGTGATAATATTGACTCCATTTGGAATTGATCATCCTCTCTTTGGAATTCCATTCTTGATCTGTTGATATCCATTATTCCAACACTTCATTTAGAGTGAATTGGATGTCCATCTTGATTTCATCATTCTTTCCTATTCATTTCTCCTAATTCTATCTCTTGAGATGGGTTACTTCATGTTGAAGATGATACTAGAGATCAAAGCGTGCAGCGGAATCGTGGTGTCCCAACGAGACGATGTAGAAGCTTGTTTGTATTCTGTCTTGGTTCTTGATTCTTTTATCATTCCCTACCTTACTTGAATTTCGAGGACGAAATTTTTATTAAGGTGGGTAGAATGTAATATCCCTAATCTAAACTACTGTATTTTTATTTTTCTGGGGTATTTATCTTATTTTACTAGTGATTTAATATTATTATTTTGGTTAAGTAATGTTACTACTAATGTTGGGATATTATTTTGTAGTGGTGTATCCCTCTTCCTTGATTTCCATTCCTGTCTTATTCTTTGATCCTACCCATACCCATTTGGAGTTCAAGCCCATACCCATCCAACCCATTACACCATAGATCCAATACCCATTGGAGAAATTATACCCAATTATCTATTTGGATCCTAATCCAGTTGACCCAAGCCCATTTACATATTAACCTAACCTATTGATCCTATACCTATTTGGTTCAACCCGAAACCCAATCCAACCTGAAACCCATTAACCAACCCACTCCATATATAATCCTATCTTCTAAACCTATTCTTAATCTAACCCTAATCTTCTCCTCCTCAATACACAGCCGCCGCCACCATCAACAACCGCTCCCACATCTAGCCGCCGCACCCGAGCCAAGGAAGCACCGCCCCCCCCCCCACTCGTCTCGGCGAGGTCCGCACCAGTGCTTCAGCACCCCGGCAGACCCCACCTGCACAGCCGCCCCTTGCCGCCTCCGGCGGATCCAGCAGCAGCACAGACCGGCCCCATCTCTTCCTCCGACGGCCGGATCTCCACCAGCAGCCGCTTCTCCCCCCCAAACCCCTCTCTTGATGGCTGCACCTCCCTCTCCTCTCCCTCCTCCTTGGCTGCGCAGCAGCCCAGGCCCCCCTTGATGCCGCATCTCCTCCTCCTCTGCAGATCCGTGCGCCCAGCCCCCCCTCCTTGGCCGCTGCTCCCTGCCGCACAGCAGCAACCACAGCAGCGCAACGGCAGCCCAGGCCGTGCACAGCCCAGCAGGCCAATTCCAGCAGGCCGCCCCCATCACCAGCAACCCTCCTCGGCCTCTGGTGGCGCGCCCAGCCAACAGCAGCAGCCGCGGCAGCGAGGACAGCCCGCGATCTCCCCTCGACAGCACCAGCGCAGTCCACGGCCATCACCGGATCTCTTCCACGACGAGGCTGTTTTCCATTATGTTTGCAAAGGGGGAAAACTTACAAATAAAAGTTTGAGGAGCTAAATTACAAGTATTCTCAAAAGATTACAAGTAGATCTCCTCAGAGATTCTGGGAAAATGTGCCGATAGGAGTCTGGTCAGCGCGCGACCACTTTGTCCCTTTGACGATGCGAGCGATGAGATTCCCTTCTCGCCTGGTTCCGGGAATCAGAGAATAGAGGATTGGTAGAACCCTCTTGCTACTTCTCAAAACCGCCTTCTGTGAGGAATTCCTTCTCGCCTGGTTCCGGAGATTCCTTGAAGAAAAGAGGTTGCTAGGGTATCACCACCCTGAAAAGAGAAGTATTTCTCTTGGAAGGTCTCTGAATTAGAGAACGCACGATGCGTTATGAAGAAGTCTCTGCTTGTGGAGTCTTCTCTCTCCTGATGCGATCCTCTCTCTTGTGCGATCCTCTCTCTTGTGCGATCCTCTCTCTTGAGGATCCTCTCTCCCTTGTGCCCCTGACGGGCTATTTATAGGGAGAGCAAGGGTATAATCGTCCCCTTGAAGATATGGAAACAGATTGAACCGAATCTATTTGAATCTGGAAAGTAGCCTTGCTGAGAGGCTAGGATAGCTTCTGCGGAGCTAGAATTGGCAGGTCGGTTGATCTGTTTTGATCCTTTCCATATTGCTGGGAGATTCTCCTTGATCCTCTTACTCATTTCAAGAGAGTCAAGAGATAGCGGCAATCACCTGCCATATTTGAATCCTGATTGGATTAGATTTGATTGAATCCAATCTCATCAGGAGATTTGATTGGTCAAAGGTTGACCGTAGCAGGCTGATAGCGGAGCTGCCCGCTTTAAAGCTCATAGCGGAGCTAGAGGCAATCTTTGGCGAGGTCCGAAAAGAGGCTTTTCGGCGAAGCTGTCAGTTAGCTTCCTGGCGAAGTTGGATGATGCTAGCCTCTCAATCGAGGCTATCTCCTTGGGCTAATGTAATGCTAAATGCTAGCATCTTAGACCTGCTGAGGTCTGTTTAGAAACAATCCGGGTTCACTGTTCTGCTTGCTGGATCAGTGGAGTCCAAGCCGCTTCCTTGTCCCTTGGAGGTGGGTGAAAACTGGTCTTCAGCTCGTCTTGTCCCTTGTCTTTTGTAAATGTCAACAAGTTTAGACATCGTTCGGACCAATGAGAATCTTGTCTTTTTTAAGTGTCAACAAGACCCCCTTCAAAGTTTTCGAGAGTCTGCAATAGCTCAGACTCCGAAACACTTTGAACTGCTGTGATGGTGGTGTGGAGTATGAACATCGCCATGATGGTTGAGTTCAGCTTCGCTTTCAAACCTGCTTTGGGATGAATTCGCCGAAGAATTGTACTGGTTCGCGAGTAGCTTCGCGTCGGGGTAGCTCCGCATCTGGGCTTCCAAGAAATAAGTTCGCTTTGGAACTCCTGTTGCCTTTTCAAAGCCAACTGCCGTGGGGCGGTTACGAGGAGGATCATTCCTTCTTTCGCGCCAATCGAGGGAGATGTTCTCCGATTTGCACGTTTCCAAGGGAGGATATTCCCTTTCTTCAAGGCGCCATAAATGCCTTTCATGAAGGAGACGTTTTCTCCCTTTGCACGGTTCCAAGGGAAAACCGTCCCTTCCATCAAGGCGCAATAAATGCCTTGAATGCGCCCGTGCTTCCACGCTTGGGGTGAGGGTGCTCAGGCCATGGGGCCTATAAATAGGACACTTGAGGTCCTCTGAAGAGAAATATTTTGCCTTTCTTCTCTTCTCTTGGTTGTGAGAGATACTCAGATCTCTGAATTAGTGGAAAAACCCACTCTGGTTGTCTAACCGGCCAAGGACCAGTAAGTCTTGATCGTTCAATGACTTCACTGATTTTAGGGAATTCAGCTGCTTTAGGGATTGGCTTCCCTTGCTCTTCATCTTGCACTTGGCTGATCTGCAGAGAAGAATTTCAGCACAGCTTTCTGTGAAGCTATCATCTTGATTTGATCAGAGAAAGATCACTGCATGTTAAGTCCGCTACACAGGCAGAACTTAGGACTTGGTCTCTTCAAAGGTTGAGCCAGTCTTGCCATATTGGTGAGTGTTGAGACTGTTCCTCACAAGATTAGTCTGACTTTGCCATAGAGGTGAGGTTAGGACTTGGCGTTTGCTGAGCCAGCCCATAGTTGCTGCGCAGGCGGGGCTTATCCTCTGCTTTGACTGAAATTGGATTGCTTTGACCCAAAGAATCTGACTTAATATTTTTGCAGCTCTTTCTGTGCTTGGTTGCTAACTTGCTCTAATTTGCCTTGCAGTGAGCTATGCTTGCCAGTCTGGTAACTTGATGGAAGAAACCATGAAATCGCCTTATGCTTCCCCGGTTGAAGCTTTACTTTTAAGCAGGAGGAACAATTCGGGACAGCGGATGCGCGTCCCAGGGGCTGTTGGCAGCCTCTTATACGAGATGATTCGTTCTGAGATGAGGCTGGTAGCCGCTTTGTCGGAGATGATCCGCTTCGGGGTAGTGGGCGTCACCTGTGAGATCACTGACATCATTGCCGACTTTCAACTTTGGTGGCCTTTGGGGGCGATCCACTTCAGGAAAGTGGGCATCGCGCCTGTTAGATCACTGGTACCACTGCCGATTCCCATTATACGTGATCTATCGTGTTGGCGGCGATAGGTTTTTATTGCCAGGCTTCAACAAAAAATGGCCTGGCAAGATCTGCCATTTTGTGGAGAAAAATGACCGTGTCCTTGTGGCGCCACTGACTACGGCCCTATGTAGGAGGAAGGGCCTTCCTGTCCCGTTGGTCTGGCCTGGGAGCAGATAAAACCGCTTGTATGCGAATGACCTTGTTAGGCAAATTGGTGTGTTATATGAAACACAACTTTGATGTAATATCAAATGTACCCTTGCTTTTGAATCAATGAAAGTTCATCGTCTGATCATCTGACTTTTGCTTACTTTCACTGAGAGTTTGGCCATTGCTGGGCTAAACTGTGTGCGGAGCTAAGGACATAGTCCTTCCTTCGAATGGTCTTCGCGAGACTGGTGTGTACCGCGAGCAGCACGCTTTTTAGAGGGCTAAGGTAGGCTTTTCATCGAAGCCCTTGAAGGATTGTGCGAAGTCCGCACTTTTGCACTAGTGCGAAGTTAACTCTTAGTAGAGTTGAACCGGCGCTTCTCGGGAAGGCTCTTCGGGCGCTGTTTCGAATTAATTCGAAACGGCGGCATGGGCCTTTTTTCGAGGCCTCGTTTCAGGCGCTGATTGGCCTATAAAAGCCCGATTGGGCTGAATATGGAAAGGTCTTCCTTTTTTTCAGAGAACTTTCTATCTCTTCCTCTTCTTCTTCCCTTCATTCAGAGATCTTCGAGGACTCTAGCAACTCTTCAATGGCGCCCAAAAGACGAGCGGGTAAGGAAGCAGCGACTTCTGCAGCGGAGGGCGTTCCTCCTCCGGTCATCGAGCGACCTGTCGCTGGTAAGAGACTCTTCTTAGAGATGGTGGTCTTGCTCCTTTGGAGTCGATATTTGACCATTAGGACGATCGAGTATGATCTGTCCTTATCAGGAAACTCGTTTCCCTTCAACTTCCCTATTTTGCTTGCACCAGGGAGTTAAGAACTGAACAGTTCTTCTTTGGGCTTTCGCACGAAGCCATAACTTGGGCCGTCTCCGTACTGTTTGAGGAAAAGGACTTGAATAAGTCCTCTCAGTCATGATGACTTTTGACCATAATGCCCTTTTGATGACATCAGCCCTCAGGGCTATACCACTTCCTGCTTATGCGAAGTTGGTGCTTCGGATTTCTTCCTGCGAAGATGCAGTTTCATCCACGAGATCAAGCTTCATCGAAGCTATCGCCTTGCTGGCTTTTCTCGCTGAGCGAGGCTATGCCTTAGTGAATTTTTATGCTTTTGCATCCACTTGATTGGTGAACTAATCATAGCTTACTTCTGTTTTTGGCAGTACATCACGCCTCCGGCCTCCAGAACAGTCTGTTCGGTCTAGCCAGTCGAGCAGGCGGAAGCATCAGCTTGCAGTTCTATGGGCAGGCTTCGTTGTTCAGTGAGCCGAGCTCCCTTGTACGGGATACGCTCATCCAGGAGGGTCGTCCGCAGGCCATACGGAGCATCTTGACTACGGCTCCACTTGAAGATATCGACCGTCAGGCTTACAGAAAGCCTGACTTCATGTTCGGGGATGCTGCTCCTGATCCAGATCGCCAGCTGCAGGCCGGTGAAGGCCAGTGGATCTTCCAGTTGGACGGCGAGAGATTCTATCTCCCGTCCTCTAAGCGGCATTTTGCTTTGTCTTCCTTCGCGAGCGCGACTCAGGCTCGAAAGATGGCGTGGGGCGTGAGTCTAAACGCCGAGTCTGTGAGTGTCGGGAGGTTGACATTCCAGTCCGGCTACTCGAGGGCGGGCCATCCTCGTAGCATAATGGGGCTATACCCTGGGAAGGTATCGCGGGACCTTCCAGTAGGAGAGAACCCAGCTGCGGCGCCGACCTTTGGCACTCAGTTCTGCGAAGTTGACGGGAATTACCCCGCCACCGATTTCAGGACTCCCGGTTGGGTCCACTCTCCTAGGTCGTGGTGGGCGGAGTTGACCAACTATATCCTCACTCATTTTGAGGGGGATTTAGAGAGGTTAAACCTCCATGAGGCCGTCAGGGCGACCTGCTACGGCATTGAGATGAAGGTGGCGTGCTTCTACGCCATCCTTGAGTTGTATTGCCCGGCCTCGGGGACTTTCTTCACCACAGTTGGTGAGTTGGGCATGGCCCTGCACGAGATGCGGGAAATCTCTGCTTTGCCCTTCGGGTCTCTTCCATACGAAGAGTACTTTCCCTGTGAGGCGGAGTTGGCTATTCTGGAGAAGCAGGAGCCTGCTCTGCTCGAGACATATCGGGAATTGATGTGTCACTTGCACATTTGTTCCAGCATCCACACTGGTGGCAAGGGTAGCTCGAAGAGCTTGAAGAGCTGGGGGAACTACTTGTTCCCGGATATGACTAGTGCGCCTGAGGCAGCTCATTGCGGAGTTGCTGAAGAAGACATCTTGGCAAGGATGGAGGTGCATGCTGAAAAGGACATCGTCGTGGCAGAAGATGATGGTCCTTTCGGGAAGGGTGATGTTCTTCGGAGCTTTCACCATCAGGCCCGTCGGCCTATGTCTCGCAAGGCGTTGCTGGCCGGCTTCTTAACCATCTGGTTAAAGTAGTGTGTCGTGCCTTCTTCTTCGGGTGACATCGTCCACCCGAATGTGCTGCTGCCTGCCGTCCGCTTGGTCCATGGCCACCGTCTAATATGCCTTCAGCACACTTTGAATAACTCATCATTTGCTTTTTTGTTGCAGGAGCTGAGGAGCATGGGGAGCAAGGGGACCAATATGATCCTCTATTCGCTTATGGAGCTGCTGCTGGTTCCTTTACTCGCTCGGAGGAATCTGGAGGTGATGTGGCCGACATTGGCCCGTCGGGCGCTGGGACTTCTAAAGGAAGTCCTAAGGCATCCAGCTCTACCTGGTGGTCTGCGGAGGAATCGGCGAGCAGGCCGGCTATCCGCGTTGATTCTGGCAAGAACTTCGCGATGGAACCCCTAGAGACTGATGAGGCTGACGAAGTAACATCAGCCTTTGGTAAAATGACGACCTTTTGATCTCCTCTTATTTACTGCATCCGCTTTTTGACCATGGCTTTGTTGCAGGTGTTCGGCCTCAAGATGCGTCGGCTTTGAAGGAGCCGGAGACTTCCCCTGGAAGATCAGAGGGTAGGTTGAGTGCTTCGTCCGCGGCGGATGTTGCCATGTTGGACGCGCTGTATGGCGACCTCCCCTCTTATCAGCCCATGACAACTGAGAGGTCGGGGGTTGTGGAGACGGCAGTCGCACAGATGCCTTTACTCCCGAGTGAGATGCCGGCGAGTATGGAGTTGAGGGTGATCACCAGCCCTGCCTCCCCAACTCAGGTGGTTGAGCCTGTTGCTCCAGAGGTGGTTGCCAGTCCTACCTCCGCGGTGGCTGGCGTGCTGGTGTCGCTGAGGACTCCGCTGAGGTCACCTTTGGCTTGCCCTGCTGCTGTTGATGTTCCCGCTTCTTCTTCTGCGGCGGTGTCGACTGGGTTGGTAGATTGCTCCGAGGTTGTCTCAAGGGTTGATGAAGCTGAGAATGATTTCATCGGTAATCTGGTCGACAGCTTCTATAACAGTTTGGAGCAGACTATCGGTCTAGTCTTGAAGGGTTCGCCTGTGCCATTCTCGAAGCTGAAGATGGTCCTCTCCCGTGGCATTGAGTGTATCCGGGACTTTGAGGGGTACCATCAAGCTACTGCTCTGGAACTCCTGGTAGATGACCTTGAGAAAGACGTGGAGGAATGGCGCCGCCTCTATAGTTCAGACGCAGCGTCTTTGGCTGATGAACGGCTCTCACATCTTGTCGCGCAAAGGCGCGAAGCTTGGCTTGCTGCTCAAGAGGCCGCTGAGGCTATCTCCTCTGACTTGAAGTCCTTGGAGACAGAGCAAGTAGAGGTTGGGAGTGCAATTGACGCTTCCACCAGTGCTCTTTTTGATGCCGAAGATAAGATTAGAATGGCCGAGGAGATGATCAGGAAAGCAAATCTCCTCTTATCCAAGGCTACACCGGTGCGTCTTGAAGAGACTGCGCGGCTTGAGCAGCTTAGGGCTCAAAGTGAGGAATTAGCACGGCAGGAGTCGTCACAGAGGGCGACTTTGGCGGAGGTCGAGGCTCGTCTGGCTCAGGCGGTGGACTTCGATGAGGCTGAGCTAAGATCACAGGCGCTGGCCCAGGCTGCTGATGACAGGAGAACGAGGCTAGCTTCGCTCGGGGATCGGATTCGATCTTACCATATACGCCTGTAGGCCATTGTATATGCTCCTCCATGTATCCCATCTTTTTGGCTTTAATATAAAATTTTCCTTTTGACTTCTGCTGTTTGGATAATGAGACATGACTGTCTGTTGGTTCAGAGGTCGCAATGACATAACCAATTGAGATGTTGCCAGTCTCGAGGTTAGCCCTTTGCGGGGCTAAAAGGGGAGATACTTGCCTTTTGTAAATGTCAGCAAGCATCGAGATTGAGACTTAGCTGTCTGCTGGTTCAGAGGTCGCAATGACGTAACCAATTGAGACGCCACTAAGCTCAATGGTAGATGAAACTTGGCTATCTGCCAGTTCAGAGGTCGCAATGACGTAACTGGTTGAGAAGCCACCAAGCTCAAAAATAGGTGATACTTGTCTTTTGTAGATGTCGACAAATATCGAGACCTGTCTTTTGTAAATGTCAACAGGACTCGGGATTGAGACTTAGCTGTCTGTTGGTTCAGAGGTCGCAATGACGTAACCAATTGAGACGCCACTAAGCTCAATGGTAGATGAGACTTGGCTATCTGCCAGTTCAGAGGTCGCAATGACGTAACTGGTTGAGAAGCCACCAAGCTCAAAATAGGTGATACTCGTCTTTTGTAAATGTCAACGAATATCGAGACCTGTCTTTTGTAAATGTCAACAGGACTCGGGATTGAGACTTAGCTGTCTGTTGGTTCAGAGGTCGCAATGACGTAACCAATTGAGACGCCACTAAGCTTCAAAATTGCAATGGAGTTTGGGAAAAGTCTCGTTTTCACGGGGAGAAACGAGGGAATCACTGTCATAGGTTTAATGTTAACGTAACAGCGAGATATATATGTGGTCCTACCATTCTATGGATGAGAATTGGTAGGTGATTTTGGTGGTCTCATTCTCACGGGGAGAAACGAGGGGATTGCTGTCATAGGTTTAATGTTAACATAACAGCGGAATATATGTGGTCCTACCATTCTATGGATGAGAATTGGTAGGTGATTCTAGAGAGGGAATCAAATGGGAGCAGGTCCCTTAGGATTTTTAGCAAACCCCCAGCTATCAACGGGTTTGATGGAGCTTGGAGAAAGAGAGGCTCTCTTTGTGCGCATTCCGGATGCGCGGATCTCGATCAGAGGTGTAATGTTAACCTGATCGAGAGCAAGATCCTTGATTAAGGATAATACTTCTTTAAGAATTTGCCATTGATCGGCATCATGAGGAGGTCGCCATCTGCAGTTGTAAGGCGGTATGCTCCGTTTGAATAGACTGTCTCTATCACAAACGGTCCTTCCCATTTAGGCTGAAATTTGCCTTTGGTCTTATGCGTCATGATCATCGGTCGTCTGACGGCTAAGACCAGGTCTCCTTTCTGGAAGACTCTCTGCTTGACCTTCTTATTGAAGGCTTTTGACATCCGAGCCTGATATAGCTCGATGTGTTGCTGAGCTTGTAGCCGCTTCTCGTCTAGGGCTTCGAGCTCTTGAAGACGCAGGCGATCATTGTCTTCTGATGTCATCTTAGTAGTCAAGGCTACCCGCAATGATGGCACCTGGATTTCCAATGGGATGACCGCTTCGCACCCATATACCAGGGAGAAAGGCGTATTGCCTGTCGGTGTCCGAACCGTAGTCCGGTAGGCCCAAAGGCATTCGCCGAGCTTTTCGTCCCAATCTCGCTTGTTCGAGGAGACAAACTTCTTGAGCAGCTTGATGATTGTCTTGTTGAATGCCTCTGCCAAGCCGTTGGCGGCAGGATTGTAGGCGGTTGAAGCCACATTCTGAATTCGGTATTTATCGCAGAACCGATAGAACCCTTGGCTTGCACATTGGGGACCATTGTCATGGATGATCCGTCTGGGTACACCGAATCGATGGATGACATGGTGTTTGATGAAGCTAACCAGATTGGAGGTTTTAACTTCGGCCAACGGTGTGGCCTCTGCCCATTTTGAGAAGTAATCGGTTATTGCCAGGATAAACCGGTGACCTCTTGCCGAAGAGGGACTGATTGGCCCTACGACATCGATTCCCCATGCTTCAAATGGCCATGAAGCAGCAGTAGGGTGGAGCAATTCCGAAGGTTGGTGAATGAAGTCTGCATGGACTTGGCACGCTTTACACCTTCGTGCATATTGGGTGGCATCGGCCATCATGGTCGGCCAGTAGTACCCAAGTCTGTGCAGCCTGTCTTTAAGCTTTGGACCCGGCTGGTGAGCTCCGCAAATGCCGTCGTGCGCTTCTTGGAGCGCTTCCTGTGCCTCTGAATGAGAGAGACAACGGAGGAGGACACCGTCATATGAACGACGGTAAAGTGTCTTCAAGGTTGGATCATAGTGGAAACGGAGCGACCTTCGTCTGATGGACGCCGCTTCTTTGGGATCGTCTGGAAGCAGACCGTGCAGAGCGTAGTCAATGAGAGGGAAGCGCCAATCCCTCGGCTCAAGACCCACGGAGATATTATGGACCTCTTGGATCCTCAGCATATGCTTGGAGCATACGAGATGCCGGGTTGCGACTGTGAGGTGATACTCGGTGTCGGCCGGTAAGGCTAGCGTTGTTGCTAATGCAGCGAGGGCATCCGCCTTGGTATTTTGAGATCGGGACACGTGCCCGATGTAGAAGCCTTCAAATAGGCTAGCCAATTTGATGGCTGTATGGTAATAGGGCACCAAATCCTCATGGCGGACTTCGTATTCGCCTTTAACCTGATTGATGATCAGTTTTGAATCGCCATAAGCTTCGAGGTAGCGTACCCCCATTCCCTGGGCGAGCTGGAGGCCGATGAGCAGAGCATTATATTCCGCTACATTATTGGAGCATGATTCTGTCAAGGAGAATGCTCTGGGAAGGATATGATCCTGTGGGGAGATGAACACAACCCCCACTCCGGCAATAATCTTCCCTTTGGGGCCCATCCGCGATGCTCCGTCGAAGAACATCTGCCACACTTCCTCTGCTGAGGTTGCATTAGACTCGAAGACTTCATCAGGGATGTCTTCGTGAAGTTTTGAATGTTCTGGAACTGGATGAGCAGCTAAGAACTCTGCAAGGGCCTGGCCTTTAACTGCCTTCTGAGGAGTAAAGGTCATGTCATATTGAGACAACAGAAGTGCCCATTTAGCCAACCTTGAATTCAGCGACCCTGGCTTCGTCATGAGAAGACGTAAAGGGTTCACCCTAGAGATGACATGTATGGTTTGGCCAACCAAATAATGTCGTGTCTTCTGGACAGCGAAGACGAGAGCTAAACACTCTTTCTCAATAGGATTGTAGCGAGATTCCGCTCCTATGAGAGTCCTGCTCAGATAATAAATGGCCTGCTCATGGCCATTGTCGTTCTTCTGAGCGAGGAGGACCCCGAGGAAATAGTCCAGAGCTTTTACATAAAGCAAGAATGGTTTCCCTGATGTAGGGGCCACTAAGACCGGAGGTTTTGTGAGATACCTCTTAATGTCTTCATAGGCTTCTTGACAAGCTTGGTCCCATATGAAGGCAGTACCCTTTTTCATGAGACGGGTAAAGGGCTGGCAACGGCCCGAAAGATTTGCCATGAATCTTCTGATGTAGGCTAATCTGCCTTGCAAGCCTCGGAGCTCTTTGAGATTCCTTGGTGGATGCATGTCCTGGATGGCTTTGACTTTGTCTGGGTCCAGATGGATCCCTTTTGATGTGACAATGAACCCAAGAAATTTGCCGCTGGATACTCCTAAGAAGGATTTTGTCGGGTTCATTTTCAGCTGATGAGCCCGCATTATGTCGAACATCGTTCTCAGATCGCGAAGATGTTCATTTTTGCTGCGGCTTTTGATGGCAATGTCGTCAACATAGCATTCCACCGTCTTTCGGAGATGGTCGCGGAAGATCATGCTCATCGCCCGCTGGTAGGTTGCTCCGGCGTTCTTCAGTCCGAAGGGCATCACAGTGTAGCAGTATACCCCCAATGGCGTTCGGAAAGAAGTATGCTTCTCGTCATCAGGATACATCTTGATCTGGTTGTACCCTGAGAAGCCATCCATGAAAGACATCCTCTCGAACCCGCATGTGTTGTCGATCATGACATCAGTGATCGGCAGTGGGAATTCATCTTTGGGACAGGCCGTATTGAGATCACGGTAGTCGATGCAGATCCGTATTTTCCCGTTCTTTTTGAGGACGGGGACGATGTTAGCTACCCAGTCTGGATGTTGTTCCTCCCGGATGAAGCCACAAGCAATGAGCTTATGAACTTCGGCTTCAATAGCCTCCATGATGTCTGGGCGGAACCGACGTTGTTGCTGCTTGACCGGCTTAACGTCGTTCTTGATGTTTAGACGGTGCATGGCGACCTGTGGATCAAGTCCGGGCATGTCTTCATAGCTCCAGGCGAAGACATCTATATACTCTTTTACGAGCATTATCAATTCTTCCTTTTCGATGAGTGATAAGATTTCACTTATGAAAATAGGTTTGGGGTGATCTTGACTACCCAAGTTGACCTGGATCACCTTGTCTTCGGTAGGTGGCTCGCGCAGCTCGAACCGCTTTTCCCATTGGAGACTTAATTGCTGGGCCCAAGGTTCCTCATCAGTAGCTTCTGCAGGTTCCAATTGACTGGCTGAAGTCATATTCACAGTGAGGCCGTTGAACATTCCTCCTATGCTGATGTCAGAGTCCCACTCGGCAGATGAGCCCGACTGTAATGGAATTGGTTCGTCGTCTTTGACTTGAACCGTTACTGATGATGTGGGTGTGATATACCCTAACCCCCTGCGTGTACTATCATAGTAATTTGCAGGTTTCCCTCTTGGGACGGAGTTACGCATCAAGCTGCGTCTTCTTTTCCGAAGTTCAGGCCGCCTGCTTGCTTCAAGTCATATCCCATCTTCTCCATAATATGGCGTGCCGGTTGCGCATAACGGAAGAACTGTGGGGTTTCTGAGTCCGAGCTTGACTCTGTAGCTGCAGGTCCCCGTGGCTGGGTTCTACCAAAGATTATCGGCAACTGACCTTGTTTGGATGGAGGGATTACCAGCGTGGCCCCTTCTATAACCTCCACAGATGTAGTAGCGAACTTGACTCATGTACGGGCATGTGCAGAGAGCCCTCTATGATGGATTTAATTGACCCAATACTCGCAGGATAACCAAAAGAGATACTCTCATTAATTACCCATTCACCCTCTTCATCAGAAGGGATATTACATTGGGGGTCATTGAGGAAACATGCTGTAATTGGTTCGCCAATCAAAATGGCTGGCACGCCTGTTTCGGATTCTGAATCCGCCTCATTGCCACTTTCATCATCGACTGGCAATGGCTCTGCAGGCGTTCCGTCGGCCTCTTGATACAGGAGGGCGTCGGTGAAGTAGTTTTCCACCCCCTTGAAGGGTTGCTTTTCAGCGAAGACAGTTCGTACTGTCACATCATCTTCAACATATTTGAAGCATTGGTGGAGGGTGGAAGGAACGATCCAGTTGGCATGGATCCAAGGTCTTCCTAGCAGCAAGTTATATGATGTGTCAGCATCAATGATATAGCATGTCACTTCTGACTTCAAGCTTCCGATTCTGCAGCGGAGCCGAATCTTTCCAAGCGGATGGCTGCTCCCGGCGTTAAAACCGTATATTGTAGTGGTGGTTGCGGACAACCTGTACAATGGTATGCCGAGGAAATAGAGGAGCCTTTTGGGGATGATGCTGAGTGCAGACCCCGGATCGACTTGTACTCTTTCAATGCATGTTGAACCAATATATCCGGTGTAGTACAGAGGTCGATCGTGCTTGTTGTCCTTGAGAAGCATATCTTCCGTCGTGAAGGTGATAGCAGGCACCTTTGATTGTGCGTGATGGCACTCTGAGCAGGAAGGCCGGATCTCATCACCAGGAACCTCAGGCATGTATGTCAGGGACTCTGAGTTGGCTAACGCATCTCTGAGTGCTTCTCTTGTCTCTTTAGAGAGACGAAGGAGCTCGTGCATTGTGATACGAGCCGGGATATTGGCTAAGTGAGCCAATATATCAAAGCGGAAGGGCGTGGCTAAACCTTGGACTGACGGTTTCTTTAACGCATGGTCGAACCGCACTTCCTTAGGCTTCTCCTTTCCCTTGGCTGGAATTGGAGTGGATGCCGGCATTGGTACTGACGTCGTTTGCTGTTGTATCTCGTCAGTAGACTTGTCATACTGCCTTAAGTATGATTTTCCAGACCGGGTGCCCGTCTGTTGAGGCGCATCTGCCTGCGCTGTGCAAGCATGCTTCTCTTCTTCTGAATCACTGAGGGAAGCCGAAGTAAGATTACCATCATCTGGCAAGACAGAGATGACATTGCAGGACTTGCCCTTTTTGCTGGAGTCCTTCGACGTCCGCTGTATGTCTTGGACGAGGTCAGGGTGTATCCACATAACTTCCCCCGTCTCCAATGTCAAAGGGACGAGACCCTTGTTATATTGAGTCATGGCTGGAGGATGCTTGACTTCCAACCGCGATGCCGAGGCTGAATAGGTCCCGTCGGGAACTGTGACCTTCTGGGCAGTGCCGAACTCAAGAGTCACCATATTGGCAGTGACTTTCTTCTGTTCCGTTTTCAATGTGAGGACGCCGGCATCTATTAGGGCTTGTATCCTGTCTTTGAGGACATAGCACTTGTCAGTAGGATGATGGACCATCCTATGATAAAGACAGTATTTGGGGTCATTTGTGCGCCCTATCTCATTAGGACGCCGAGCATCCGGTAGCTTCATCTTATTTCCTTTGTGGAGCAGATGGAATATCGTGACCACCTGATCATCTCTGAAGGAATACTGTTTTGGAGGGAATTTAGGCTCCTGGCTGTTGACGCCGCTCTTCTTGGCCTTTGACTGCATGTCCCCGGTCAGCTCGACGGACATAATCTCCTTCCCTTTAGCTTGAGAAGACTGAGGGAGATCGCTACGCCCTTTGTTGTTCGCGCCCCATTTGCTTCTAGGGGCGGATGGCTCAAACTTCTTAGCCGATTTCTCGGCTATCTCAGCTTGTTCGACCAATTCCTTCCAAGTATGGGCTTTGACAGCCCCCATGCGGACTTCTACTTGATCCAAGAAGTTGTGCCTGCATGTCTGTAAGAGCATGGGTAATGGCATCCCTGCTGGGCACATCAGAGATAGATTTCTGAACCGCTCAATGTATTCACGGACAGATTCGCCTTTCCTCTGCACAGTGGAGAGGAGTTTGTCCATGATCACTTCGGTGTCATCCTCATAGAAGCGAGAGAGGAACCGAGTTTCTAGGCCAATCCAGGAATTGACAGAGCCCGGAGGGAGGCTTCGGAACCAGTCGAACGCCACTCCCTTTAAGGTGCCAATGAACAGCCTAGCCATGATGGCATCATTGCTTATAACATTACCAGTCTGAGACCGGAAATAGTAGATGTGCTGATTTGGCGAGCTCTTTCCATCATACGTATGCAACGTTGGTGGTTTGAACTTTGGCGGATATGGCACCGAATCCCACTCCAGTGGGTAAGGACGAACTGCCCCTACTTTCTTTAATTCATCCCTCTGAGTCAGGGATGAAATTTGAGCTTGAAGGCCTTTAAGGACTTCGGCATCCAGGGAAGAGCCTCCCTTAGATCTCTCCGTCTTGGGCGGATCATTACTGAGATGTCCCTCCTCGTCATGATTACTCCCGGTATCATCATTCCGGTTGCTGAGGAGCTGAGCGAGCATCTGTTGAATATTGTCCAGGGCCTCTTGCTGAGTTCTAGAGGTCTGCTCCTGAGCTTCCAAACGCCGACGAAGATCGTCATTGGCGTTATCGGCCATATTAACCGATGCTTTGTCCGTTCGCACAGAACTGACCGTTGCTGAGGAGGCATACCCGCTGTCTTCATCTTCTCCATCAGATGATTGGGGCGACCGCCTAAGTTGTGGCACGGTTGGGACCGTCGAGGAGGAAGGCTGTTCATAATTATAGGGTATCGCCACCCTGGATCTGGTGTTTCGGAAAACACCTTCTTCTTGCACCAAGACTTCACCCAAGCCCGGGCTATAATCTGGATCTGGGGAGCCGAAAGGGGTATCATCAGATGTATGACCCTCCCTGTGTCGCTCTCGTCCTCTTCCGGTCATGTTGACGGACGCGAAGGCTGGGCCTCGCGAAGCACTCCTTTCATGATGCTTCTTTGTGGCATGTGTGGACAACCGATTAAACGCCGATTGACTGTGCGGAGATGCAGCCTTGATTGGATATTGCCGACAACGGGCTGAATGGATTGTCACAAGTCGGCATCCTTTTTGACAACAAGGGGAGGTGGTTTGGAGAGACTCCAATTCCCGCTTGTTTGCCAAGAATTGTCGCAGGTTAGGTTCAACAGAGCCTGAACAACCCCGTGGAGAGGCCTTTCTGGAGCGTACAAGGGATAATGCTCCGTTCCTCTTATCCCTGCAGAAGGGATTAGTACTGAATAGTACTTTGGCGCTAGCTTCACCGATGGGTGCGAGCTTAGTGCCTGATGAATTGGGGAGCGGAGCACGCTGTGGTGCCTTGCCCGCTATCCTGCTGCGAAGGGGATCAACCTCAGATAACACTGCGGTCTTAGCCTTGCGGCCGCGAACCCAGTGAATTCGTTGCGGTACAATAGCTTCGCTTGTGAAAGCGAAGCTGACAAAAGGCTTTGCTGCCCTTGATTCAGGTGACGGTATGATTGCCGTCGTGACTTCATGGCTGGCAGCATCGTCAGGGCAGATGGGCATCTTACCCTTTTCTTCGCGGGAGAGGCGCAGTCTCGGCATGACTACTCCGGAAGCTTTGGTTGAAGACTCCTGTTTAGGCTTCCATATCAGCCTTGACAGGGGACGCCTAGGTTCGCAAGGAACCTGAATAGCCACAAGCGGGGCTGTGGGGTGCTGGCAAGATCCTGCCTCTGGTTTCTGATTTGAAACCTTGGCCATGAAGACCTTCCTGTGCTTCCGTGCTCGAAGCGTCAGGCCACCCCCAGAGAGGACTTCTTCAAATCTTCCTTGATCGATCTGGATAGTCAGGTTCTCAAAAGTGCAGGATCTGGGCTGCGGGCATGTTTTCTTGTTGCGCCAGAGAACTGCGGCAGGTTTGCAGAGAGCCTTTTCCGTCTCCGCAGAGACTTTGCTTGAAGATTTAGCCAGAGAAGATCTGGCTGCTCCGGCTTTTCTGAATTCAGAGATAGACCCGAAGGTCTGTTCGCCGCATTGCGACACTTGATTCTCAGCAGAGGAGAATACAATCCCCAGCGGAGTCGCCATCTTGTTTTCCATTATGTTTGCAAAGGGGGAAAACTTACAAATAAAAGTTTGAGGAGCTAAATTACAAGTATTCTCAAAAGATTATAAGTAGATCTCCTCAGAGATTCTGGGAAAATGTGCCGATAGGAGTCTGGTCAGCGCGCGACCACTTTGTCCCTTTGACGATGCGAGCGATGAGATTCCCTTCCCGCCTGGTTCCGGGAATCAGAGAATAGAGGATTGGTAGAACCCTCTTGCTACTTCTCAAAACCGCCTTCTGTGAGGAATTCCTTCTCGCCTGGTTCCGGAGATTCCTTGAAGAAAAGAGGTTGCTAGGGTATCACCACCCTGAAAAGAGAAGTATTTCTCTTGGAAGGTCTCTGAATTAGAGAACGCACGATGCGTTATGAAGAAGTCTCTGCTTGTGGAGTCTTCTCTCTCCTGATGCGATCCTCTCTCTTGTGCGATCCTCTCTCTTATGCGATCCTCTCTCTTGAGGATCCTCTCTCCCTTGTGCCCCTGACGGGCTATTTATAGGGAGAGCAAGGGTATAATCGTCCCCTTGAAGATATGGAAACAGATTGAACCGAATCTATTTGAATCTGGAAAGTAGCCTTGCTGAGAGGCTAGGATAGCTTCTGCGGAGCTAGAATTGGCAGGTCGGTTGATCTGTTTTGATCCTTTCCATATTGCTGGGAGATTCTCCTTGATCCTCTTACTCGTTTCAAGAGAGTCAAGAGATAGCGGCAATCACCTGCCATATTTGAATCCTGATTGGATTAGATTTGATTGAATCCAATCTCATCAGGAGATTTGATTGGTCAAAGGTTGACCGTAGCAGGCTGATAGCGGAGCTGCCCGCTTTAAAGCTCATAGCGGAGCTAGAGGCAATCTTTGGCAAGGTCCGAAAAGAGGCTTTTCGGCGAAGCTGTCAGTTAGCTTCCTGGCGAAGTTGGATGATGCTAGCCTCTCAATCGAGGCTATCTCCTTGGGCTAATGTAATGCTAAATGCTAGCATCTTAGACCTGCTGAGGTCTGTTTAGAAACAATCCGGTTCACTGTTCTGCTTGCTGGATCAGTGGAGTCCAAGCCGCTTCCTTGTCCCTTGGAGGTGGGTGAAAACTGGTCTTCAGCTCGTCTTGTCCCTTGTCTTTTGTGAATGTCAACAAATTTAGACATCGTTCGGACCAATGAGAATCTTGTCTTTTTTAAGTGTCAACAGAGGCCAGGCTGCCTCCTTCCATCTCAGACCAGCCCCGGATCCAACAGAGCAGCAGGCCGACCACGGCAGCGACTCGCCCGGCGACGCGCACAGCAGATCCAGAACCAGACCAGCAGCGCAGGCAGCGGGCGAGCAGCGATTCCAGGCCCTTCCGGCGAGCGCGAGACCTCCAGATTGCAGCCAGGTCTTCCCCAGGACCCTGGCTACTGTCCTATGCAGTCCGACAGCGAAGAGCGGCGCCACGGCGACTGTAACGGCGAATCGCCCGGTAACGTGCAGATTCCCCAAGGTGAGTGTTTACTCCTTTTTGGTTCCTTTTAATTTCATGTAATCAATTCCATTATAATTCATGTGTATATGTACCTAGATTAAAGTAGTGATTGTGTATGATGATATGTGCAAGAGAGGATACACATACATATATTATTGTGTGGGAGAATAGAATTGATGAACCTCTGTTTCTGGCTGACAGAACTGGATTAGTCGACTTGACTCATTTACTAGTCGACTAATCCATGTAGTAGTCGACTAACACCAGCCTATAGTTGACTAGGTTTCCTTCCAGGAATTTATAGGCTCTCTGTATCACTCTGCTGGTCGACTTGTCATGTTTAGTAGTCGACCAGTAAAGTTAGTAGTCGACTATACATTACCCTCAAGTCGACTAATAGTAGTAATTAGTCGACCAACCCCTTGACCTAGTCGACTAATTATGTGACCTGGAAGTTGTGTAGCACCCTGTATCTGTATCAGTCGACTAGCCTTACCTTTATAGTCGACTTGTCTTGCCCCTAGTCGACTTGGACTACCTCGATAGTCGACTAAGGTTGGCCTGTCAGCTTGGTGTAGCCCCTTTATTGGTTGTAGACATTAACCTTGGGCTATGTGATGGATATGGATGGATTGTATGTGACCTCAAGAGATAGATATTGGTGATAATGATTTATTCATGATAGATCTTAGCTGCATGTACAGGATATATTGTCGTGTGGGGATATCATAATTGATCTTAATAGAAGAAGGTATTGTGTAGCCTTATGAATCAGATATAGTTTGTCAGAGTGAGTAGACTAGTACTGATTATGGACATATGTTAGAACAACAACTATTGCATCTGATTACTCGATGTGTATTGGAACAAGATGATTATAGAACTATTGGAATATGAATTGGTTATAATGACTTTGGATTGATCTGGACTTATGTTATTTACATGGAATGATCAATAATTAGACCTGACTTTATTAGTTGAGTAATTGAGGACATATCAGATATGACTGGATTAGTTGAGTTGTGTCTTAGATTGATCTTGAGTTAGAAGTACCCAGAATCTATATTCCTTTCATTGGAGCCTGACTGATATTGAGATGAGATGGACATTGTTGGCATTTGGGATCTGATAGATGATATGTTGTTGATGTTGAGTATCAAGAGTAGATATTCTAAACCATAAGTTATTTGAGGATGATTCCCTTACTTCGATATGATTCAGTATATGTTGACTTGATGATCTTGAGGGCATACTATATACTTCATGATTAGTTATTGACTATTTCAGTTATCAGAGATGACTTATTATGATAGTGATCTACATTTTTAGAGTTTGATAATAGTTATTATTTGATCTCAGTTGTTGAGGGTATAGGATTAGAACATATTGGTGTTGAGGAGAGGACTAATTACAGATTTATTGATATGATAGTCACCGTTTTGGATTGCACTGATACGGACTGATACTTAGTGATTCATGAGAATTGTATTGAGACTATAAGTTGATGGATTAGTTATTGTTATCTCTTTAGCATGGATGGTGAGATTATGGTCAGCTTTAGTTGAGACCGTTCGTTGAGCAGTAGCTAGACTGTTACTGTTATTATATCCATGTTATTGAAAGTTACTGGGAAATGATTGTTTTACCGTAACCACGGTACAGTCCTATTGTTCATCGTATACACGGTTACTGTTACTGTTCACTGTTACTGATATTGTTCACCGTGTATACGATTACTGATTGACTGTTACTGTACTATTATTGTTACTGTCACCGTATCGTCCCAGTGTTCTAGATAATATGGACATTGACTGATTTAACTGAATTGAATGAATAATAAAGTAATTGAACAACTTACACTGGGATTGGAGAAATTGATGGAGGAGACAGCGTCTATATTTTGGGTGGACTTAGGATACAGGTTGCGCAGCCGATTGAGTGTTCCACTGCAGGGTTCCTGGGGGATGACTGACATCCCATATGTATTGTTACTGTTCCACTTTTTTCACAGTGAGATTACTGTTACTGTTACTGAGTACCTAGCGGTACGGCCTGGTTCAGCGTCAGGAAACTGAGGCCGTGGTCCCGGGTATGTACGGGACCCACCTAAAGCATGGACAATGTCTCCAACCGATCAGTTTCAATAACTTAAGGGCATCGATTGGCATGTGTGGTAGGCGTAGTATGGGATGCGTCTATTATATGTGACAATTGGTGTTCGCTGACATAATTAATAATAAACTGTTGATGCTTTGTGACTGACTGTAATCACCTGATTGTATATCACTATGTTAGACTCATGACTATAACCATGACCTGGATTGTATGCCAACCTAGTGACATGTGATAGATTACACGCCTTGACATTGATTGCATATTTACAGTTGTGCCATTTGTCTGCTACCTGTATTCATGTTTTTATCATATGTGTTACTGTTCAGTTAATTATTGTGTTATTTAGTCTTTCTATCTGCAGTTGTTCTTACTATTATATATGCACATGGTTTCTTCTGCACGAGCTGTTTTCCCTTTACACACACACTCATTATGGTCGCGTTCTGACGACCCTGGGTTTGCACGTCCAGCTATTAGACGGTTGTTCTAATGTGCAGGGTTCGACGAGACTGTTCGTCTTGCGAGGGACTGGACGCTCTTTCTTCTATTTCTGGTATTTCACCTCTTTATATTCTGTCATTTCCTGATTCTGCATTTATTGCTTTCAGCTGCCATGTTCTTGCCATCATTTATCTGCTATCCTTAGAATTGTCACTATATGTATTATTGCAGTGTTCTTTGATCATTATGCTTCCGATTTATAGCTTGTTCAGGTTACAACTTAGGCTTAGCGTATATACGTGGGGTATTATCCTCGCGTATATACGTCGCCATAACGACCCCGTATCTTTAGGATCGGGGCGTTACATTTGTAATGCTCTCAAATCCAGGAAAGGGCTCACAAGGGTCAGGGTTTTTTTTTGCAAAGCTTTCAGTTCCAGGTAAGGGCTGGCGAGAGGAATTTAAAGTGGGGTGACTGGCCGGCCGTGGCTAGATTATATACCGCAGCTGCAGTGGTGGGGACATGCCACGACTCGGTGGTGGCGGGATCTGGTCACGAGATGTCCAGATTAGAGCTGCAGATGCTTGCAGATGTCAGGAAGGCACTGGCTAGAGATCCAGCCTAGGGTTGGACGGGTTTGAGCTGCAGACATTACAACTGCAATGGAGGGAAGAAGCAACGACTTCGCCAAAGTTGTTCCGATGGTTTCATTTTTTTTGAATGATCAAATTGTGTATGCGTGTTTCATGCAAATTTGTACCCTTCTATTTAAGAATATTTCTTTAAGTTCTTAAACACCGGTGCGTTTTTACCTAACGATTTTATCTCAAAAAATTTACTAAACATTCTGAAAAGATGGAGGAAGGAAGACCTTTCTCCAAAAAAAAAAAAAATTCGCTAAATAATCAAAAACTTATGAACTTACATGTCAACCAGAGAGTATGTAAATGGCAAACACTTTCTTTTCTAATGATAGGATGTGTGTTGAGATCTCCTCAACGTAGCAGGTGAGGCAATTTTTGACCTAATTTCCCCGGGGGGGGGGGGGGGGGGGGGGGGGGGGGGGGGGGGGGGGGTGGGGGGTTGGCGCATTAAAGGCGTACTAGAGCTGCCTATAAAAGCTATTAGCTAGCAATTTGTGAAGGCATGCAGTTTGTACGTGTGCACAAGAATTTCCTTTCTCCTTTTATTACGTGAGGTTTTGTAGCTTGATAACAACATTACCTAGACCAAGACATACAAGTCTTAATTCCCCACAAAAGAAGAGATAAGTCTAAAAGCCATCATCTACACAAAGATAACATGCCGACCATGTCGGCAATTTTCAATTTCACAATGCTTCCAACACTCCCAATGCAAGAATGCCCTTAATCATTTTTCTCATGCTGGTAATGTATCAAATGAGGAAGCCCTAATGGTTGATATTGTATATCTGGTCAAATTTCAGAATTATGGTAGATTTGGATCCTTTCAGCTTATCAATCAAATAAGTGAAAATATTATTATTATCACAAAGTTTTTGACTCTCTTCCAAATATTGAGATGGCCCAGCAAAGTATAGACGATCAGTATGATTCCTCATGTGTAATCAATCGTAATATAATATTATTATATAGTCGATCATTTATATCCGCAATCATGGAGCTCAGATCCGCTACAGTCTCAGGGGCCCTCTACTCAAAACCGAAGAAGAAGAAGCCTCGGTTACCAATACCCATTTGGAGAGATGAAGACAATCGATGTGGTGGGCGTATACTCAGCTTCTTGTGCTTTCACGTTCTGTGTGGGGGGCAATATCATCAAGTAACGTCATGTTTAATTGGATGGGTATCCAAAAACTAATTAATCATCTTTTCCCTGAAGATTATGGTGCAAAATTCAAGAAGGGCCTGTTTGTTTCACCGCAAAATGTCGCAAGTGATAAGTCATAAAACTTTCTTTCCATTTTTCGCTATTTGTTTCACTGAAAAACAACTTGCAAAATGTAACTCTCATTTTCTCACTTGCAGTTTCTACAGATAATTTTGTGGTTATGTAAATCTCACTTTTACACTCATATTCCTAACTTGCAGTTGCTACAGTTTTTTGTAGTCATGTAAATCTCACTTGTAGTACACTTACAGTTCAAATCAGTTACTTGATAATCAATTATAATTTAGTATCATTAAATATTTAATATTTTTTAATATTTTTAATGGTGTTCAATTTCTTATTTAATTATTAATTATTTTATATTTTAATCTTTAGTTTTTTTATTATTTTTAATATTGTATTAATATTTAATATTTTACTATTTTAATTTAATATTTTATTAATACTTATACCATTTTTTAATCTTTTATTTAGAGTTAATATTTTATTAATATAATAATATTATACTTTAATATAAAATTACTATATACTTAATTATTTATTTTTTGATATAAATAATTACTTTATTAATATTATAATATACTTTATTATTATATTAATATTTTATTATGTTAATATTATAATAATAATTCATTATAATAATATTATTATAGTAATTTATTATTAAATTTATAATTATATTTTACTCTGTTAATTTTATATTTTTATAATATTATAATAATATTATTATAAAATTTAATATTATAATAATTTTTAAGTATTTTTATAATATTATAATATTATAACTATATTTTATTATTTTTCTTAAGATGTTTTAATACTTACGTTTTATTAGTATTCTTAAATTTTTGTTAATGTTTTTTAGATTTTCTTAAAAATTTATATTATTTATTTAGTTAATATTTTATTAATATTTTACTAATTATACTAATATTTTATTAATATTATTGTTATAAATAAAATATTAAGATTATTAATATTTTATCTCAAATTTATTAATACAATTTAATTTACAATAGTAAATTTAATTTAATAGTATTTATAAAATTTAAATCACTACTACAGTTAATTTTTTGGTCAACTTTTTCACTTGCAATTTTACATTACCAACCAAACACCGTAAACATAATATATTTTCCCATTTACATTTTACTTTACCCACCAAATACCATAAAACACAATATACTTTCTCATTTACACTTTCACTTTATCAACCAAACAGCGTAAAACACAATATATTTTTCATACTATAGTTCACTTTTCCCATTCTCATTTTACGACTTACGACTTGCGGCATTTTGTGGCGAAACAAACAGGCGAAGAGTGGTAACTGAGGAATTTTCAGTTAAATAAATGAAGACATTGTAGGATACACTCTGATGTAGCATTAACTCTGTGCTCAAATTACTTAGTCCTGACGGTCTCTCTCTGATGCTCAAGTCAGCCATAAACTCAGAAAATTGGTGACCAGAAGTAGAAGCGAGGAGTAAGAGTTTATATTTAGATGAGGTCTCCTAGAGAATCTCCGAACCCTTGGAGATCCTTTATTTAAAGGGGTGGAGGAGGCTAAGGGATTATTAAGGAGCCATTGATCTCCAATGATACTTCCTTAAATGCCCCTCTAGCTATTTTTTAATATTTTATGTTTTGAATGAGTTTTTATTTATTTAATAAATTTGTAATAAGTAAAATTAATTAAATATTTTATGTATTAATTAATTATTAAATATTAAATTCATATTAATTAATTATTAGATTTTAATAATTAAAATTTATGTATTAAATCATTATTTAATAATATTTTAAATATTAATTAAATTAATTTATATATTAATTAAATTTACTAAAACCGAAAAAACTAAAAGTTATAATGGTGGGATCCACATGTTAAAGAGGCTGCTAAGAAACTTTTAAGCCTCCTCAAATTAAGGGACATTTGTAGGACTTGAGTTGGGAGGAGGAGAACTCCCGCCCTTGGAGCACAAACCCTCAAAATATCCCTTAATTTGTTGAAGGGGGCTAGATTTTTTGGCCCGTTGGAGATGATCTTATATCTTATTTATAGACAAAAGACCACATGTTGTTAGCATTTTGAGGGTATTTCAAAATTAAGCCAAGTTCCTTTAGTCCCATATTGGATAGGATAAGAACTCCTTAGTGTTTATATATGGAGTCCCTTTCATGATGGGTTGTGTGGGCTAGAAATCAGGGGGTGCTCGCGCGCACACAAGCCCATTGAGGCCCAGTGAAGAGAATTGGGTTACCGGATCCAGAAAACCTTAATGCGCATTTGCGCCCGCATCACACGCGCAGGGGGGGGTGCAAATCCGGGTTTCAGAGCCTCGCGGGTGTGCCCGAATGGGTTAAGTTTTGCCAATTTTATTTTTAGATTAAAATTAAAATAAAATCTTTTCAAATCCTGTCATAATATTTGGGATTCGTATCTGTCATGTCCTGTCACTGCAGTGTCCTGTCCTGTCATTGCAGTAACACTTTCCATGGCTTTCTCTGCACAAGGAAAGATTAGTTCTCTGTCCAAGGATTCTTTCTCTTCCCAAAGATTTTCTAATGATGATAAACTCCCTTTATAAAGGATCTATTCTCTGCTATCAAAAACAGAAAAACCATCCTCCTCTTCCTCTGAAATTTTCATAGACTCTTCAGTTCTTCCCTGCATCTCTGGAGGAAACAAAACCGAGCTGTTCGAGGGCCTGTGCATTGCGAGTGCACGCTTGCAGGGCCAGCGATCGTTGAATCCTGGAGATTAGGCCGCCATCAACCTGCTGCACCGAGATACTCTCTCAGAGGGGCGCGATCTACTCTTAAGGACAGTGCTCCGCACGCCTCGATCAAATTAGAGAAGTTCCTTCCTTCTTGAAAGTTTAATTTAAATAGCTTAGCAGTATTTCGTATATCATTTTCCAACAATCTTAAGAGTAGATATGGATACTGCTATGGTTGCTGCTACTAATGTTAAGTCTCTGCCTGACATATCAAGGATTGAACCATTTAATGGAACCCACTATAAAAGATGGCAAGAAAAGGTTATGTCCACACTTGATGTAACTGGTTATACCTTTGCTATAACTGATCCTAAACCAGAGAAAGAAAAGGAACTGCAAAACTGGGAAAAAGCCAACAAAATCTGTAGACACATCATTCTCAGCACACTTAGTAATACACTGTTTGATGTTTACTGTCCTTATAAAACTGCAACTGAAATTTGAGAAAGTCTTAATAAGAAATATATTCTTGAAGATGCTGGAACTCAAAAATTTGCTATTGGAAATTTTCTGAATTTTGTTATGTCTGATGAAAAAGATATTTCTTCTCAAATTCATGAATACCATGTTCTAATTGATGATCTTAAAAATGAAAATATCACCCTACCCGAATCCTTTGTTGCTGGAGCCCTAATTGAAAAACTACCCGAATCATGGAAAGATTATAAGAAAGAACTGAAGCATAAAAGAAAACAAATGAACCTTGAAGATGTAATAATTCATATTAGAATTGAAGAGAAAAATAGAGAGAGAGAGAGAAAACTGAAAGGGCCAAGGAGCTTACATCCAAGGCAAATATAATTGAAAGCAAGCCTTTTAAACCAAAGAAACATTTTCATAAGCCAAACTTCAAACCAAATCAGAATCCTAAGATGAAAAGAAACCCTAACTCTACTTTCAAGAAGAAAGGAAACTGTTTTGTGTGTGGCAAACCCGGACACTACTCAACACAGTGTAGGTTCCGGAAGACTGGTGAGGCTCCATCCAAACCACAAGCTAGCCTGGTTGAGAGTGACATTATTGCTGCTGTAATCTCTGAAGTGAACATGGTTGCACATAATAAGAATTGGGTGATTGATTCTGGGGCAACCCGACATATATGTGCCGACAGAGGAGCTTTCTCTTCTTACTCCTCTGTTGATGATGGCGAACAAGTGTTCATGGGCGATTCGAGGCCCTCACCCGTTGTGGGTAAGGGAAAGGTGCTTCTCAAGCTTACTTCAGGGAAGATCCTTTCTCTTACAGATGTGCTTCATGTTCCTGAGATTCGTTAGAACCTCATTTCTGTTTCCCTTCTTGGAAAAGCTGGAGTTAAGGTCTGCTTTGAATCTGATAAAATTGTAATGACTAGGAATGGACAATTTGTTGGTAAAGGGTACTGTAGTCAGGGTTTATTTATGCTGAATGTACTTGAAATCATGAATGAAAATGCATCTACTTCTTCTGCTTACATGATTGACTCTTGTGATCTTTGGCATGGTAGGTTAGGACATGTTGGTTTTCTTACATTAAGAAAATGAAAGATATAGGTCTCTTGCATAATGTAACTATATCTGATCATGACAAATGTGAAATATGTGTTGAATCTAAATCCACTAAGAAATCATGTAAAAGTGTACAAAGAGAATCTGAATTGCTTGAGCTTATTCATAGTGATCTTGGTGACCTTAAAAATAACTTAACTAGAGGTGGTAAAAGATTCTATATCACTTTTATTGATGACTGTTCTAGATATGCAGTAGTCTATCTATTAAGATCCAAAGATGAAGCCTTTGAAATGTTTCTGAAATATAAGTCAGAAGTTGAAAATCAACTAAATAAGAAAATAAAGAGATTGAGATCGGATAGAGGTGGTGAATATGAACTTAAACAATTTAATGAATTTTGTGAACAACATGGCATAATTCATGAGACTACCCCTCCATATTCACCTGAATCTAATGGTGTTGCTGAAAGGAAAAATAGAACACTCAAAAATATGATGAATGCTATGCTTATAAGTTTTGGTGCACCTCTAAATCTGTGGGGGGAAGCTATACTCTCTGCTTGTCATATTCAAAATAGAATACCCTATAAGAAAACCGGTATAACTCCATATGAAATCTGGAAAGGACATGCACCAAACTTAAACTATTTAAAAGTGTGGGGGTGCCTAGCTAAAGTTCTTCTACCTGAACCCAAAAGAAAGAAACTAGGACCCAAAACTTTTGACTGCATGTTTATTGGTTATGCCCATCATAGTGCTTCATATAGGTTTCTTGTGACTAGAAGTGATAATAATGTTATGGAGATTAACACTATTGTTGAAACTAAAAATGCAGAATTCTTTGAGCATGTTTTTTCATTGAAAACCCATGTTGATAAACCATCTAATGCTTCATCATCTAGTCATGCACAAGAATCTGATGATAATGAAGAGATTGAACTAAGAAGTAAAATAGTTAGAAAAGAAACTGACTTTGGTAAAGATTTCTTTACATTTCTTATTGATGATGACCCTCTAACTTATAAAGAGGCTATCTCTTCTCCGGATGCTCCATTCTGGAAAGAGGCTATTAATAATGAATTAGAATCCATATTATCAAATCACACTTGGAAACTTGTTGATTTACCACCAGGTACAAAACCTATTTGCTGCAAATGGATATTTAAAAGAAAGCTGAAACCTGATGGGTCTTTAGATAAATTTAAAGCTAGATTGGTTGCTAAAGGATACACTCAAAAGAAAGACTTTGATTATTTTGACACATTTGCTCCTGTGACTAGAATTGCATCTATTAGAGTGTTGTTTGCTTTAGCATCTATTCATAAGCTTGTGATACATCAAATGGATGTTAAAACTGCATTCTTAAATGGAGAATTGGAAGAAGAAATATATATGGACCAACTTGAAGGTTGTGTGACAACTGGAAATCAACATAAAGTTTGCAAACTTGTAAAATCTTTATATGGTTTAAAATAAGCACCCAAACAATGGCATGATAAATTTGATAGTGTTCTTGTTTCCAATGATTATCAGATTAATGATGCTGATAAATGTATCTATACTAAATTTGAGGATAATGTTGGTGTTATCATATGTTTATATGTTGATGATATGCTTATATTTGGTACAAACTTAGAAATTGTAAATGACACCAAATCATTTTTGTCCTCTAACTTTGACATGAAAGACATGGGTGAAGTTGATGTGATCCTAGGAATTAAAATAACTAGAGATTCTGATCGTATCATGCTTTCACAAGGACACTATATAGAAAGAATGCTGAAGAGATTTGGTCATTTTGACTGCACTCCTGTTTCCACACCTTATTATGGTAGCATTCACTTAAGAAAGAATAAGAACAAAGTGTGTCACAATCTGAGTATGCACAAATCATTGGTAGTTTAATGCACTTGATGAACTATACACGACCTGACATTGCTTATGCCGTGGGACGACTTAGTCGTTACACTCATTGTCCTAATAAGGACCATTGGACAACATTATATCGAGTGCTAAAGTATCTAAAAGGAACTATTAATTATAGTTTGACATATTGTGGTTTTCCTTCTGTTTTAGAGGGATACTCAGATGCTAACTGGATCTCTGACTCTGATGAGTTAAAATCTATAAGTGGATATGTGATCACACTTGGTGGGGGTGCGGTGTCTTGGAAATCATCCAAGCAAACCGTCACAGCTCGCTCCACTATGGAGTCTGAGTTTGTTGCCTTAGAGAAGGCAGGTACTGAGGTTGAATGGCTCAGGAATCTTTTGATTGATATACCAATTTGGAAGAGACCAGCTCCGTCTGTGTCTATTCATTGTGATAACCAAGCTACTATTGCTAGATCTAAGAATAAAATATACAATGGTAAGAGTAGGCATATTCGCCTAAGACATAAAATTGTAAAGCAGCTGCTGGATGATGGGATCATATCTCTTGATTATGTGAGGTCAGAGCTTAATATAAGTGATCCACTTACCAAACCACTAGGGAGAAAACTAGTGGAGAATACATCGAGGGGAATGGGACTCATGTCTATAACAAAGAGTTAAAAATGATTGTAACCCAACCTATGTGATTGATGAACTCATGAAGTAGGTTCATATGGGTAATAACAAATCATTTGTTGACTTGGAGTTGCACTATCATTATTTTATTATTGAGAAGTCCCTTCCTATGATGTAGATAGTGCAAATTGCAATGTGCAAAGGATGAGTATTAGCTCTTAATGGATTACCATAGCACTTATTGGGTGGTGTGTTTAATTGCAATGCACACTTGATGGATCCATCTATATGAGTGTGGAAGTGGGGCCGCTTCCTATGAGAATGTAGACATATTCTCTAGAGCACTCATGAATATCAAGGCAGGGCGCATGGCCGATTCGCGCCAACCCGTTTTGAACAGCTCAGTTCTTTGAATGATATGTGGGTTGTAGGTCAATGATCCATAATTAGGAAGATTGGTTCATAGAAACTTTATGTTTCACCAACTTCCTGTGGGACACACCTACATATCCTAGGTAGTGGTTCATAGACCAAAAGTCACCATTATTGATGCATTGAGTTCTTATGTTTCCTCCTCTTCTCTTTCGTTCCTATTATCCTTTCTTTTAATTTTGAAATAGTGGGGGATTGTTAGCATTTTGAGGGTATTTCAAAATTAAGCCAAGTTCCTTTAGTCCCACATTGGATAGGATAAGAACTCCTTAGTGTTTATATATGGAGTCCCTTTCATGATGGGTTGTGTGGGCTAGAAACCAGGGAGTGCTCGCGCGCACACAAGCCCATTGAGACCCAATGAAGGGAATTGGGTTACCGGATCCAGAAAACCTTAATGCGCATGTGCGCCCGCATCACACGCGCAGGGGGGTGCAAATCCGGGTTTTAGAGCCTCGCGGGTGTGCCCGAATGGGTTAAGTTTTGCCAATTTTATTTTTGGATTTAAAATTAAAATAAAATCTTTTCAAATCCTGTCATAATATTTGGGATTCGTATCTGTCATGTCCTGTCACTGCAGTGTCCTGTCCTGTCATTGCAGTAACACTTTCCAAGGCTTTCTCTGCACAAGGAAAGATTGGTTCTCTGTCCAAGGATTCTTTCTCTTCCCAAAGATTTTCTAATGATGATAAACTCCCTTTATAAAGGATCTATTCTTTGCTATCAAAAACAGAAAAACCATCCTCCTCTTCCTCTGAAATTTTCATAGACTCTTCAGTTCTTCCCTGCATCTCTGGAGGAAACAAAACCGAGCTGTTCGAGGGCCTGTGTATTGCGAGTGCACGCTTGCAGGGCCAGCGATCGTTGAATCCTGGAGGGTAGGCCGCCATCAACCTGCTGCACCGAGATACTCTCTCAGAGGGGCGCGATCTACTCTTAAGGACAGTGCTCCGCACGCCTCGATCAAATTAGAGAAGTTCTTTCCTTCTTGAAAGTTTAATTTAAATAGCTTAGCAATATTTCGTATATCATTTTCCAACACATGTTATATTGGGCAATCTTTATGTTAAGTAAGACAGTATGCCCCCTTAAGGCCTTGACTCATGAACTTGGGTTTTCGTATTAGATCCTCGAATCTTACTCATGCAACTGCCCCAATATCTACACTCATCTTATAACCCCCACTTCCAGATTCCCTCTTTATTCATGTTCGAAATAAAGAATCAGAAGCTCAAATTATGGAAGTAGGAAAATTTCTTAAAATAAAAATTCTCCACAGAATTTTAGGCGACACAAGTATTTCTCTGATAAGTATCCCATCTGACATTAGTGATCGTATCAATGCAAAATTCCCTAATTTTGCTATTTTGTGTCAAGTCGAATAGCTTTATTGCTAATGAATACTAAGATTTTCAAAATATCTTTCCCGAATTCTAGCATCACAGGTTTGTTAACCTCATCTTCTACCTCTTCCAGTGGATTTTTCTTCTTCTTTACTCTGTAGAAGATATTAGTGCTTGTTATATCATCCCTAAAGATATCAATGTTGATTTGTTCCCTGATAAGCTTTTAGATGCCTAATCTTCTTCTAATTACATCACCTCTACATGTGTTCCTATCTTCTTCGCCTGTTTAATCACTTGGAGTGTGCCATGCGCAACTTCATTCAAGTAGGTGGGAATTTTCTTTTCGGTTTTGTTTGTCTATGAAAATCATTAAATGGCCCTCTCTTTTCTTGATTGTTCAATGAGATTTTCTTCACTTACAAGAAGAGCACATTCTATCTAACTCATCCCAATCCGATTCCATTAGGTTTTATATCAAAATGACTAGTAACAGTAGTTTTTCTCTCATTTTTAGTTGAAAACTTAACAGAACTATGTGTCCTTGGAAGGCTGCATCACTGTAACCTTTATCGTTTTTTTTTTTTTTGGAGACTTAAACCTCACGGTCATCTCTTGTGTTTGAATCTCAGAGTCATCTTTTATCTTCGAATCTCTTCTAGCGAAGAGGGTTGAACCCTTGTTCTAAAACAATGAAAAAGCCCTTCTCTCCTCAAGAAGATTTTGATGTCTATTGAGAAAATTAACATCTCTCAATTTTTGAATGACGGCTTTCTCTTATGAGGTTTCTATCGATTTTTGGAGAAGAAGAATACAAGATTTTATTTGGAGGAGGATGCGAAAACAAAATATTTTATTCAAAATTTTCTCAGCTACAAATTCTCTCACTTCTATTTCTCTCTGTGTTTTCTTTTTTCTCTTCGCTACAAAATATTAAACTATGCTTGTAACGGTCCTAGTTTCTAATGTCCTCAGTTAACACAATTCTTGTTAATAAACATATTATCATGAGCATATAAAAATTCCTGAAATTTTCATCATCTCCCCTGATATATAGCTCTGCCTTGATATACAATACACACACACCCCCACACATAGTTTCGGCGAACATCAGCCTATTTATCAAATTCATCAAGAAAACACTCTCGGTTACCAAAATACAAATAAAAATACGCTTGAGAGTAACCCCTCTCAGCATCCTCAATCCAAACATATCTGCTTCAAATCCAACTCCATTTAAATTTGTAACCATATGAACACACACACACACACATTTATCTTCATGCATATATCTACAAATATCAGATATCTATTTGACAATCTAACACATACAATATAAACATTTATCATAGCTAACATTTACATATATATACAAACTCGAAAGTTTTAGATGTTTACATCATCATTAGGTTTTACAGAAAATGATTTCTCGGGTACCAATTCTATATCCACACGCTAAAGAAATAGATATTTCTTGGTTACTTCCAATTCTATATCCACACAGCTAAAGGCAGCGCTCGCCTTAACGCAACTTGCAAAATATTAATCTGAGGGGGGGGGGGGGGGGGGTGACCTCAACATCTTAGTGACTAGAGTTTAAAAAAAAAAAAAACCAAATAATGATATACATATTCAATAAGAGACATGATTTTCTCTAAGTAACAAAGATAAGTCTGAATGAAATAAGAGAAATAGGGAATCGAAAACACCCCATAACTAAAGAATCAAAATAAATATCTCCATAGTCTTCGGGATGGTCTTACTCTTTCAGTCATTGATTCCCTTTACTTGACTATTCTGTATATTACATGGTTTATGAGTTATATAAAATATTTTCTCAGTTACTTTTAGTTTATTACTAAGTTCATCTTTTGTATACACATGTCTCATCCCCGTATCTCAATGTAAATTTTGCAAATAGATTTGTTTGGATTAGGAAAGGTGCTAATCCCCATGAATCCAATAAGGTATGGGTACCAAAAGCCACTCCTATTTTATTTGATGTAGGTGTGGGCTCTCATTCGACGTGAGGGTATTAGTGCCTTAAGGTGAATGCGTTCTGAGCTAAACGGTGACAAATTTTGGATGCATCACTTTCAAGGAGAGTTTGGTGGGAGGACCACCTTAGTTTGGAGACCTAGAGATTTGTCCTCATGGTTTTGGTAGCGATCTCTAACTCCCATTTATGTTTACATGCCTTCATATTATTAATTTTTAGCCTGTTTTGATTTTTCATGATTATTATGTTAATGCCATGTTAATTAGACTAGTGATATGCATATGTAGTCTTTGAGAAACACCCATGTTTATATAGATGTATATTTTTTTGTGTTCTCACCTTAGTTTAGCTATGTTGTATATCATAACTCTAAAACATGTGCATTTACCATAATGATCACATTGATTTTGGTTAATAATTTTTACACTTCATGTTTTGATTACATGTTTAGATGTAACTTTCATTAAAACTTATGCATATACTTGTATAACTAGTGAGCCACAAATAGATTATTATATGTTTGTGCTTGATTGCTCATTTGTACTTATTAGATGTATTAACATAGCCTAGTTTTTATGATTTATATAATTCAACTTGTATTCCCTATTTTTGGACATATTTTTATGATAATATATTTTAACTTCATGTATATGCTAATTTTGTCAAAACTTTAAGATATACATGTATACCCTTGAATTATTTACGTTTCATGCAAAATTTCTTTATAGACTCAATTGTGTTTGGATATATATGTATACTTCTAGTTTAGACTAAACATACATATATCTTGAAGTAGATTTAGTTTTGATGATTTTGATAAACGTATTTCATATTGAGCTTAAATGCCTCATTCCATGATTTTGTTGATTACATGACTTTGTACACTCACATTACTTGATGTTTTCTCATGACTTTGTATTCATGAGTATTACATGTGCTATATGAACTTTGAGTGTTGATTGTGTGATTTTCATATTTTCATGAATATATTCTTATTTTATTCCTTACTTGAAGGATTTCGTACTAGTTTTCAAGTTTATCATAAAACAAGTTGCGTATTTCTTCATTTTGGAAGAGTTTTCAAACTTGTCAAAATTATTTTCAAATCCTATTTTGAAAACCCCTTCCCTCAAAGGGTGGTTGGATAGGCGACCATGCCTTGTATGCTCAAATTGAAAATCATTTTAACATGTGCATGAATTGGGTTGTCTTTATGAGTTATACACTTGATCCTCATTGTGTTTTCAATTGGTATCACAATTGATATTTATTTTGTATACTCTTATTTGTTTCTATATATTTATGCTTCAACTTCAAATAGTATCAATTTAGATTGATATTTACATTTTCATACATACATACATACATATACATACATACATATACATATACATATATATATATATATATATATATAATATATATATATATATATATATATATATATATATATATATATATATATTATATATATATATATATATATATATATATATATAGAAATGTATATCAGCCCGCGGGCTGAGAGTATTCTCTCAGCCTGCGGTGACGTGGCTCAATTTGTCACCTCACTGACTTGCGGCCCGCTTTTAGGTAGAAGTTAAATTACCAAATACCCCTTATGATAACTTTTCCTTATTGTTTATTATTATTTTCCCCCCCTTTTATTTTTTGTCGCTCTTTATATGATATAAATTACTTTTCACCCTATTTCCTGACCTCTTTTTGAAAGATCTAGTTTCACCTTTTCAGTCTGCGATAAATTTTTTTCTGAAAATATAAAATCTTTTGAGATCAATTTTTTTCTGCAAAATATTTAATGTCGACGTCTGAGCAGTATACCGGCGATCTTAATATGGAAGATATTGCATCTGGTTCTACTTTCTCTCAGAATATTGAAAATCTTGAAGGGTTGACATCTCTGCATGCCGATCAACAGGTTTTAATTGTTTATATCTATTTTAAAAACAATTTCTTAAATATTTAATGTTTTCTCTTTAGACTATGAGGTACTGCGACCGTTTTAATATTCGGTCGCAATCTTATTTGAAAATAATCTCCGGCTGTGAATTCTTTTTTTCTAGGGTATGCGTCTTAGGTCGCAGTCTTTAGTAAGGAGTAATATATATTTCTTCACATATGGATAACTGCGACTTAGGTCATAGTCTTTAGTAAGGAGTAATATAGATTTCTTCACATGCGGATAACTGCGACTTAGATCGCAGTCTTTAGTAAGGAATAATATAGATTTATTCACATACTGATTACTGCGACTTAGGTCGCAGTCTTCAATAAGGAGTATTATAGATTTCATGCCGTATGTGAAATCTTATTTTTATTTACTGCGACTTAGGTCGCAGTCTTTAGTAAGAAGTAATATAGATTTCTTCTCATACGGATAACTGCGACCTTGGTCGCAACAGCTGAAAGAAGTAAATTGTTTTCATCTCTTATGCGACCTTGGTCGCATTTATATAACTTATATTTTAGAATACAGTGATATCTAAAAAATATTTATATTCATTTAATTCGTGTAAATTCTTTTTGTAGGATATGAATGCACATGCAGAAATGTCTGGAAGCTCAGATAAGTTTATAGGGAAACAGTTCCTGTCGCATATGGAAGCATACAATTTCTACAATTGTTTTGCAAGGAATAGAGGTTTTAGCGTGAGAAGAAAAAGTACAGATAAGTCACGGAAGCCTCCTCATGAGATTATTTGCAGAAGATTTTGCTGCAACAAGGAAGGGCTGAAGAAGTTGTGTGACAAAAGACAAGAGGGGCTTACAGTGCATCGTCGAGTTAACACTAGAGTATCTTGTCCTGCTGAGATGCATATCCGTCTTCGTTTATTTTTGGACTCAAGTCGATATTGGGTTATCACAAAATTTGTTGATACTCATTCACATGAATTGTCTAGCCCGGATAAGGTACATCACCATTACTCTCACCAGACTCATCGTTCAACAATTAGCAGAAGCATTATGAGCAATCTGATTGATGTTGGAATGCGGCCTTCAAATATTTCCCGCGTTGTTAATGCAATGAGCCAGGGAGAAGGCTTTGAAGAAGTGCGCCCTCAACAAGTTATTGATTTCACTCGTCAACGTAGAAATAACTGCGGTCATGAGTTTATTGCTATTATCAAATATTTTCAAGAGAAAGCCGAGACCGATCCAGAATTCTTCTTTTCAAGTGAAGTTGATAACGCGGGCACACTTAGAAGCATTTTTTGGGCTGATGGAAGAGCTATTTCCTCGTATCTGAGCTTCTGTGATGTGATCGTTTTTGACACCACATACAGGACTAATCACTTGAGCTTGCCATTTGCTCCATTCACTGGAGTAAATCATCACCGGTAGTCAATTTTGTTCGGCTGTGCAAGCTTGCTGATGAGCAGAGGGATACTTTTGTTTGGTTATTCCAAAAATGGCTCAAGTGCATGCATGGAGTTGAACCGAAGCTGATTATTACTGATCAGGATGCGCAGATTGGTGAGGCCATCAAGATTGTTTTCCCGACGTCTCGGCACCGTTACTGTTTCTGGCATGTACGGAAACATATTGCCGAGCAACAAATCCCAATGGCTAACAAGTATGGAGAAGATATGGTCTCCGATTTTCATGCTTGGTACACCTCCCGCGATATAAGCACTTGTGAGGAACGATGGCGTCTGATGAGTGAAAAATATCAGTTAGAAGAAGAAGATGGCAGTTGGTTGATGAAGATGTACAGGCTTCGTGGACATTGGGTTAATGCATATCTCAAGGATGTTTTCTCTGCTGGAATGACAACCAGTCAGAGGTCCGAGAGTATTAATTCCTTCTTTGATGGTTTTGTTAACTCAAACACTAAACTAGTGGAATTTGTTCACCAATATGATAAAGCCGTTGCTTCCCGTCGTGCATCTGAATCTCTTCAAGATTTTAGGGGTTTGAATTCTGTGCCCAATTGTACAACCAATCCATATGAGATACAGGTTTCGAAGTTGTATACACCGAAGATTTTTCAGTTGTTCCAAAAGGAATGGGCAGTTGTAATGACACTGTTTTCAGAAGAGGTGGAACAGGACAAACCTGGATCAACATATTTGGTTGGTAATTTTTCAGAATCAAAAGACAGTTGGGAAAAGGTCAGTTATGATAAGCGAGAGGAACTTCATGTTTCTTGCAGTTGCTCGTTATTTGAAACAGAGGGTATCCTATGTAGACATATTCTGTGTATTTTGTGGCGCAATCACGTTACACATATACCGGAATCATATATACTTCAGAGATGGAGGTTGGATGCTCGTTACAAAAACGTTGCAAATGAAAATGGCATGAGGCCTTTTCCCAGCCAAGGCACTCCACGGACGGCTAGATTGTGACAGTTCGTTCAAAATTTAATGCAATTCTGGACATGGTCGCTGATTCTGATGAAAATATTTCAAAGTTGGAGGGAGTTTTGGAAAGTTTTGCCCAAAATATCACTAGAGAATACAGAGCAATGTCAGGAAATGATCATTCATCACATCCTAAGACTGCCGTTGGTTCCAGTGGATCCGTTGTCATATTGCGAGATGGTGAAGAATTGAATATACGTGATCCAATTGGTCCTGTACCAACCAGGGGAGACCTAGAGCTGCATTCAGGCTTAAGTCTGGTTTTAAAGATTCTATATATCAGAAGGAAGTTAAGCATCGAAGATGTGGTAACTGCCAAGAGCTGGGCCATTACAGGACTGGTTGTCCGTTAATGGTATATTACATTAAACCTGTTAATCATTTTTTTTTTATAACGATTAATCTTTAAAATTCTTACTATTTATTTTTTTATTGGCAGAAGAAGTAGGTTTGGGTTGCCTCCATCTCGAAGGAACAAAGACTTCAATTTTTTATGAAGTGCGACCAGGGTCGCACAGTGTAGAGAGATTAAGTCGCATTCTGACACTGGCGTGTAATTATAATCAGATTTATTATCATTTTTTGATTTCTACTGTATTATTTTTGTATGTACTTGTACTTTAAAGTTCTACTTTATAGTTTAATTTTTTTTGTACATAATGTAGTCAGAGACTTTGGTCGCAGTGTACATGATTAATTGCGACCAAGGTCGCAGTGTTGTTATTGATAAAGATGGCCAGCAACTGCAATCTAGGGTCGCACTACATGTACTGCGACTTAGGTCGCAGTACGTTAGGTAGGTATTTCCTTTATATTAACACGCATAGCGACCAAGGTCGCAGTGTTGTTGTTGATTAAAACATTGCCGCCATCAACTGCGAACAAGGTCGCATTGTATTTTATTAAGACTTCGGCTATCAACTGTCGCAACCTTCTTTTTAAAATTTTGAGGTGGTGAAGACTTAAGTTGCAGTACGTTAGGTATGTGTTTCCTTAATATTAACACGCATAGCACCAAGGTCGCAGTGTTATTGTTGATTAAAACATTGCCGCCATCAACTGCGACCAAAGTCGCATTGTATTTTACTAAGGCTGCGGCTATCAACTGCGACCAAAGTAGCAACCTTCTTTTTAGATTTTTGAGATGGTGAAGACTTAAGACGCTGTACGTTAGGTAGGTGTTTCCTTTATATTAACACGCATAGCGACGAAGGTCGCAGTGTTGTTGTTGTTTAACACAATTACTGAAGGCATGTTTGTTTCTAACATCAGTACGCAATAGTAAAAGCCAAGTTCTAACAAATGAAGACTGTAAATAATCAATGGAACTTATAATAAATAAATGTATAGAAATGTGTATAAATTAAATCAATACAACAAAAAAATTATGCAATGAATTGCACTTGAAATATTTTTTACATTTATAAAAAAAATTGTGGTATATCAATATTTGTCAACTATCAGTCCTCATATGTCGTATGTCGTATAATGTCTGTTTCTTCATCCCAACTCTTCTCTACATTGCAAGTATCATGTATGCAAGCTCACTTCTTAGTTTCTGTACACCATCAACCGTAACAGCATCAACAGCTGATAGATGATAGCCAGACGCTATGCTTTCCATGTACTTGCATACATATATAGCGCAATCAACACTGAAATTTCCATAGAGCAATCATTAAATGAAATTAGATTTTGTACCAAAAAAAAGTAGAAAATATGAAATGAAATTAGATGTCAAAAATTATATACCTGTTTGCTTGTTGGGGCATTTTGCGTATTTTATTTTAATTTTTCTCATTATTTTTTGAAATGAATCTCAAAAATCTCTAATAATCTTTCTTTCTGCAATGTCAATAGGAACAAAAATTAGTATTAATCAAATTAATCAAAATATTAAATTTCAACTCACATTATTCTTGCATCTCTTTGGTAAAGCTGTGTTATACTACTTTTTTTGTCAGCTGGGACCAAAGAGTTGTAAAAAATCCACTCTTCTGTGGTGCAATCGAATACCAGTAAGGTCCAGTGAAATCCCTGCTCGTCGGCACTATGTTTGTGATTGATCGGGAAGAACATGTACTGCACGTCAGCTGTCCAGTTTTTCAACAGCTTCTGCTTGATGAAATGACCTTCCAGATCTTCAATTTTATTTACAACACCGTGCTGCGGACAAGAAGAAAAAAATTTAAATCAAATTCAAAATGAATTTAAAATATAACAAAAAATTATAAAACTGCGACCTTAGTCGCACTATATTATTTAGTCGCAGTATATGAGTTAGTAGCAGTACATTTTAATTATAAACTGCGACCTTGGTCGCAGCTCCGACCTTGGTCGCAGGTCGCAGCTGTTACATTTTGTCGCAGTACCTGAGTTAGTAGAAATACATTTTAATTATAAACTGCGACCTTGGTCGCAGATCCGACCTTGGTCGTAGGTCGCAGCTGTTACATTTTTGTCGCAGTACCTGAGTTAGTAGCAATACATTTTAATTATAAACTGCGACCTTGGTCGCAGCTCCGACCTGGTCGCAGGTCGCAGCTGTTACATTTTTGTCGCAGTACCTGAGTTAGTAGCAATACATTTTAATTATAAACTGCGACCTTAGTCGCAGTACATGTGTTAGTAGCAGTACATTTTAATTATTCACTGCGACCTTAGTCGCAGTACATGATTTATGCCTACACAGAGATAGAGAATATTAGTAATCTGTTCCAGAGTTGATATTACATTAAACCGTAAAGGAGAAAGTAGATTTTTACCCAAGCTTCGCTTCGGAAGAATATGCTTTTTAATCTTTCTCTTTTCTCAAGATGCTGCATGTAGAAATGAATTACATTTGCATCTAAGTCTCTACTGAACATCAGGTCCTCAATGTCATTCCTTGAAATGATGATTGAATTATTGGTATCCTGATACGCAGTAGAACTGCAAGATATTCAAAACAAAGTTAGTAATTTAATTGTTCTTATATAAAGGTATAACAGAAATTTTTTGATATGAATTAACTTACTCAGAGTAGGACTTGTCGAAGAAATGTTTTATAAGAGCTTGTTGATGGGGCTGCAGAATTTTGTATGATGTGGTTTCGGTCAATTCTGTCGATTTTGGCTCAGTGGAGGAAATCTCTTTGTCGCCGAAACCAGCGGTAGAACTCGCAGCCGCAGGCTGTGGAAGAGGATTTTCATTTTTTTTCTTCTTTGTTTTGGATAAACAAAGTCGGAGTCATCGCGATCTCTTTCAGCGCGCTTTCGTTCTTTGACTCCCCTTTCTATTGTTCCTTTAGAGGTTTCCAAAATAACTTCTTTTGAGGATTGCTTCTGAGGCGGAGTATGTTCTTGAATTTCTTCTTCAGAAGCTCTATCTCTTTGGATTTCTTGAGTCATTTGAGTTAGATTCAGAGAAAAACTTGGAATATCTTCCCCAGTAATAATTAAAACAGACTCAGAACCCATGATTTTATCCTCTTCCAGTTTTTTCTTCTTCTCCTCTTCAGCCTGCTTCTCCATCTGCTCCTTCATTCTTTTGTTCTCCATCTGCGCCTTCCTCCTCTTCTTCTCATTCTCTTCCTCCTCCCTCTCCTCCTCTCCTGCCCCTCCTCTTCCCTCCTCCTCTTCTCCTTCTCCTGCTCCTCCTTTTCCCTCCTCTTCTTCTCCTTCTCCTCTTCTTCCCTCATTCTCCTTTCATTCTCCTCCTCTTCCCTTCTTCTATTCTCCTTCTCCTTCTCCTCCACTTCTCTCCTCCTGTTCTCCTTTTCCTTCTCTTCTTCCCTCTTCTTCTCCTTCTCTTTCTTTTCCCCTTCCCTCTTCCTCCTTTCATTCTCCTCCTCTTCCCTTCTTCTATTCTCCTGTTGCCTTTTTTGGTTTTTCTTCTTTCTTTTTTCTCTTCTTTTTAATTTTAATTCAGCCTTGAGTCTTTTCTCAGTCTCCATATTTTCAATCTTTTTTTTAAGCTGAGAAACATAATCTCTCAAGTGCTGATTTGCAGACCTCAATCGTTTTATTTCTGCTGCTTGAACATCCGGTGGAGGTGGCAAAAACCTTCAAAAATTGGTTCTTGCTCACTCGTTTCAGCCGGTTCTGGCTCCTTTTCCGCCGGGATGTCAGCCTCATTACATGTATGGCCTTCTTCATCTCCTTCACTTTGACCTTCTTCTTCTTCTTTTCTTCACCTTCATCTTCACCTTCATCTTCTGCTACTTCTTCTTCTCATCCTCTTCCCCTTCAACAGGAAGGCCAACCATATTTTTTTCATCATTAGAGATGTTGGCCATTCGACTCAAAATCTGAAAATAAACAGAAAAAGGTAAGCTAAAAATAAAATAATGAAATAATGATACTGCGACCATGGTCGCAGTTTATTTATGAAATATTTTTGGATAAGAATTCGACCATGGTCGTAGTATGTTTTGTCGTGCATAAATTTATCTGCCAAGACATGCAGCTCAACACTGCGACCATGGTCGCATTTCTGTTGAAAAGGGTATTTTCAAGAGAATGCGACCATGGTCGCACATTATTTGTCAGGCAGAAAACGAACTGCGAAAGTTGCAGCTCAATACTGCGACTATGGTCGCATTTTATTTGTACTATACATAAAAAGAAGTTTAACTTACAATATTGCTGTCAATCTTTTTTAGATCAACTTCAAGTAGAGATCTGCCAATATTTTGGAGGTCCCATCTTACTGCGCGTGGGGTTTTTTCCTCCAAACCAAACCTCTGCTCAAAAATAGGTGCCCTCTCACACAGCCAATACTGCAAAAATTAAAAATTAAATTAGTTTCCACAAATTTTCTCAATTTATGTGTAAATTTCATACAATGTTGGCCAAATTTGAGATTTCTACTTACAATAATTTGCACGGAGCATCCTTGCAGCTCGTACGTGGTTTGCCTGAAGATGTCCATTGAGTCAATCAGGAATTGCCAAACAGCTTTTGCCCAGCATATTGTCCTCATTAGTTGCATATTGGCAATCTGTTCCACAATATACCACGGCACCGTGCATTTACTGCCAGAGAAGAAAGAGTGGCCGACATGTATAGGATGACTAATGTGGTAAAGTCTTGAGCTGCAAGTCTATTATGTCTCTTATAATTTCCTTCATAGACATTTGCTGCTCAAATTGTTCATCCTGTGTCACATCTAATATATCCCTCCTCCTTCTCTTGACAAGAAGATTATCCAAAGCATCTTCAATAGATACTTTTGTGATCTTCTTTATATTGGGGAAAAATGTTTTATAACCCCTCTATCTTTCAGCGTACATGTCTTATTCATCACAAAATCTACCCCATTGACAGGTAGACCAAAAGTAAGGGCAACATCCTCCACTGTTAACTCAATCTCTTTGCCCCCAATTGTAAAGATTCTTGTATTCCTGTCATACTGGTCTAAAATACGCAGTACGGCAACGTTTGATTTTAGAGCTTTCTCAGTCCCAAATTCTTCATTGTAGAACGCCATGAAGATTGGGCCAAATGGGGTATTCTTCATCGCCTCTACGAAATCAGGCTGTATGTACTTTTTAAATTTCTTCATTAACTGGCACATTGGTTTTATGCTTGATCTCAGAGGACGAACCTGTATCTGTTGTTTACCTACGTAGGAAGAAAAATTAAACACTTTAGACCAATGATTATTTAAAAATTATAAGGGAATAAAAAGCATATTTGTTTTTTAATAAACTGCGACCTCGGTCGCAGTCATGCATTGCAAAAAAAAAACAACTAGAACCAGGACTACACTGCAATCTAGGGTCGCACTACATGTACTGCGACCAAGGTCGCATAAGACTACAGTTCAAAAAGAAACAACTGCGACACAAGTTTGATAAAAACATTTATTTAAAATAAACTGCGACCTTGGTGAAGACTTGAGACTACAACTCTTATTTAAACAACTGCGACCCCATGTCGTCAGTATGTGAGAAAAAAAAAGTAAATTTCATATACTGCGACCTACGTCGCATTCATCTACAAGGAAAGGTAAAAAAAAAAATTCCAAAGTCGCACAGATCTGAACTGCGACACAGTAAAAATAGAAGTAAATAATAAAAACTTTCAAAAAATAGGACCTTTATCGTCTAAAGTTTGAAAATCTCTTTCGTAATTGCGACCATGTTTCCAATATTTAAAAAAAATTTAAAAAAACATGCGACTTTAGAAATAAATCTTGAAAAAATTTAAAACTATTAAAATACACAAAACCCTAAAATTTTTTGAAAATATCAATTTTGTAGTACCTTTTTCGACGGATGATTTCTTAGGCGCCATCAGTTGCAAATATTTTTTTCAAAAACGGATGAAATTTTTGAAGGAAAAGAACTAATTGGATCAGAACCGCCGTTGAAGTTTTAGAGCTGTAAATTTTTTTGGAAGACAATTTTTTTACAATAAGGTAAAAGGTTGTGATGGAGGGTATTTTCGGAAAATACAATGTTGAGGTGACTGCATTAAATTGGGCGGGATTTTACAGGATTTTGTCCGCCAAATTTTTTAACAGATGTGGGGCGGTGATGTTGCCACGCCCGCAGGCTGAGAAAACTCTCTCAGCCCGCAGGCTGAGGTACAGTAAGCCCATATATATATATATATATGATTTAATTGTTCCTACTATATCTTTATATCTTAGAGCACAAATTTTGTTATACTAAGCTTGATTTAGTCCTTAATGATAATTATTTTTCAATTGTATCTTATACAAGCTTATGTATAATTTTCATTTGTATTTCATAAAGGGGAGAAAATTCATGTTTTACCTTTCAATCAGTTTTTGTTTTCAATGGTATCTTACTCCCACTCTTTATATTGAAAAATGATATTATTCGATTGATATCTTAATTTTTCAATTGGTTTCCTATACTCCTAATGAAAAATATTTTTTTATATATGCTAATATTTTTAATATTGGTATCAAGAATCTTAATTAATATTATTCTCTATTTGGTATCTCTATTGCAAAATGATTTTAGTTTTTAACCAAAAGGATTAGTTTATATTTTTCAATTGGTATCATGCTTCATTTTATATTGGTATCTTTATTGAAATGAATTGTGTTTACCTAAAAATTTAGTTTTTACTTTCATTTGATATCAATACCTACAATATATATATATATATATATATATATATATATATATATATAATTATATATAATATATATAATATATATATATATATATATATATATATATATATTCTTACAATTGGTATCAAAACTATAAAATATTTTCAATTGGTACTAATATTTACAATTGGTATCAAGATTTACAATATATATGTTTCTATTGGTATCAAAAACACACAATGTTTCATTCTCTATTGGTATCAAAATATTATAAGATGTTTTCAATTGGTATTTTTTGGTACCTTAAAAATTTTGTATAGTTTCTTTTGGTATCATAATTTGGTATCATAATGTTTGATATTTATTGCTTATATGCAAGGGAAGCTGTTAATATAGATTCATGTTGAGTGTATCTCATATTGAGGAGCTTGACCGCTCATCTCTATGTCTTACACGTGCATAGTAGGAGCTTCATATCTCCTTTTATACATTGTATGTTATGCTTTATGTGGTTAGGGTTTAGTCATCTCTTTTCATATAAATGCATGTATGTAGGTGGAGTTAACTTTACGTCTCTTTTCTTCATGAATGTATATCGCATGTATATAACTTTATTGTTTGCCTTGTCAAAAAAGAAGAAAATTCTTTTGAGTTTATTTTGTGCCCCTTTATTGATGATTAGACAAAAAGGGAGAGAGAAATTTGGAGTTTTATATGCATGTTTAGTTTATGCCTGTTTACTTTTACTTTCGTTTATAATTGGAATAAGAGCAATTAGTTTGTTTACTTTTACAATTGGTATAAGAGCAATTGATATCAGAGCATGTTTATTTATTTTCATATTTATTATGCAAATTTATGCATGTTTATGTTGAGCATTCATTGCATATCTTTATTGTTTATTGCTATGCATGAGTTAAGGGGAGCTTATATGAAGCTTAACTTTAAACCATGCATATATAACTCCATGATTTTTGTCATCATCAAAAAGGGGGAGATTGTTGGCCCAGAGGCCCTTCACTCTAGTTTTGATGATGATTAACTCATGTAATTATAGTTTACTAATAATCTTGTGATATTTAGTTTTAGATATTTGATCAAGTTATTAGTAGGTGATTAGCTTCAACAAAGGAGTTTTGGAGCTTTCACTGTTGATTTAAGAGCTTGAGCGTCAAGATCGCATCTAGTACTCGGTTGGAGTCAAACTCGTTTGGATCGCGTTTGGATCGAGTCGACTTGGAGAAGGAGTTCTACAAGAAGACTTCGGTTTGCATTTAGTTTAGTTTGTTTAGATCTTATGTAAAGATTAGATAGTGTTGATATTCTCAAGTTCACATACACACACAAGTTTAAATGTTTAGTTTTTGGTTTTCGGTTTAACCGATTTCGGATTTCATGTCAAAAGCATAGATATAATTCTTTATATGTATTTTACATTCTATCCATATATAATATGCTTCAAAGTTATTTAAATATCATGTTTTTGTATTTACATGTGTTATGAAAAAATCGGATTTCCATTTCAAAGTTTGGTTTTGAAAAATAGTGATTTTGTATTTAAGCCAAATTTTTATATCACAAAAATGGTTCAAATTGTTTATAATATGTGTTAAATTTTGTCACACATATTTGTATTTTAAAGATCTTATAAAAACATTTTTTTGTGGAATTTATGTGATTTTATGGGATTTATTTGATAATAAAAAAAACTAAGTTTTTACATCCTTAAAATGCTGGCCTGGCCTTCTGCCGGTCGACCGGACGGTCGATCGCTGCAGAAGTTGGTCGACAGGTCCGGTCGACTGACATGCACAGACGTGCACGCTAGTTTGAGCTGGTGGGCCGGTCGACCGTCCAGAGAGCTCAGCTCTCTGGAAATAGCCCCGGTTGACTGGCTAATCGACCGGCAGAGAGCTGCTGCTCTCTGTATCTAGTTCCGATCGACGGGGCGGTCGACCAGAAAAGAGCCGTTGCTCTCTATTTTCAGGCCCGGTCGACCGGTGGTGGTCGACCGATGGCACAACGGTCATAAAAATGACCGTTGGCGGTCGACCGGCCGGTCGACCGGAAGGTCATTTCTGACCTTTTCAGCTGCCAACAGGCAGATTTGTTAGAGGGTTATAAATACCCCTCATTTGAGCTGGTTTCAAACAAGTTTTTCAAGAGTAAAAAATCCTCATCTTTTTAAGTGTTTTAGCTATAAGTTTTAAAAGAGTTTTTTGGTTTAAAAGATCAATCTTTATTTTTTTAAAGGGTTGGAAAAATCGAAGAAAAATAAAGCCTTTGGGAATTGATTTTTGTTCTTCATTTCTATAGCTATTTAGAAGTTTTCCTAAGAGTTTTTCTTTGTGATTTTGTTTTCCAAACTCTTTATTTTCTTGAGCTATCTATCTTTCCTATCTATTAGGATCTATTTTGTGGGAAAATTGATTTGTGGTTGTTGATACCACCAAGAGTTGTAAACCTTCCATACCTGTGTGATATCCCTCTAGTGAGAGGTGATTGTGTTGATATCCTTAGTGAGAGGTAATTGTGGAAGTGTATTGGTATCCCTCTAAGTGTAAAGGTGATTTATTGTTTGAGTGTTGGCTTTGAGCCTTATCCCTCTAGTGAGAGGTTGATTGTTGTTTGGCTAAGTGCCCATCCCTCTAAGTGTAGAGGTGATTTGTATTATGCCTTGCCTCTAATGAAGAGGTTGTATTGTTGGAGAGAGGAGTTGTGTACATCCGGTTTGTATTACCCAAATTCTCAGTGGAGGTTCCCTGTGTGAGAAGTCCTGTGTGGACGATATAGTGAAAATCCTTCTGTGTGAAGGCGGGGATGTAGAGCAGTGGCTCGAACCTCGAAGCATATCTTATTGTTTGCGATTGATCCACTATCTCTTACTCTCTCTCTCTCTGTGCATTGCATCATATTGTTCATATCATATATATGCTTGGGTTTGATTGTGTGCCATACTTGTGTTCAACCAAGAGAGCTTTACATAACACCTCAACTCTTATTTAGAAGAATTTAGAGGAGATAGTCCAGATCCCTTCATCGGGAATTCAGCTACACTCTTTGGTTACACTAAGTGTGTTGTTATTTAGTTTTAATTCCGCATTATTTTTCATTAGATTAGTCATACACCTATTCACCCCCCTCTAGGTGTACTTACACTAAGTGCAATCGTGATTCGTACAAAAGTGAGTTAATATGTTAGGTCAGTTTTGTTTTTCTTTTTGTTTTGCTCGAGGACGAGCAAAAGAAAAGTGTGGGGGTGTGATTGTGCACGTACATTACACATTTCATATCATATATGTCACATTTTCTTCATTTATTTTTAATGTATTTTCATGTTTAGTGGTATGCAATGTAATTAACGAAGAAAAAGGAGAGATTGACAGACTTATCCAATTAAAGTCAAATAATTCAAAAGATCAAGCAAATCAAGGGGTTCAATTCAAATTCAAAGGTTTTAAAAGCTATCTTATCTGAAAACTGGATATATCAGATAAGATAATATCATCTAATTTTAAGGGGAAAATGGATTATTTGAAGACCTATCGATTTAGCTGAAGATAAATAGATCTCTCATCAATTCTGGAAGACAAATTGAAAATTAAAGAGGACAAATGGATAGAGAGAAGATCAATTGATGAGATGAATCAATCATATTTAGAGATAAGGAAGAAAAATCTAAGTAAATTCGGAGTTTTAAATCAATTAGACTCAGATTTAGACTGGACACTCTTTAGTATTTCAATCATAACTTTCACTATCGAAACTCAAATCTGATGATTAAAGATGATTCAGAAAGAAGATTTAAAGGGATACAATTTTCATATTAATCACCTTTTCTAGTTCTATCATATGGTAAGTGATATTCTGCAATCAACACGCCAACAAGTTGTAGATTAGAATTGAATTTTCACATAAAATTCTAGATAAATCAAATTAAGTTTGGAGATAAGGGAGGATTCAAATTCAGAAATAGTCAGCTTCTCCTATCTCTCAACCCATCTTCCTTATCCATTTCTACACTATAAATACCCCACACATCAGAGGTAGAGGGACGAACAAACAGAGAGTAGAAGTTAGGCCATCTATAGTTTGCAACTTAGGTTTTTTATTTTCTTTTATGTAATATTTATTTTATTTATGTAACTAAAAGGAGAGGAGAGTTTTATAGAGAAATGAGAGTAAAGCTTGTACTAAGGGTGATACCCATGTAAGTAACCTTTTCTTTCATTATTATTGGAATCAAATCGAAATTTCTTTTCTTCTTTACTCTTGTTTTTGTTTGCTTCCCTCATCTGTGTTTGTGAATCAAATGACTCCAATAGCCTCGAAGTTGCCTTACCCTTGCAAGCGTCGTTGATGACTTATGGTGATGGATAGTCATTCCTATGTTAGTGTAGCTTGCCCCCTCATTTCGTAGTGTAAATTAGGAATGAGGAAGATTCTAATTGTCATACTTCGCTTGCCTTCAAAAAAGGTACATCATCGATACGGGTCAAAGATAAGCACCTTTCATCGATACGAGTCAAAGGCATGCAGGCGCTGAAGAGGCAAGTAAGTATTTTTTAGGGTTTAACTTCTTTCTTTTAATTTTTAATTTAGATCACCAACATCACCATCTCTCAATTCTATTCATTATTTTTCACTTTCTTTGTACAAAATTATTTTCTATTTTTCTCCACCTTCTCAGTCTACCACTTTCTTAACAATTTAGCATAAGTTAATTTTCTTTTCTTTTAAAGAATTGAAAGAAAAATTTAACCATTTTTTTGTGAACTAAAGAGAACTTACAAAAAACTTCCATCGCTAATCCCTCCTTAGGGATCACGACCCGCATAGCCACTCGCTATAGCGGTAGTATTGAGCACTTGCACTTATGTTTTGTTTTTCTGAAATTCTGTATTTTCTATATGCAGGTTCCAACTCAATCAATTATATAGAAGTCGACTTATAGGTCTTATAAGTCGACTAATGAAAGAGATTAGTCGACTAATCTACCTGATAAGTCGACTAATCAAGCTGTTTCTGAAGCATGAGCAGTTCCTTTTCAAGTGCATGCAAGTTTCCTTTTCTAGTGGAGTTCGAATAAGATTCAGATTTTAATCAATGTAGGTTTGTTTTTAAAGTTTAAATGGTATAGAATTCTTCTAGACAAAGGAGATCAACTCCAATAGGATTGTTCAAGATTCTTCAAGAATCTGACGGCTAAAATCATCTCATAGTTTGACTAGGGTTTATTGTAAACTCTATAAATAAAGGTTATAACCTAGGGTTTAGATGTGAAATCACATAGAGGGGGGTTGAATAGGCGTATGCTAATCTAATACAAAAAATATAACAATAAAAATTACAACTACATGGTCAACTCAAAAACAAAAGGTGAAGCCAAATTTTTAAGTAGGGCTCTAAAACTTCTCCTCATGATTTCTCTTGAATAAGAGTTGAGGTGCACAATTACCTTCTTACTTGAAATAGTAAAACTGATAAATAAAGAACAATAATAATAGAGTGATGAATGTAAAGCAAGCACAAGATATCAAGTATGAGCAATATAAATTAGGTAGAGAGTAAGGAAGTAGAGAGATAGAGAGAATAGTAATAGCAAACACAAGTAATATGTTTCGAGATTCGAGCAACTTGCTCTACATTCCTGCCTTTACCGTAATGAAAGATTTTCACTAGCTTTACTTAGAGCTCAATAATTAGGTCCTGTAAGACCTGGAGCCTCAATTCCAACCTCAATCCTCAACACTAGAAGAAAGCATAAAGAAGAAGAGGATTACAATCACTGGTGACCTGAGATTACAAACTCTTTCAATAACAACTTCCTATAGTATAGAGTGGAGATTTAAAGCTCAAGAAGTTTATGAGATAACTATCAGTAAAAAGATTGAACTTTGAAAGCTTAAAACTTACATAAAATAATTGAAAATGAATGCTCTTTGAAAAACTTGAAACTTGAAATTTTTCTTGAATTTTTCAAACAATTTTTAGGGATTTTTTTTTGGATTTTTCTTGGTTTCTTGATTTCTAAAAACTCTCTACAAATGACCCCAAGTTATAGGAGATGAGAAAATATCATTAAAGAGTTAATTAGGACTTTAAACACCTGATAAAATACTAATAAAAAGAAAAATACTCGTTTGAAAAAAAACAAAATAGATTTGAATTTGAAAATGCCCATTTAAAACTTAGTTGTCTTTTCTGGTTACTCTGGCAGTCGAGTGCCATGGCTATTTTCAAAGTAGCCATTGCCTATGGTTAGTCATTCAGTCAACCGGCCAGGGGAAACAGAGTGCAACAGAGAACTCTGAAATGAGCTCAGTCTAGGCGGTCGACTGCTTGGTCGACCTGTCAGAATGGCCACAAACTAAGACAGTGGATCGGTCGACTGGTCACCCAGCCTAGGGCATGTGCACGTTTTGTGCATGCCCAGTCAACCCAGTGGTCGGTCGTGGAGAACACAGAATTGTTCTGCACAGAGGCCCGTCGACCAGGCGGTCGACTGTCTCAGCCCAAAAAATCTCAAAAATTTTTATTTAAAATTTTTTTGTGTGTGTGAAACTTCTGGAGCATCAATCGAACACTCTAAAGTTAAACAATCTAAATTATTACAAGATTTACACTATCTCCAAGTCTTTTTCATGTGGGCTGATATTACAAATTGGCAAGTGCACCACTCGTTTACAAGTAATAAAGAAGTGAATAGAGTATCGTTCCCACAAGGATTGATGTCTATTGAGATCAAACTAAATTTTCCTAGTTTTATTTGAGCAATTGATTAAAAAGATAATTTAGAATAAATTACTAACAATAAACTAAAAGAATTGGCTTTTATAAGAGAAAAGTGCTAGGGCAATTGATTTCAGCAAATATAATCAGATATAAAATTGTGCTTGTGCTAGTGAATTCTTACTATTCATGTTAACAATCGAAAGTCCCTAATCTAATTTGTATTCTCTATCGAGTAACACTAATTCTATCTTCTAATTCAAGAATCTACAATATCTCGATTTAGTAGATTTACAAGTTAGAAGAAGCATTAAGCATGGTGAATCTTTCTATACGATTGCATAATTTTTACATCTCAACTTATCAAGTTGTGATTTCTATTGTTATGATGCAACACTAGGTTATCTCCTTTCGGTCTCAAACCTAATCATCCATATAATTGTTGGCCACTAATTAATAGAAAAAGATCGAGAATAAAAACTTAACATGCAAAAGATTAAACTTGAGAAGAAAAATAGTAGAATAGCACAAAGTAACAAACTTATATCATCATAATATTTAACCTACATCAATGCCTAAGTTATGGAGAATTACTTCATATTAAAAGAGATGCAAAACATGCTAGTCAATACGAACTTTATTAAATAATAAAATAGAAGATAAAGATATTAGAAAACACCGATTTAGAAACTCTAGATGATGCCTCCTCGACATTCGTCTTCAACTTCAATATGCAGAATTTATTCTCTAGAAGCTAAAAACTAAATTCTAAACCCTAATATAAAATTTATTTCTATGATATGATTGATGAGATAGATACAATTATAAGAGATTGCAGCCTTTTATAAAAACCTCAGAGCCAATCACAATTGGAATACATTAGGACTTCTAATTCAACTTCAATTTGGTATGAAAATTTAATTCTGAATTAATCTGCATACAACTGGCGCTGATTGCTGAATATGACTCATCAAACCGCTGAACTAAAAATAGTTATAAACATAAAAATTATAGCCATTTAAGTCTTCTTTCTGTAGTATCTTGAATCATCAGAACTGGATTCGTATAGCGAAAGTTATGATCAAAATACTAAAAGGTGTTCAGTTTGAATCTGAGTCTGAAACAAATTACTGCTCTCTGTTGAATAGTGATTTGCTGTGTAGAAGAAAATTCGACTGCCCACCCAAATCTTATCTTGTTTGGAATTCAAATTTTCATAGATACTTTCTCACATCACATAGACTCTTTTGGCAACTCTATTAGGTCTCTGAATGTCTAAATCTTGAAATATACTGCTACAATCATCTCTTTAATATCGTTTTTTGCTTTTTTATTTCTTTTCTCTAACTTGTGCTCTTTGCCTGATCTCTACATAAACATAAGCAAAAACATCCATGCAGTATTCAATGTGAAAAAATGGTATAAATGGTGTAAAATATAGATGATAATCACAATTATCACACCCACATACCTAACTTTTGCTAGTCCTTAAGAAAAATCTAAATCTAAAAAAAATTCTAAATAAAATAAAAATCCTAACTCTTTATCGTAGGAATCACGATTGCACTTAGCATGTGCAACAAGCCATTAAATCTCTAAGTTACCCCTAATGGACGAGTATTGTCTCGAGAGGGGTTTTCGTAAATATACCCACAAAATTTACAAAATTCAAAGAAAAAACATAAAGAAATTAAAGAATAAGGATAAAGAAAAATAAGGATAACTGAAAAATATAGAAAGAGAAAAATAAGAAGAAAGAAAAAGAAAAATATTTTTAATCAATAAGCATCCTAGAAAATAAGTTCAATAGTTGTCATAAGTAATTTGCTTCAAGTTGAATCTCCTATCAAGAAATCCTATCTTCTTATCTTAGAGATTTCAAATCTTAGCATATATTACCATCTTTCCTAAGCTTTCTTATATTATGCATCTTTGTGAATATGTGATAGCTCTTAACTTGGGATTTTTGATTCAAACTTTTCATACTTAAATTTATTTTTTTTACAATATAGAAATTTCGAAGTATTACCACTTCGTTGCCCTTTAAGCACTTTTCTCTTTTCTTTTCTTTTTTTTTCATACATATAACTCATCCAATTCTCTTTCGTCTAAATATCAGGACTTCTTGAGGCCAAGATACTTAACTAATTGATCATTAGACTTGTTAATACATATAACTTTCTCTTTTTTAAGTTACCTAACTATCTTTCGCGTAAATACAAAGACTTCTTGAGGCCAAAGTATCTAACTAATCAATAATTTAGGTTTCTTTTTTCAAGTATTAAGTAATCCTCATTATCCTAAGCTTAAACCAATGTGCAAGTGTAGATAAGATGCATATTTACGTAGACAAATTCTAAATGGTATTCAATTTTCATATTTTTCATTTTTCTCAAAGAATTAAGGAATCTATCAAATTGATATCTCTATCCAATTCAAACTATATGATCACTAAATTCCTTAAAACTAGATAAACTTATTGAAATTTTAAAAAAAAATCAGTTAGTAAAATCCTAAAAGAAAAGAAAAAATTCTAACCTAAAAACAAAGGAAAAGTAAAATAAAAAATTAAAAGAAAAAGAAAAAAATCCTAGACCTCTCCCCCGTACCTAAAACTTGGCTTGTCCTCACGCAAAGCAAGATGAAATAGTAATCCATGTAAATCACAAATATATATCACTTCCCAAAGACCAATTTATTTATTTTTATTTTAAACGCTCATGCAAATTATCTATCAAAAATTATCCATGTCCATAAAATAAACAAGAAATCACAAACATTTATTTATAGGAAAGAAATCACCTAGAAAATTTCAGAGTTTGGTTCATCAAATTTTTGGCTGCCTAGCCGAACTTTAGGTTCTACTGGTCTTGAATTTTGGCTTACTTATTTCTATCATCTTGGTGGTTCATCCTGCAGATCTGATTTTGAATTTGGTTTTGGCGAGGTACCTGGCACAGAACAAAATAAAATAAAATAAAAAAATCTAAAAATAGAGGTTAGAAACTTAGGTTACCTCCCAAAAGCGCTTTAAGTTATAGTCATTAGTTAGACTTTCTCTGGTCTTCATGGAGGCTCGTACATAGAAGGTGTTGGCCTTGATAAGTTCTTTTTAATCTTTTGGACTTTCTTTCATATTTTGTTCAGCAGTGCAGTTTTCAAATAGAAACTTTGCTTTACAGTTTTTGTGTTCATGGACTTGGTGGACTTGGGCTCATTGAGCTCTTCATTAAGCAACTTTTGGGGCTCCTCCTATGATGTCTCAACTACCGGCTTGTCTTTGATATCAATTTTGAAGCACTTCTAGATATTAGATGGTTGTGGCATGACTTTAAAAATTTTGATAGTAACTTGCTCATTTGCACTCAAAGGATGAGTTCTCTTTTTTTCACATCAATCAAAGTTTTTCCTATGGATAAGAAAGGTCGAGCTAAAATGAGGGGAACATTGTTATCTTCCTCCATGTCTAGTATGATAAAATCTACAGGGACAGAAATTGTCGACTTTAACGAGGACATCTTCAATAACACTAAGTAGGTACTTTATTGATCTATCTACCAATTTGAGTGTGACAGTCATCGATTTTGGTTCTCTTACACCTAATGCCCTGAAAACAGAGAGCGACATTAAATTTACACTTACACCAAAATCACATAAAATATTATCAAATTTAAAATTTTCAATAATGCAAGGTATAGAAAAACTCCTGGGATCTTCAAGTTTAGGGGGTATTTATTGTACAAGATAGCACTATACTCCTCATTGAGTGATTGGTCACTGATATTGCACATTTATCATTACATTATCATATTTCTTTTATAATAAACTCTGCTTCTAAATATTATTGTTATCTAAATTTGTGCAGGCCTTTATTAAAAGAGATGGAAGATAAAACGAGCCTAAAAGCCTACAAAAATTCAGATTAAATCAAAATCAAGAATTTGGGCAAATGTTCAGCTGAAGATCAGAGCAAATCAGAGAGATAACATCAAATGAAAACCGGTTAAATTGGATTTTTATGAATTTATTTCAGTTAGCTGAAGATCAACAGTGATATTGTCAAATCCAAAGTCAAACGGAGAAACTAATTACTTATCAATTTTGCATATTTTATATCATAATCCCACATTTATTTTTAATAAAACATTGCTACTTAACCTCTTTTTTTTAAGTAATGTGCATGCCTTTGTAGAAAAGAGAAAAGAAACAAAAGAGCCCAACAAACCCAAAAAGCCCACAAAGCAAGTCAAAATCAGAGATTGAAGCAATCTCATTTTGAGATTAAGAGGAAAATCTAATTAGTTTGTGATTGAAAGTCAATTACTTTCCAAATTAAGAAGAAAAGAATATTTTCAACATATTTGCAGCTCAAATAGAAATTCTGAGAATATTTCCCGAGATGATAGGTCAGTGAGAGATTATAGCAAAAAAAGCATCCCCAGAGGATGCAAGTTTGTGGTGAAAACGCCAATTTTGCTGTGAAAATGCCGCATATTATGGGCCATTGAATCAGATTTTGGTGTGTGGCTTCGACTCTTCAGATCACTAGGGTTTCTCCTATAAATAGACATGCAGAGGTAGAGAGAAGGGATACACCAGTGACTATAGAAAATGGGTTTTCATTTTCTAGATTTGTTAATTGAATTGTAATTTCATTTTTATTTTCAGTAAATAGTGAGAGAGGAGAGTGATTGTAATCCACATTAAAGTGACATCAATAAAAGTTCAAGTTTTCTTCTTCGATCAACAAATCTTGGTATGTTGCATTTCAATTATTTTCCTTGTGTTAAATTAATCATGAGTAGCTAATTTCCTTCTTCTGGGCTCATTAATCTCTCCTCTCTAATTTTATATCTTTATCAGTTTTATTGAAAAGACCCAACTGAATCATTTGAATGTCTTTATTTAAGCAATGCTGATTTCTTGAAGGCACATGAGAATGGGATCGGTTTTTGAACTTACACTTTGAAGGTAATCTTATATAAAAAATTATTTTTATTCCATGCTTGCTTAAGTGCCTTAATGGTTTAACATTAAACTTAAAGAAAGATTTCAAAAGTAAAGTTCAATTTCTCACATTATCTTATGTATTTTACTTAACTTCTCTTTAAATGCAAGATTGGACTGTTGCCTATGATCACATTGAGGCATTTAACTATCAAAATAAAAATCTAGAGTTGAGCAAACGATTAGTGAGCCAAGATCTTCTTCTTTATTAAAAACAAACAAATTTACAACTCAAGCTATTTCTAAAATTCTCTTTTCCAAAATCTATTCTCAATCTTCACTTTTTCCTTGAATCACTTCTCTGCTCTCCATCTTCTTTTCTTCTAAAAAATATAAACACTAAAAACTTGTTTTCTCAACAATAATACTGAAAAGCTTGCATCACATCTCTCCTTGTGGACACGATCCGTTAGCCCTAAGCTACATGGTAATTTAATTTTTTGATCAAATTTTTGGCACCGTTGCCGGGGAGGGAACGGTATTCTTGTGTTTTGATAAGTTTGGTGTTTTGTTTTAGGGTTAAAGAAATCATGTTGAGTATTCAAGCATTGCAGAAGAAGACTTATAATCCTATGCCCTGTTCTAGAAAGTACGGAATAGGATTTCAAGAGTTTGCCGCAGAAACGCATTTATTGTGGGACTACTAAAAACTCTTTCTTGTAGGACATATTGCTCTGTAAAACAAGATTTCTTTATTGCTAGTTTTCTATACTTGATTATCTCACAATTTTGTTTTTAATCCAACAGTAATTGGTTGATTAAAATTGTTTAAAAATGTTTAGACTTGCACTCTTAGGCATTTGTCTAATTACGTTTTCATTTTAATTACTATTGAAAAAAGCTAGAGACAAGGTACGTTTGATAGCATATAACTTAGGAAACATTCTTAAGTGATTAACTGCTTGTTGAATGCTACTTTTTTATATCTTGCACACTTTTCGCTAAATGATTTTAAGGGAAAACCCAATAAAAGATAAGGTGGGGGAGTCATTACCCTTTCTTAACCCACAAACCATCTCCAAGTACGAACGACCTAAGGCTAACTTCAAATCTAATAGAGGTTGGCCTTAGAGACATCTCAAACTCATTAGAAGGTTATCTAAAGGGGGAAGGTATTAGAATTTGACTCCTGCTAAATCGGTGTCAAAGGACGGGATTGAGAAGCGAAACCTCAAAAACTGATGATTTGACTTAATTAGACCTGTCGCTTTTTACGCAGATACCTCCCACCAATATTGCCCTGAGCTGGCTGATTAGCTTGTAGTCAGATTCTATTTTATACCTCCTATGAACAATCTATCCAGTTAGGAGTTGTCTAGGTCCAAGTCTCCTTTAGAATAGGCGTGGTTGAATTTTTCTTTTTCTTTTTGACTGATTGGTGAAATTATTTGTGGTAGTATTTGTGTATGCAAGTGTGATCGAGAGACCCAAATTCATCTAGGTTGACTAGAATCACTTTACCACCCAAATTAGAATCAAAACCAGATTCGGTTATGGCTCAACCAACATTTTTACTAGATAGGTTCATCCCATTAGAATCTCACTTCCATGTTGCATCCAAATGTTGGAACTTGCTTTTGATGAAGACATTTGTGATGCTATGTCATTTGGAGCTCTATCACAAGCCTATTCAAGAGTTCTTCATGATCAAGACTTCCCAAAGAGAGTTGCTAATGATATGTATTGTAATGATTAAATAGCATGTTAAAAGCATTGATGGACACACACATATCTGTATAGTTAGTCGACTTATACTCTTTTCAAGTCGACTAATACATAGTATTGTTGACTTGCCCATTTCCCTAGTCGACTAGTCTTGTGTCCTAAAAGATCCCAACTCTCTGTTTATCTCTGTTAGTCGACTTAACAGAATACCTAGTCGACTAATAGACTTTTGTAGTCGACTTGACCCATTCCCCTAGTCGACTAATCCTTGGCCTAGTCGACTTATAATATGGTTGTGGTCGACTTGGTTCAGTTTCCAGAAACTTGTCATTTGAATTTAACTTGACTTAGTCGACTTGGTCTTGACTATAGTCGACTAACCCAGTGAAATTTGCCTACCCTAATCGACTAACCCAAATCTCAAGTCGACTAATGGAAGTTTCTAACTGTTGGACAGTTTCTATTTTCTGGTATTTTCTTCAACGTTATCCAACATTTGAATGTTCAAATTAGACCTAATAACTACCCTAACTAACCCTAGAGTACAGCTATAAATAGGGTTGTTAATTTTAGGCCAAAATACCATTTTTTTCAAATAATCAGTTTTCTGACCAAAAATCCTGAAAATATTCTGGTTTCTTGAAAACTGTTCCCACTTTTAGTTCTTCACCAATTCTTACTCTTTTGTGAAGATCTCTGAAAGTCATCCTATACTAGCCCTTATCCACGATCACATACTGTACCAAGACTTATAGGAAAGGTTGTAATCACTCAAAGAAATCATTGTACAAGAGCGTCTTCTTGGTGTAGAAGAGAGGTTGTACAAGGTGTTTTTGTTCTCTTGATTGTAAGAGAAGTTGTACACATTTGGCAAAGGGGATTTGTCAAGTGGTGTGCAAGGTGTTAATTTTGGGTGTACAAAGTCAAGGATAAAGGAAAATCTCAAGCGGGAGGCTTGGGGACTGGATGTAGGTCACAAGGACCGAACGAGGATAAATCACACGTGTTTGCGATTGTTAACTTTTCTGTGATTTGTTTTTCTTTATTTGCAAGTATATTTATTTCCTTTATACGAATATTCTTGTGAGTGTTGACTTCGTATATTAGATCCACATTTGGCATCATCTTCGGGACCAACATTTGGTATCAGAGCGAGGTCCAACATTTGGTATCAGAGCCCTGCATACCCAGTCAACAACATACAAGGATGGCAACAGAGTTTCCTTCGTCACAATTCAAAGAAGGACATTCTACACAACGTCCACCGCTATTTGACGGATCCAACTACAATTATTGGAAGTGTAGAATGAAGATCTACTTGCAATCCTCAACTACGAACTTTGGAATATTGTAGAAGCACCGTACACCAAACCGCCTACCCACTACAACGCTTGGAGTGATGATCAAAAGAGGAATGCGAACCTTGACGCCAAAGCGATGAATGATCTATTCTGTGCCTTAACCAAAGAAGAGTTCAACCGTGTGTCAACAGCCACTTCTGCAAATCAAATATGGCATACTCTTCAGGTAACACACGAAGGCATAAATAAAGTTAAAGAATTTAAGATTTCTGTTCTTGTCCATAGGTTTGAACTATTCAAAATGGAGGAGAATGAAACCATCTCAGAAATGGTTACAAGATTCACCGACATTACCAATTCCTTAGCATCCATTGGAAAGGAATACACCCAAGTCGAAAAAGTTCGCAAGATCCTTCGTGCGCTCACATCAGATTGGGAGAAGAAGACAACCGCAATCGAAGAAGCGAATGATCTCTCAACAATGTCGTTAGAAAACCTTATTGGTAATCTAATGGCATATGAAGTGCAACTCGAAGAAAGAAAGAAGGATAAACAACAACCTCTCTCAAAGAAGAAAGAACTTGCCTTCCATGCATCCTCAGACACGGACAATTCAGACGACGATGAAGAGGAGATGGCAATGCTTTCAAGAAAATTCAAAAGATTCTTAAAGCAAGGTAAATTTAAATGTTTTAATTGCAATAAAATAGGTCATATGAAGAAGGATTACCCTTTGCTCAAAAATAAAGGTAAATTCAAGAGCAAAAAGTTTAGAAAGAAGAAAGACTACCAAGCATCATAGAAAAACAGTGATTCCTCTTCCTCTGACGAAGAAGAAACCACTGAACATGCCAACATTTGTTACATGGCGCTAGAAGAAGATGAGGTACAATATACTGAACTTTTAGATGCATTCCATGAATTATTCAATGATCTAAAGAATGAAAAAATGAAAAATAAAATTTTATCAAAGGAAAATGAAAAACTTCTCAAAGAAAATTCATGTTATGTTTTACAAGTTTCTTCTATAAATTCTCAAAAAGATGATTTTGAAAAAGTAATATCATCATTGAAAAAGGATAATGAGAAATTTATAAAGAAAATATTTTGCTTAAAAAGGAAACTGTGTCTTTAAATGAAAGAATTTCTGTGTTAGATAAAGACATATCAGTTTTCAAAATGAAATATGAAGAGATTTTGAAAAATGTGACTAAGTTTAATCAAGGAAAAGAAAATTGAATGATTTGTTATCATATCAAAAGATGTCACATAATCATTTGGTCTTGGATCTTTTGAAAAATCTTCATATGTTAGTAATCTATATAATTCTTTTGTGAAAAGAAAGTCTAATAATATTTCAAAAAGAATTAAGACTAAGTTTATATGGATTCCTAAAAACTTAAGCATTTTTGTCAAAAATACTTATATTGCATCATACATACATGATATATGTAATTCATGCAATTATGTGTATACTAACAGGTGGAAACCAAATTCAAATTGGGTTTGGTCTCCTAAAGGTTAATGTTTTCTTTTATGATTGGTACCATCTAACGTTTATCTTTCAGGTACCATATAAGAAGTTTGATAAGAACAATACTTCATATATATATATATATATATATATATATATTATATATATATATTACTTGTTATGATATATTTGTTGCAGGGGGAGAACACAAGTATTTTTATATCTGTTATAACCCATTTTCTGCAGGGGGAGAAAATATAACTTATTTTCTGCAGGGGGAGCATTTGTTCACACAAAGTGTCATCTTCAAAAAGGGAGAGAATGTTGGAACTTACTTTTGATGAAGACATTTGTGATGCTTTGTCATTTGGAGCTCTATCACAAGCCTATTCAAGAGTTCTTCATGATCAAGACTTCCCAAAGAGAGTTGCTAATGATATGTATTGTAATGATTAAATAGCATGTTAAAAGCCTTGATGCGCACACACATATCTTAGTATAGTTAGTCGACTTATATTCTTTTCAAGTCGACTAATACATAGTATAGTCGACTTGCCCATTTTCCTAGTCGACTAGTCTTGTGTCCTAAAGGTCCCAACTCTCTGTTTAACTCTGTTAGTCGACTTAACAGAATACCTAGTCGACTAATAGACTTTTGTAGTCGACTTGACCCTTTCCCCTAGTCGACTAATCCCTGGCCTAGTCGACTTATAATATGGTTGTGGTCGACTTGGTTCAGTTTTCAGAAACTTATCATTTGAATTTAACTTGACCTAGTCGACTTGGTCTTGACTATAGTCGACTAACCCATTGAAATTTGCCTATGATTGGTAGCGAAAAGTGCATTTTTATCATCATATTTACCATCACATTTTCATATTTATTCATTTAATTCTGCACATTTATTAATAATTTGTAATTTATTGTGTGCAGGCCTCGAATTATTATTTTAATAATAAATAAAGCTTAAAGAGCCCAAAAGCCCAAGATCCAAGCCCATATTTGAAGCCCAAGAGTCAAAGTGCAAATAGCAGATTGTCAAAGTGCAAATACACAAAGGGCTGAAGTTGCAAATATCAAAGATGAGGGAAGGATAGACTTCTATCCAACCCTAAACACTTGCAGATGAGGATGAAAGACACAGATAAGATGCAGAGATAAGGAAATTCGTTTAAAAGAGATTGGGAAAATTCAAGATCTAGGTAACTTGATTACCAAGTTATCTTGAAATCCCAAAATAAAGAGCCAGGATCAAGCTTCCAGAAGTAAGCGCTCAGATGGACGGACCAGGAGAGGCCACGCGCCAAAGCGCGTGGCCAACAGCCACAGCTTTGCCGCGGAAACGCGGCAAAAGCCGCGTTTCCGCGGCATTTTGGATGACTCCGGGCAGCAACTTTTGTGGAAGTGTCGTGATGGGACTCTACTTCCTTCTGCACCTATAAATACCCCCTGCAGTGCAACGTACAGAGCATCCAGCGAGCCAGAGGGCCAAATCTAGGGTTTCTTCTTTAGGTTTTCTTTTCTTTTCTTTTGTAATTTTTATTTTATGTAAGTGAGGGAGATGGCTATGTTGAGGGTGACACCGATGTATGCTTCTCTTCTCTTCCATTGTATCAAGTAATAAAGGTAACTTTTATTTTGTTTTTATGTCATTGCTTTACTTTTCTTTTTGTTTTCTTTTTCTTTTCTACTTTATTTCTGTTGATCTTTGATGAGCATGCAAGCGATTACCGAACCACAAGTATAACAAATCTTGGTGGTGCCAACGATATTCCATGGAGATTTTCTCCTCCTCGAGGCGTATCAATTCATACTTGCCCAAGGCTTGATGATCTAATGCGAACAGCGGACTGAGATTGATCCCATGGTTTATGCGTTCAATGCCTCCGAAATAAGGTAGAAAGTGTTAGGTTTTCACATATTTTCTCCAACCAAGGTTAGTTTCTTTTCTTTTCTTTTATTCTATTTTTGTAGATTAAATCACTATCTCCCAATTCTTTCTTTTCCGATTCATTGTAAATACCACCTTCTTTCTAACATAACTAATATTCTCGTATTAATAAAAAAAAAAAGAAGATAACTTGCATAACGCTTCCATCGCAGTCCCTCCCTGAGGATCACGACCCGCATAGCCTTGCTACCGCGGATTAGTATTGAGCACATCGCACATCTTGTTTTAAATCTAATATTTTATTTTTGCGTGCAGGTAAAACTCGATCAACAAATTGGCGCCGTTGCCGAGGAGGGACGGTAAGTTTATCTCTAAAACAAAAATTTAATTTTTAACTAATTCTTTATTCTTTTCTGTTTGCAGGTTTGGAGAACAGGAAACAGAAACATAGCAGCAGCAGTGGACATATTGCTATTCTGTGTCTCTGCCCTCGAAGGCAGAGCACCAGAACCTACTGTTTTGCCGCGGATCCGCGGCCAGAGCCGCGGAAACGCGGCAACAGTAGAGAACTACTGATTGATATTTTTGCAGGTTGCTGCAAATTGTAAATTCTGTTTACTGCTCTGTTTATTTTGTTCTGTGATATACCTGTATTTTGCTAATAATTCAATAGTAAGTTATTGGTTGTTAAAAATAAAAATTGATTAGACGTTTGCATATTAGGCACGTGTCTTTTCAATTATTTTTATTTACTGTTGAAGAGTGCTGGAGGAGCAAGGTACGTACGCATTGCATGTAGAATAGGACTCATCTCTTTGTTGATTATCTGCTTTGAGTGAATTCTATCTATTTATCTTGTACACTTGCACTAATTCATCTTAAGGGCATAACCCATTAACAAGATAAGGTGGGGATTTCATCACCCTTCCTTAGCCCAAAAATCATATCCCAAGCATTCACTAACCCAAGCCTAACTAAAAAAGAGTAGACGTTGGCCTTAGGGACATCTCGGACTCAATAGGAGATTATCCTAAGGGGGAACAGTGCTGGAAGTTGACTCTTGCCAAATCAGTGTCTAGGAAAGGGATTGAGAGCCGAAAGCCCGAAGATTGGTGGTTATTTAATTAAGGAACGTCTTTGACGGAAAACCTCCCACCACTCTTACCCTGACCTGGCTGATTAACTCGTGGTCAAAGTCTGCACCCGACCTCCCGTGGACAGTCTAACCAGTTAGGAGTCGTCTAGGTCATAGGTCTACCCTAACTTAGGATAGAAATTTTTTTTTTGTTTATTTGTTTGTTTGTGTTGGTGTGATATGGCATATAATAATAATTTTTCCAACTTTAATCCATATTACACACCTAACTATTTTTCGAATATTACCAACCCGGCATATCATAACTTTGACCAATCTAGTGTGCCGGAATGGTCTTATCCGAATAATTATAACCCATACCCCCCATCTTATGACCATGATTTTCATACTTTCAACTCGTCACAGAGTTCATGGGGTTTCGAGTCCCCCGAGTCCAATTTTCAACCGACTTGTCCTCAGTCTCCACCCAGTCCACATTTTTTCAATAAGTCATACTTAGATCCACCCAGTCAGAATAGACTACCATCTATCGGGGAAATGATAAGTATGCATGAGTCCAAGCAACAATTACCATCAATCGGAGAAATGATTATACGTGAGTCAACCGACTCACAATTTCATCACGATTACACTTCATCCTTTCAAGTCCAATCACAACACGATGCACCTATCAACTATGAAGGGATGCTTGCAGCCATGACTCAGGCTAGATTAGCCCGTGATCGTGATATAGATATGATGGTTCAATCTTTACGTTCTCACCGTTCGGCCATTTCTGATATCATTGACCACTCTCGTAGAGCCGACGAACCAAGTTGCTTTGGACAACAAGATTCTACTTCAGTGCCATCATTTGAACTTGCTGAAACTCCAATTGTTGATAATTTGGCAAGTTTTTCCTTTCCTGAAATAGAACTTGAACATGAATATGATCATGATCTCCCACTTGATGATTCAATTTTACTTCCTGATTCAATAATGACTCCAGTGTCTCCACCTGATTTCACTTTTCCCGAGTCAACATTGGATCCTGTTCCAATTCATCATGATATTGAGTCACCTATAATTGATGATCATATTGAACTTGACCAATTGTGCAATTTTGAAAGTCCCATGGATAAATTGGCAAGTTCTAATTTTTATAACATTGAACCCAATGAGATATGTGACCTAGATTCTCAAATCTGTGATCAAGTTCAAATTCCCGAATCATTATTGACTCCTGTTTTGTTACCCGACTTAGGTAATCTTTTAGAGTCAGTTTTGATTCCCACACCTATCATTCCTGAACTTGAATCACCAACATTGAGTCACATGCCATTGTAGGAAGATGATTGTGGATTTGAGCTTAAACTTATTGATTTGGACCCACTTCCTGAACTTAGCCCGACTCCTGAGCCTTTACTTGATTTGAGCTTCTTCCCTGAGTCGGTATTCGTTCCCGCACCTATAATATCCAAGTTAATAATTTCATCTTTTCATACTCCATTTTGGGACAAGGAGGTTGACACAATTGACTCTGAAACTAATTATGAATTATGGAAATTTGATGGGGTGAAAATTTTAAAAAATGATTATACATATATTTTAGTGGGTTATAGACAAAAAATTTCTGGTGGGTTTCACCAACTACTACATTATCTTCATTGGGTAGCAACGCTTGGCCCAATTAGACCACCACCGGAACCACCCCTAAGGTAATTTTCTGCCTTCCCTTGTTCTTGTTCATGCATATATGCATTCATTCATACATTGAGGACAATGCATGAGATAAGTGTGGGGGTGGGCTTTACTAACATACTAACATAAGGTAGAAACTAACAAAAATTTGCTAATAAAAAAATATAAAAAAAATGTTATAAAAAGGAAATATTTTGACTTATTTTTTTTTGAAAGAAATCTAAGTTAGTTTTAAGGATTAGGAAAATCATGATTAGGATTTCTAAAAACTTGGTCAAAATAAATAAATTGTTTAAATTTTTAGGTATAGGAGAGAAATTGAATAAGTAATTAGTCTTAATTTTTACCTTAATGAAATATGCATACCAAATGCATATCTAGGATTCTAAGACAAAGACCTTGTGCCTCATATAAAAAAAAAAAAAAAATCACCAATTAAGCTGATACATGTGCCTCAAGAAGCATAAGTATTCACGCCTAGAGGTGAGTAAATAAAATAAAGTCCTTAGTTTTGGGGCCTAGTTCACTCGAATTTGAGTCCGCGGGTGTTTTCTCACCTGGTGCCCTAAAGCCAACCGGTTTGGGAGTCATCGACTTTAATTTCGTTACATGGGTGGATTAGAAAGCCTAAGAAAATTAAGGAAAAATTACTTTTATATGTATTAACACATCTAATAGTCAATTAGTTAGGTATGAGGGCCTCAAGAAGCCTTAATGCTTATACGAAAGAAATTAGATGCGTTATACATATTAAAAAAAATATATATATATATATATATATAATTATATATATATATATATATATATATATATATATATATATAAAGAGGCATGAGAGTCCAAGTTAAGGAATTCCTAGTAAAAACATAAGGATGCATATGATTTTTGGTAACGAAAAAGACTATATTAGAAATTCAATTTTAATTCTTACCTAAAATGGAAAACAATTAACTTTATTAAGACTAAGTTTAAAGAATGAATAAAAATGAGGATCCTAAAACTTATAGACTACTTAATCTCTTCAATAATAATTCAAATATTTTCCTTTTTATGGATTTTATGGGTGCAATCCGCTGAAAACCCTCACGAGACAACACTCGTCCTCTAGGGTAACCTAGAGGTTTAACGGCTTGTTGCACGTGCTAAGTGCAATCGTGATTCCTATGAAAGTGAGTTAGGTTAGATTAACTTTTTCTTTTTCTTTGTTTTTACTCGAGGACGAGCAAAAAGATAAGTGTGGGGGTGTGATTGGTAGTGAAAAGTGCATTTTTATCATCATATTTACCATCACATTTTCATATTTATTCATTTAATTCTGCACATTTATTAATAATTTGTAATTTATTGTGTGCAGGCCTCGAATTATTATTTTAATAATAAATAAAGCTTAAAGAGCCCAAAAGCCCAAGATCCAAGCCCATATTTGAAGCCCAAGAGTCAAAGTGCAAATAGCAGATTGTCAAAGTGCAAATACACAAAGGGCTGAAGTTGCAAATATCAAAGATGAGGGAAGGATAGACTTCTATCCAACCCTAAACACTTGCAGATGAGGATGAAAGACACAGATAAGATGCAGAGATAAGGAAATTCGTTTAAAAGAGATTGGAAAATTCAAGATCTAGGTAACTTGATTATCAAGTTATCTTGAAATCCCAAAATAAAGAGCCAGGATCAAGCTTCTAGAAGTAAGCGCTCAGATGGACGGACCAGGAGAGGCCACGCGCCAAAGCGCGTGGCCAACAGCCACAGCTTTGCCGCGGAAACGCGGCAAAAGCCGCGTTTCCGCGGCATTTTGGATGACTCCGGGCAACAACTTTTGTGGAAGTGTCGTGATGGGACTCTACTTCCTTCTGCACCTATAAATACCCCCTGCAGTGCAACGTACAGAGCGTCCAGCGAGCCAGAGGGCCAAATCTAGGGTTTCTTCTTTAGGTTTTCTTTTCTTTTCTTTTGTAATTTTTATTTTATGTAAGTGAGGGAGATGGCTATGTTGAGGGTGACACCGATGTATGCTTCTCTTCTCTTCCATTGTATCAAGTAATAAAGGTAACTTTTATTTTGTTTTTATGTCATTGCTTTACTTTTCTTTTTGTTTTCTTTTTCTTTTCTACTTTATTTCTGTTGATCTTTGATGAGCATGCAAGCGATTACCGAACCACAAGTATAACAAATCTTGGTGGTGCCAACGATATTCCATGGAGATGTTCTCCTCCTCGAGGCGTATCAATTCATACTTACCCAAGGCTTGATGATCTAATGCGAACAGCGGACTGAGATTGATCCCATGGTTTATGCGTTCAATGCCTCCGAAATAAGGTAGAAAGTGTTAGGTTTTCACATATTTTCTCCAACCAAGGTTAGTTTTCTTTTCTTTTCTTTTATTCTATTTTTGTAGATTAAATCACTATCTCCTAATTCTTTCTTTTCCGATTCATTGTAAATACCACCTTCTTTCTAACATAACTATTATTCTCGTATTAATAAAAAAAAAAGGAGATAACTTGCTTAACGCTTCCATCGTAGTCCCTCCCTGAGGATCACGACCCGCATAGCCTTGCTACCGCGGATTAGTATTGAGCACCTCGCACATCTTGTTTTAAATCTAATATTTTATTTTTGCGTGCAGGTAAAACTCAGTCAGCCTACCCTAGTCGACTAACCCAAATCTCAAGTCGACTAATGGCAGTTTCTAACTGTTGGACAGTTTCTGTTTTCTGGTATTTTTCTTCAACGTTATCCAACGTTTGAATGTTCAAATTGGACCTAATAACTACCCTAACTAACCCTAGAGTACAGCTATAAATAGGGTTGTTAATCTAAGGCCAAAATACCATTTTTTCAAATAATCAGTTTTCTGACCAAAAATCCTGAAAATATTCTGGTTTCCTGAAAACTGTTCCCACTTCCAGTTCTTCACCAATTCCTACTCTTTTGTAAAGATCTTTGAAAGTCATCCTATACTAGCCCTTGTCCACGATCACATACTGTACCAAGGCTTATAGGAAAGGTTGTAATCACTCAAAGAAATCATTGTACAAGAGCGTCTTCTTGGTGTAGAAGAGAGGTTGTACAAGGTGTTTTTGTTCTCTTGGTTGTAAGAGAAGTTGTACACATTTGGCAAAGGGGATTTGTCAAGTGGTATGCAAAGTGTTGATTTTGGGTGTACAAAGTCAAGGATAAAGGAAATCTCAAGCGGGAGGCTTGGGGATTGGATGTAGGTCACAAGGACCGAACCAGGATAAATCACACGTGTTTGCGATTGTTAACTTTTCTGTGATTTGTTTTTCTTTATTTGCAAGTATATTTATTTCCTTTATACTAATATTCTTGTGAGTGTTGACTTCGTATATTAGATCAACATTTGGCATCATCTTCGGGACCAACACCAACTTCTATCGATAGGTGACAATAATTTTGTGCTTAAGCCTCAGTTTATCAATATACTCCCTAAGTTTTATGACTTAGTATCCGAAGATGCGTATTTTTTCATAAGAGAATTTAAGGAAGTATGCTTAATGATGAAAATCCCTCACCTTGTAGACGATGATGTGAGGCTGAGATTCGTCCCATTTGCTCTTAAGAACTTAGCCAAGACATGACTATACAGCTTAGCAGCCGGTTCCATCACTTCGTGAGCTGGTTTTATCAAGGTCTTCTTAAACAAATACTATCCAATTCACAAGATCGCTCTCATTAGAAAGAATATCATGCAGTTCAAGTAAGAACCTAGTAAATCGTTTTGAAGGTACTTTGAGTGTTTCAAAGATCTCATTATTCAATGTCCTCTTCATGACATAAAGAAGTGGCGACAATGCTAAATTCTCTATGACAATTTAGACTAGTAGAACAAAACCCTCTTAGAAACTATGTGCCAAGGGGGATTCAAAAGGATGAAAATAAAGAGTGGGATTTATTTGAGGACCTAGCCGAAAAAACCCTCCAATGGGAATTTACTCTCGAAAAATTTAGGAATAGAAATCTATCTCTTCAAAAGAGGGCTCCATTCAATAGAATCATTCATAGCTGCTGATACACAATATTGCATATTTTACCACATAATCCCCATGCATATTGCAAATAAATATATGATTTTTACTCATCTTCTCTATATATTTGCAGGTCCACACTCAAATGAGAGAAAGCCCAATAATCACTTTAATTAGCAATAATTAAAGTGATTAAATCCAAGATTAAAATAAAGCCCAAGATTTGAAATCAGAATCCAGAGAGATCCGCGCGCCAATTGAAGATTCTAGAAGGCCACGTGGATAACAACCTCTCAACCAACCTACAACAGAATTCTGTTTCCCAACAGAATCCGTTTTGCCGCGCCCTTGCCGCGCGCTCGCGGCAGTTCCAGGGTTGTTGAGATTCGGATTTTGCGCCAACAGAAAAGGCTCTTGAAGCTTCTCTCTCAGCCTATAAATATCTGCACCTGACCTGCGAGAAAGGACTGAATGGAGAAGAGAGGAGAAATTGTTAGATGTTGTAATTTTTCATAGGTTTCTCTCTAGGTTTTAGTTCTTTAGATCCCTCTTCTTCTTCCCTAGAAATCTATGCAAGAGAGAGATTGTAAGAGAGAGAGAGAGAGCTTGTAATCTTCAAGGAGTGACAACTTGAAGCAAGGATTAATCCATTCTCTACTTCTCTACTTGAAGCATGGTTCTAGTTTAATTGCTTTCTTTACTTGCTTTCTTTACTTTCTTGCAATTTACTTCATGCTTTGCTTTTCTTCATTAATGGCTTGTAGCTAATTTTTCTACCATGTACTAGCTAACCACTAGCCTTGCCATCTTCACTAACTCATGGGTGATTGCTTTAGTTCATCTTGCAAGTTGGATGGTCTTCTCTTCTCCGATGGGTTAAACCACCCTTCATCTACATGAGAAAGTAATTAGATCAACACGCAAGACAAACCTACGCCGATGAAATCAACATGAGGCACGCCTTCACTATCACGGAGTTTAGTAAGTGTTGGTAAGGTAGTAAGGTAAGCTAGTCATGGTTTGCTTCTTCAAGTTTACTTTCTTTTTAGTAGTTAGTCCAAAACCAATCTTGATCTTGATTTCTTTTTACATTTTTCATCATGAATATATCCATCCATTCTTTCGTTTCATTTTCCCATTTGTTTTTATTCTTATAAGCATAGAAGAATTCTCGTTTACTTTCTTCACTACGGACCGTAACGCTTCCATCGCTAGCTCTCCCTGAGAATTGACTCGGTATAGCTCTATGCTATAACGGAGATAGGAAAGGGTACATTGAACATATAAATACATTTGTGGAGTGATACAAGCACTTGAGGTTGTTTCTAAACCTTAACTCTCTTTCCATTGAATACATATATTTGTGCTCTTTTACACTCCATAATACGACACCTTTCCCGTCTAATCAATTTTTGGCGCCGTTGCCGGGGAGAGCAACGGATTTTCTTTAAAGTGAGAAACTAAACGAATTTTCTTCTCTGTTGCAGGTTACAGGTTGAAGAAACAGCAAAATTTGCATTGCAGTGACATATAAGTGGACCTGGGCCTCTACTCTCGAAAGCAGAGACCAGGATCCCTCAGTTTTGCCGCAATTTCTGGGTTTTTGCCGCAGATTTGCGGCAATTCTGAGATCACTACTGACCATATTTCTGCAGGGCTTCTGGTTCTGCAAAATACATCTGCTGCAGTACTTAATTTCTTGTATTCTTCACCATACTCCTGCTAATTATAATAACAGTAAAACATTGGTTGAAACGTTAAAAATTGTTTAGACATTTGCATTTCTAGGCACGTGTCTTTCAATTCATTTACTTTTACTGTTGAAGAGTGCTGGAGGTAAGGTACGTTTCGCATTGCATGTAGACTAGGAATCATCTCTTGCTTGATTTTCATGCTTTGAGTGTATCCTAGTTATATCTCTTGTACACTTGCACAAATCAATTTTAAGGGCATAATCCATAAATAAGATAAGGTGGGGATTTCATTACCCTTTCCTTAGCCCAAAAACCACCATCCCAGCACTCACTAACCCAAGCCTAATTTAATAAAAAAATAGACGTTGGCCCTAGGGACATCTCGGACTCATCTAGGAGATTATCCTAAGGGGGAAAAGTGTTGGAATTTTACTCTTGCAAAATCAGTGTCTAGGAAAGGGATTGAGGGCTGAAAGCCCGAAAGTTGTTGGTTACTTAATTAAGGAACGTCTTTGACGGAAAACCTCCCAACAACTTTGCCCTTACCTGGCTGATTAGCCTGTGGTCAAAGTCTACACTAAACCTCCCATGGACGGTCTAATCAGTTAGGAGTCGTCTAGGTTTAGGTCAACCCTTCTTTTGGCTTGATTTTGATTTTTTTTCTCTTCTTTTTTGTTTGTTGTTTGATTTTTCTTTTTTGTTTGTGATTGTTTGTGATATGGCATTCAACAATAATAATTCTTTCCATCCGAACATGAATCCATATTTCACACCGACTTCATATTCGGATAATTCCAACCCGGTGTTTTACAATACGCACCAACCAAATACACCGGGTTGGCCTTATCCGAATAAATATGACCCATACCCCCCATCTAATAATTATAATTTCTATAATAATTTCAACTCGTCACAGAGTCAATGGGGATTCCAGTCCCCCGAGTTTAATTATCAACCTCCTTGTCCACCATATCCACCTAGTCCACAATATCCACAATATTCATTCTCCGATTCTGCTTCATATATTCCTTTTTTTGGACCTCCCATTGAAGAAAAATCTGAGTTCCAAAAGAGGATAGAAGCCAATCTACTAGAGGCAGAGCAACAACTTAAGATCAAATTAGCCTCTCCAATTCCACCACATTTTCAAGATACATACTCAGTTCCACCAGTCCAAAATAAAAGACCATCAATTTTGGAAATGAGTATGCGTGAGTCCAAACACAACTCCCAAAATCTGATGGACTCACAATTTCAATATCACTTCCAAGACAATACTTCATCTTTTCATCAAAATAATGAAATCATCAATTATGGAAAGATGCTTGAAGACATGACTCATGCTCAAAATGCTAGAAATCGTGACATAGATTTGATGATCCAAACTCTTCATTCTCATCCTATTTCTAATGTCACTAGCCACTCTGTTAAAACCAATGAGTCATGTAGTTTTGGAAATCAAGATTCAATTTCAGCACACTCACCTGAACTTGTCCAAACTTCAGATCCCATTGACATTTTGGCAAGTTTTCCTTTTACTGAAATTGAACTTGAACATGAACATGATCCTGAACTTCCACTTGATGATTCAATTCTACTTCCTGATTCAATTATGACTTCGGTGTCTTCACATAAATTCACTTCATTTCCCGAGTCATTATTGAATCCAGTACCCATCCATTGTGAAATTGAATCACCAATCTTCCTTGATGATCATGTTGAACTTGACCAATTCATTGCTTTTGAAAATCCCATTGATAAATTGGCAAGTTCTCATTTTTGTGGAATTGAACTACATGAGGAATGTGATCTTGAACTCCAACTTAGTGATTCAATTCTTTTCCTGATTCAATAATGACTCCGGTATCTTTACCTGACATCAATCTTTTCCCGGAGTCAACTTTGGATCCTGTCCCAATTCATAATGAAATTGAATCACCCATCCTTGAGGATCATCTTGAACTTGACCAATTATACACTTCTGAAAATCCCATTGACAAATTGGCAAGTTCTTCATTTTTTGATATTGAACTCAATGTGGAATGTGACTTTGACCCTCAAGTTTGTGATTTAGTTCAAATACCTGAATCATTATTAACTCCTGTTTTGTTACCCAATTTGAGTAACATTTTAAAGTCAGTTTTGATTCCCAACCCTCCTGAACTTGAATCACTAATCTTAGATAGTCACATTCCATCTGGGGGAAATGATTGTGGATTTGAGCTTCATTTTCTTGACTTGGACCCAATTCATGAACTCACTTCGACTCCTGAACCTTTACTTGATTTCAGTCACCTTCCTGAGTCAGTGTTAGTTTCTGTCCATCCCGAGTCCAAGTCGACCATTCTATCATTTCATAATCCATTCTGGGACAAGGATCTTGATAAATTTGACTCTGAAATTATTTTAGAAATTTGGAAATTAGATGGGGACATGTACTTAATAAAAATCTTCCATGGATTTATCTTTTTAGTGGGTCATATTCATGATATTTCTGGTGGGTTCCTCAAAACCCAACGTAATAATGATTGGGCCATGTTTCGTGGACCAATCAGACCACCACCGGAACCACCACCTTAAGGTAATTTTTCTCCTTCCCTCTCTATTTTGTTTCATGCATACATGTATCATGATGCATTTAGGACAATGTATGAAATAAGTGTGGGGGAGGGTTTACTAACTTAGAGTTTTTAGATTTTCTTTCTTTTACACTTCTTTTAGAAATTAATAATTAAAAATAAAAAAATAAAAAAATGAGGAGGGATTTTTATGCTTAAAGGAGTTTCTACACTTTCCAAATTCAAAATCTTTCTAAATTCCTAGGTTTCCTCATATTCCAAGTCCCTAGGGTCCAAGTTATTTTCAAAACTTCCAAATCCCTAGGGTAAATTCGTTTTTAACCTAGGGATAGAAGTGGGATTCTAAAGTTCTTTCTCTTCTATAAATAGCCCCTCTTCCACACATTTCCTCCCTCAAACGAAAACATAATCTCAGATCTACAAAAATCCTTCTCCAGCGCCGCCACTGCAAGTTTTCCTCTCCTCAGATTTCTTTACTCTGCCGCAACTCCACGGCAATAGGCGAGCTTCCGCGGCTTTTCTGACGATTCCTGAGCAGCGCCAATTTCTGATCCAGTCGATCTCCAGCGTTTTTCTCCGATCTGATGCTACATCTTCATCAGATTTTTCTGTACCCACTGCAGAGATCAAATTTCTTCCCCCCACGAATTCCGGGGGCGGTTCGAATTCCAAATCTTTCCTTTTTATTGCTTTTTGATCTTGATTCATATCATGGCACCATCTATTTTTATTGAGAAAGACTTTGGGCGGATTTTATGTGATGTGAATGGATATGGGCATGTATTTTTAGAGAGAATTAGGGCAAGGAATTGGTATTCGCTAGTGTACGACAACACTGAGACTGATGCATTTTATTGTCCCAAACTGGTGACAATGTTTTATACTCATCTTGACCAAGCATCGATTGATCCACACATGTACCAGTTCACTGTACACATGCCCACAGGAGACCTACTTGTCACGCTTCCTCTTCTTGAGGAAGTCACTACTGTCCCATCCATCACACAACACAGCGAGCCTCTCCCGCTTATAGATTACATGACTGTTATGGGGGCTCGTTGTACTGAGCAGGATCGTGGGCTGAAGGCTAGCACCATGTTTAGAAATGTTCATTGCGTTGGACGTTGGATCCAACGCAATATTTTAGGGCTAGACCACACCTCCACATTCAACAGACCTGTGTTGCAAATTATACATGATTTAATGACTCGTCAACACACAGTTTGTTTGAATAAAGTCATCTTCCACGCACTCATAGCCAATTCCTCACGCACTAGGGGTGCCAAATACTCCCATCCTATCTTGATTACACGTCTATGTAGGACTTTCCTACCAGACGATGTTTTTGATTCATTCGACCGAGTGTTTGTTGCACCCGAGAGACCTACCAGTTCGTATAATAGTTGTTTGCATGCGATCTGGACACCTACTGTCCAGCCCGAGGATGTACCGGTAGAATCCTTCTCTGAGGAGAGTTTTGAGGAAGAAGATGAACCTGAGTTTTGGAGGTAGGACCCCCCACATGATACACATGCCTTCATGTCCTCCATCTGGAAGGGCATGAAGAAGATTTTTAGGGGGCAAGTGAGACTGAGGAAAAAGGTAGAGGAGCAATCCTCTAGGTTAGATAACATTGAGGCGACACTGAGGAGATCACAGTCGGCTGGACCTAGCACCACCGCGGGTCCAAAGCGACAGAGGGGTAGTTTCTTACCTTTTACCTATTTCGTGCATTATTTTTTTATCTTGCATACATTGAGGAAAATGCATGAGATAGGTATGGGGGGTATGTACTAACATAGGATTTTTTTTTTCTTTATAGGCTTTTATTTTTTAGGATTTTTATTTTTCTTTTTAGGTCTTCCATTTTCTTTTAGATTTTATTTTTGTTATAGAATTTCCACTTTCTTTTAGATTTTACCTTTTCTTTTAGAAATAAAAAAAAACTTTTTGAAATAAGAGACAAAGTTTAGATCTATTTTTAAGAAAATTAAGATGTATCTTAGGAATTAAGAAAGCCTTAATTATGACATCTTAAACCTAGTTGAAATAATAGATCTTGCTTGAAATTATAGGCTAAGTAAGAAAAATTGGTGAGATATTTTTATCTTGAATTTTTTGCCTTAGATAATATGCACTTTACACTTACACATTTCTTGGGATGGAGACAAAGACCAAAAATGCCATATAAATAAAAAAAAAGAAAAAGAAAAAAAATATAAATAAAACATCACCTATTAAGCTGGAAAATTGTGCCTCAAGAAGCATGATTATTCACGCCTAACGGTGGTAAAGGAAATAAATAATCCCCTTTAGTTTTGTGGCCTTTTTTACTCGAGACCTTAAACCCGAGGGATGTTTTCTCATCTGGTGCCCTAAGACCGTCTGGTTTGGGAGTCATCGGTTAAAGGCTCGCTACAAGGGTAAACTAGAAAGCCTAAACTAAGGGAAGAAAAAAAAAAGCAGAAATATATATATATATATATATATATATATATATATATATATATATATATATATATATATATATATATATATATATATATATATATATATATATATATATATATATATATAGGGAGCTGATCCTCTAAGAACGGTTCTCACGGATTTCTGTGAGAACTTTCACGTGGGTCGTCGGATCTGATAGATCAAATCAAATAAAACTAGATCTCTATCAGATCCGACGGCCCACGTGAAAGTTCTCACATGAATTCGTGAGAACCGTTCTTAGGGGATCAACTCACTATATATATATATATATATATATATATATATATATATATATATATATATATATATAAATGGCTTGATGGTTGGAGTTGAAATCCCAGAAATTTTCACTGAACACGGTGTGCATATTATCTAGGTTTTATGAAAGATAAAGTATTCAATCCAATTTTGAACTCTTACCTTAATTGAAGATAAGATCTTGCATGGAGACTAAGTTTAAGGAAGAATGATTATAGGTGGACTTATGACCTAAGATCACTTATATTTTTGCAAAAATAGTTCGAAAACGTGTCTCTCTTTCAAAATGCATTTTCAAAACACTAACATTTGTTTTCTTTCTTTATGGATTTTGTGGGTGTAATCCGCTGAAAACCTCAGGAGACAACACTCCTCCTCTAGGGTAACCTAGAGGTTTAACGGCTTGTTGCACATGCTCAGTGCAATCGCGTCACCTGCGAAAGTGGTGTAATAAAATTGGTAGTATAGTTTTTCTTTTCTTTGCTCGGGACGAGCAAAAGAATAAGTGTGGGGGTGTGATTGATACACAATATTGCATATTTTACCACATAATCCCCATGCATATTGCAAATAAATATATGATTTTTACTCATCTTCTCTATATATTTGCAGGTCCACACTCAAATGAGAGAAAGCCCAATAATCACTTTAATTAGCAATAATTAAAGTGATTAAATCCAAGATTAAAATAAAGCCCAAGATTTGAAATCAGAATCCAGAGAGATCCGCGCGCCAATTGAAGATTCTAGAAGGCCACGTGGATAACAACCTCTCAACCAACCTACAACAGAATTCTGTTTCCCAACAGAATCCGTTTTGCCGCGCCCTTGCCGCGCGCTCGCGGCAGTTCCAGGGTTGTTGAGATCCGGATTTTGCGCCAACAGAAAGGGCTCTTGAAGCTTCTCTCTCAGCCTATAAATATCTGCACCTGACCTACGAGAAAGGACTGAATGGAGAAGAGAGGAGAAATTGTTAGATGTTGTAATTTTTCATAGGTTTCTCTCTAGGTTTTAGTTCTTTAGATCCCTCTTCTTCTTCCCTAGAAATCTATGCAAGAGAGAGATTGTAAGAGAGAGAGAGAGCTTGTAATCTTCAAGGAGTGACAACTTGAAGCAAGGATTAATCCATTCTCTACTTCTCTACTTGAAGCATGGTTCTAGTTTACTTGCTTTCTTTACTTGCTTTCTTTACTTTCTTGCAATTTACTTCATGCTTTGCTTTTCTTCATTAATGGCTTGTAGCTAATTTTTCTATCATGTACTAGCTAACCACTAGCCTTGCCATCTTCACTAACTCATGGGTGATTGCTTTAGTTCATCTTGCAAGTTGGATGGTCTTCTCTTCTCCGATGGGTTAAACCACCCTTCATCTACATGAGAAAGTAATTAGATCAACACGCAAGACAAACCTACGCCGATGAAATCAACATGAGGCACGCCTTCACTATCACGGAGTTTAGTAAGTGTTGGTAAGGTAGTAAGGTAAGCTAGTCATGGTTTGCTTCTTCAAGTTTACTTTCTTTTTAGTAGTTAGTCCAAAACCAATCTTGATCTTGATTTCTTTTTACATTTTCCATCATGAATATATCCATCCATTCTTTCATTTCATTTTCCCATTTGTTTTTATTCTTATAAGCATAGAAGAATTCTCGTTTACTTTCTTCACTACGGACCATAACGCTTCCATCGCTAGCTCTCCCTGAGAATCGACTCGGTATAGCTCTATGCTATAACGGAGATAGGAAAGGGTACATTGAACATATAAATACATTTGTGGAGTGATACAAGCACTTGAGGTTGTTTCTAAACCTTAACTCTCTTTCCATTGAATACATATATTTGTGCTCTTTTACACTCCATAATACGACACCTTTCCCGTCTAATCAGCTGCCGAGACTAAAATTTCTAGCCTAATGAGAAGATTAGAAGCTCTAGAACAAGGAGTCAGTTCCAGTCAATCAAGTCAGCCCAGACCAATTTTCAAATTCAGATTGTACTTACTGTCAAACTATGAACCATGTGTTTGAGGAGTGTCCTATTTTTAATGCTCAACAAATATATCCCAAGCCCATGAATGCGGCCTTTTCAAGGACCCATAACAATCCTTATACTCAAATGTACAATCCTGGTTGGAGAAGTCACCCGAATTTCTCATGGAGCCAAAACAACAATGATCACTCAAGGTCAAACCACTTACAACATCCCAATCATAATCACAATTCTTACAATCATCAACCCATCTTTCCAAATTACCATCACAATTCTTCCAATCACTTTAACTTTCATAATAATCAACACAATTTTCCCAACCAAGCTCCATAATCTTCCTTCCAAGGTCCCCTTACTGACAAGAAATCGACCAAATTGGAGAAGATTTTAATATCTTTCATGTAGAATACAGGAGAAATCATATTTAGGTTAGAGGATCAAATGAGTCATTTAGCCAGTTCCATAAGTGAAAGGCCCAAATGGACTTTGCCTAGTCAACGGTTAACCCTAGGAACTCTAGTCAAGCTCATATGGCTGAAGAGGATCTAATGAATCAATGTAATGTTGTTCATACATTAAGGTCAGGAAAGAAAGTTGATAATCAAATATCAATACCAACCAATCCCATTTAGCACAACACACAAGCATCCACTTCATCTAGCTCCAATCCTTCCAAATCTGATGAGTCTCAAAAAGACAAGTCAGTCAGTCAGATGTACAAGCTTATAATACCATTTTCAAATAGGTTGAAGAATAACAAGTAGAATGCACACATGGATAAGATAATTATGATCTTCAATCAGTTGAAGATAAATGTACCACTTCTTGATGCAATCAAACAAGTCCCATCTTATGTAAAATTTCTTAAGGACATGTGCACAAAGAAAAGGAAGAGTAATGTACCCAAGAATGTCTTGCTAGCCACTAACATTAGTGAGCTACTGACAGGCTCGATCCCTGTCAAGTATAAGAATTCGGGTTATCCCAACATTGCCTGCACTATAGGACAAGCCGAGATTAGTCGTGCACTTCTTGACCTGGGAGCAAGTATCAACTTGCTCCCTTTCTCAGTTTATCAACAACTCGTGTAAGGCGATCTTAGTCCAACTCTAGTCACCATCCAACTAGTTGACCAGTCAGTGAAAGTTTTCAAGGGAAATTAATGACGTCCTTATCTGAGTCGGAGAGTTTATCTACCCCATTGATTTCATAGTTCTTGAGACACAACCTGTGTCCAATCTTAGGGCTCAAATTCCTGCTATCCTAGGGAGCCCATTCTTGGCTACTGTCAATGCTATTATCAACTTTAGAAATGGGTCCATGAGATTAACCTTTGGAGATATGACTAGAGAAGTAATGTCTTCAACCTAAGAAAGCAACCCCGTGATGTTGAGGATCAAACATTTGAAGTCAACCTCATTGAGAACTTGATAAGAGAACATAGAGAAGAATTGGAATTAGAAACTGATTGTGACTTCGAGTTAAGTCTGAAGACTTTAACCTTGATCAGATAGTCAAGTCTGCTGTGAATTGGGCCTCAAACCCTATTTCACCAAATATGGAGCCAATAAACTTGACTCCTCCTTTTAGTGAGCCTTCCTCTTTCTTAGAGTTAAAAGTCTTGCCTATGCATCTCAAGTAGGTCTATTTAGGCGAACAAGAGACTTTTTTCCATCATAATTACATCCATTTAACTGACGGGGAAGAAGAGAATCTTAATACAATTTCTTAGAAAACACGAGGAAGCCATTGGTTGGACTATGACCGACATAAAGGGATTGAATCCAGCCATAGTTCAACATCGTATTCATCTTAATGAAGAAGCGAAACCGAAGAGAGACCCGCAGCGTAGGTTAAACACTATAATGCAAGAGGATGTTCATGTAGAAATCTTGAAACTCTTTGATAATTGGATAATCTATCCCATTTTTGATAGGCAATGGGTCATCTTGTCCACACAGTTAAATCTAGTTTCACTGTGGTGAAAAATGAGAATAAAGAGTTGGTCTAAACTCGACTTCCCATGAAAATTCGAGTTTGCATCAACTATAGGTAGATAGATGCAGTAACTTGTAAGGACCATTTCTCGCTTTCCTTTATTGACCAAATGCTTGAACATTTGGCTGGTCACGAGTATTACTGTTTTTGGATGGTTACTCAGGGTATAATCAGATTCCCATTGCTCCAAAGGACCAAGAAAAGACCATGTTCACATGTCCATTTGAGACATTTGCTTATCGTCGAATGCCTTTCGGCTTGTTCAATACCCCATCAACATTTCAAGTTACATATTGATTCTTTCTCTGAATGATGGAACAATTTTCAGAAATATTTATGGATAATTTCTCCATTTATGGAGACTCACTTGATCAATATCTTCACCATCTCAAAGTCGTCCTACAACGTTATGCTGAGAAAAATTTGACACTGAATTGGAGAAATGCCACTTCATAGTAAGACATGGAATTATCTGGGGTCATGAAATTTCTAAGAATAAATTGAAGTGAATAAAGCCAAGATTGGGGTCATAGCTAAGCTCTCGGTGCTAAATGTATTAAAGATATCCGATCCTTCTTAGGACACGCCAGTCTTTATCATAGGTTCATTAAGGACTTTAGCAAAATTACTAGACCCTTAACCAATCTTTTAGTTAAGGATGTATCCTTCACTTTCGATAGTGGATGTCTTAATACTTGGGAGAAGCTAAAAAATGAGCTTATTTTTGCACCAATCATCTCTGCACCGGATTGGTCAAAGCCGTTTGAAATCATATGTGTTGCTTCAGATTTTACTATAGGCGCTGCCTTAGAACGACACATTAATAACAAGTAGCACATAATTTACTATTAAAGTAGGACTCTCAATGATGCACAATTAAACTACACTACAACCGAGAATGAATTCTTGGTTGTAGTATTTGCATTAGAGAAATTCCATCCCTACCTACTTGGGTCCAAAACCATCATTTTCCAAAACCATCATTTTCACCGATCATTCTGCACTTAGATACCTTATGGCGAAGAAAGATGCTAAGGCTTGACTAATTTGTTTGATCTTGCTTCTTTAAGAATTCGATATCGAGATTTGAGATAAAAAAAAGGCATAAAAAATATCATTGTCGACCATCTCTCGCGCATCCCAAACTCACCATGCAATGAACTACCCATCAATGATAACTTTCTCAATGAATAACTCTTAGTTTCCTTTAGAGAACCTTGGCTCGCTGACATAGTAAACTATTTAGTCACGAATCAAACTCCATCTCATTGGTCTAAACAAGATGTTTACCGGTACTTATCTTAAGTCCGATATTTCTTCTGGGAGGAATGATATCTTTTCAAGTATTGTTCCGATCAAATATCAAGAGATGCAATCCCGATGAGGAGATTAAGAGTGTTCTATCTTTTTGTAATGAGTTTGCATGCGGTGGACACTTTGGTCCCCGCAAACTGCTGAAATAGTGTTAAAAAGTGGGTTCTATAAGCCCACTTTGTTCAAAGATACCTTTGAATTTTGCAAGACGTGCCTTAAATGCCAAACAGTAGGAAGGATCTCAAAGTGAAACATGATGCCCCTTAATCCAATTCTAAAAATAGAACTCTTTATGCTTGGGGCATCGACTTTATGGGTCCATTTCCTAATTCATTTGGAAGCCAATACATATTGGTTGCTGTGAATTATGTATTCAAATGGGTAGAAGCCATTTTAAGCAAAACTAATGACAAAAAAGTTGTCATCAAGTTTTTGAAAGAGAACATCTTCTCTCGCTTCAAAACCCCTCGTGCTATCATTAGTGATAATGGCACCCACTTTTATAATAGATCCTTCGAAGCTCTTATGCGAAAGTATGCCATAGCTTATAAATTATTCACACCATATCATCCTTAGACTAGTGGGCAGGTAAAGGTTTACAGTAGACAAATTAAGCTTATTTTAGAGAAGACTGTGAACCAAAATGGGAAAGATTGGTCCACCAAATTGGTAGATGCCTTATGGGCCTACAGGACCGCTTTCAAGACAATTCTAGGAATATCTCCATATAGGTTAGTCTTTGTAAAGGCTTGCCACCTATCTGTTGAGTTAGAGCACCGTGCTTTATGGGCCATCAGACAGCTAAATTTTGATTTAGATAAGACCGGTGATCTTCGAAAATTGCAAATTTTTAAACTTGAGGAGTTGAGAAATGAGGCCTATGAGAATGCCAGAATAACAAAAGTAAGGAAAAGATTTTTCATGATAAGTTTATCATAAGAAAAATTTTGTCCCCGGACAAAAAGTCTTATGCTATAATTTTAGGCTTCATCTTTTTCCGGGAAAGTTGAAATCGAGATGGAGTGGGCTATTCATTGTAAAGGCCTTTTTTCACATGGTGCTATAGAGATCAGTGACACCAAGAATGGGAATGATTTTTAAGGTAAATAGTCAACGCCTTAAATCTTTCTTGGAATTGGTGCTAGTAAATAAGACGGTGACAGGTCTATTCGACCCAGTAGATCGTTAACATTACCTCTTTTATATTTTATTTCGTGCATCTAGACATTTCTTTCATACATTGGGGACAATGCATGATATAAGTATGGGGGAGGACTCTAACATAGGTTTTCTTTTAAAAAAAAAAAAACAAAAAAAAACATTTTGCAAAGGAAATCAATATTTTGACTTATCTTTGTGGAAAATTAAGTTAATCTTAAGAATCAGGGGAATCATAATTAAGATTTCTTACACTTGATCGAAATAAGATTATTTATTTGACTTTTAGGTATAGAAGAAAAGTTAAAAAGTAATTTAATCTTGATTGTTACCTTGATGAAATATGCACTTTATACAAGCACGTACACACTTAGGATTCAAAACAAAAACTCTTGTGCCTTATTAAAAAAATAAAAAAATAAATAATCCTCTGATTAAGCTGGATAACTGTGCCTCATAAGCATAAGTATCATGCCTAAAAGTGGTTCATTTCACCAAAAAATTCCTTACTTTTGTGGCCTTATTTACTTGGGTTCTTAAGTCCTAGGGTGTTTTCTTACTTGGTGCCCTAAAACCGTCCGATTTGAGAGTCATCAACTAAAGGCTCACTACATGGGTAAATTAGAATAAAACTAAGGGATAAAAATCAAACAAAAAAGAATAATAATAAAAATAAGGTATAAGAGTTGGAGTTGAAAATTCCTGAGTCAAAATTCACGATCACAAGGATGCATATTATTTGGGGTAAAATGATAGGCTAAATGAGAAATTCAGTTCAATACCTTACTTATAATGACTACAAATTTTTGCATCAGGACTAAGTTTAGGAATGATTAATTTGATGAACATAAGACTTCTAGATTGCTTAAATTTTCAGCGAAATCTTTTAAAAAATTTTCTCTTACAAAAATGAGTTTTCGAAAACACTAACACTTTATTTTTTTATGAATTTTGTGGACCCTCACGAGACAAAAACTCGTCCTCTAGATGTAACCTAGATGTTTAACGGCTTGCTGCATATGCTCAATGCAATAGCGTAGCCTGCGAAAGTGGTTTAATGAACTCTTAAGTCTTTTGATTTTACTTGAAGACGAGCAAAAGATAGGTGTGGGGGTGTGATTACTTATCAATTTTGCATATTTTATATCATAATTCCACATTTATTTTTAATAAAACATTGCTATTTAACCTCTTTTTGTTTAAGTAATGTGCATGCCTTTGTAGAAAAGAGAAAAGAAGCAAAAGAGCCCAACAAACCCAAAAAGCCCACAAAGCCAGTCAAAACAGAGATTGAAGCAATCTCATTTTGAGATTGAGCGGAAAATCTGATTTAATTCATGATTGAAAGTCAATTATTTTCCAAATCAAGAAGAAAAGAATATTTCCAGCATATTCGCAGCTCAAATAGAAGTTCTAAAATATTTCCCGAGATGATTGGTCAGTGCGAGATTATAGCAGAAAAAGCATCACTAGAGGATGCAATTTTGCGGCAGAAACACAAATTTTGCTGCAAAAATGCCGCTTTTTATGGGCCGTTGGATCAACGTTTTGGTGTGTGGCTTCGACTATTTAGATCCCTGGGGTTTCTCCTATAAGTAGACATGTAGAGGCAGAGAGAAGGGATACACCAGAGACTATAGAGAATAGGTTTTCTATTTCTAGATTTGTTTGTTGAGTTGTAATTTTCATTTTTATTTCCAACAAATAGTGAGAGAGAGGAAGAGTGATTGTATTTCACATTGAAGTGACATCAATAAAAGTTCAAGCTTTCTTTTTCGATCTACAAATCTTAGTATGTTGCATTTTAATTATTTTGCTTTTGTTAAATTAATCATGAGTAACTAATTTACCTCTTCTGGGCTCACTAATCCCTCCTCTCTAATTCCACGTCTTGATCGATTTTATTGAAAAAACACAACCGAATCATTTGAATGCCTTTATTTAACCCTTGTTTTTAGTGAGTGTTCTTGAAGGCACATGAGGATGGGATCTGTTTTTGAATTTACACTTTAAAGTTAATCTTATACAAAAATTATTTTATTCCATGCTTGCTTAAGTGCCTAGATGGTTTAACATTCAACTTAAAGAAAGATTTTAAAAGTAAAGTTTAATTTCTCACACTATCTTATGCGCTTTACTTAACTTCTCTTTAAATGCAAGATTGAACTATTGCCTATAATCACATTGAGGCATTTAATTATCTAGATAAGATTTAGAGTTGAGAAAATGATTAGTGAGCTTGGATCTTCTCCCTTATTTAAAGCTAACAAGTGTGCAACTCAAGTTATTTCTAAAATCCTTTTTTTTGAAACTTATTCTCAATCTGCACTTTTTCTTTGAATCACTTCTCTACTCTTCATCTTCTTTTCTTCTGAAAAATATAAACACTAAACTATTTTCCATTATGTTTGTAAAGGGGGGAAACTTACAAAAAAGAGTTTGAGGAGCTAAATTACAAGTATTCTTAAAAAGATTACAAGTAGATCTCCTCAGAGATTCTGGAGAAGTGTGCTGATAGGAGTCTGGTCAACGCGCGACCACTTTGTCCCTTTGACGATGCGAGCGATGAGATTCCCTTCTCGCCTGGTTCGGGGAATCAGAGAACAGAAGGTTGGTAGAACCCTCTTGCTGCTTCTCAAAATCGCCTTCAATAAGGAATTCCTTCTCGCCTGGTTCCGGAGATTCCTTGAGAAGAAGGACGATGTTAGGGTATCAACACCCTGATTAGAGAAAGCAATTCTCTAAAAGATCTCTGAATTCGAGAGCGCACGGTGCGTTATGAAGAAGCCTCTGCTTGTGGAGTCCTCTTGTATGCATCTCTCTCCTCCTTGTAGCCCTGGTGGGCTATTTATAGGGAGAGCAAGGGTATAATCGTTCCTTGAAGATATGGAAACAGATTGAATCAAATCTGTTTAAATCTGAAAAGAGTAGCCTTGCTACGAGGCTAGGATCAGCTTCTGCGAAGCTAGAATTGGCAGGTCGGTTGATCTTCTTGATCCTTTCCATATCGTTGGAGGATTTCCCCTGATCTTCTTACTCGTTTTTAGAAGAGTCAAGAGATTGTGGCAATCAACTGCCAAATTTGATCTCTGATTTGATCTTGATTGGATTTGATCCGATTAGATCCGATTTCATCTGGAGATTTGATTGGTCAAAGGTTGACCATAGCAGACCACTAGCGGCGATGCCCGCTTTGAACTCACAGCGGAGCTAGAGACGGTTCTGGCGAAGTCCGAAAGAAACCCTTTGGCGGAGCTGGAAGTCCTCCGTGGCGAAGTTGCGAGTTAGCTTCCTGGCGAGGCTTTGGATGGCTTCGAGGCGAAGTCGGGTGATATTAGCCTCTCAAGCGAGGCTATCCCTTTGGGCTCATGCGATGCTAAGTGTTAGCACCTTAGACCTGCTGAGGTCTGTTTAGAAACAATCTGGGTTCACTGTCTGCTTGCTGGATCAGTGGAGTCCAAGTTGCTTCCTTATCCCTCGGAGATGGGTGAAAACTGGTCTTCAGCTCGTCTGTCACTTGTCTTTTGTAAATGTCAACAAGTTTAGACATTGTTCGGACCAATAAGAATCTTGTCTTTTTTAAGTGTCAACAAGACCCCCTTCAAAGTTTTCGAAAGTCTGCAATGGCTCAGACTTTGAAACACTTTGAGCTGCTTTGATCGGTGGTGTGTGGAGTATGAACGTCGCCATGATGGTTGAGTTCAGCTTCGCATTAAATCCTGCTTTGGGATGTAGATTCGCCGAGGAATCATGTAGACTCGCGTCTGGGTAGCTTCGCGTGCGAGTAGCCCTGCGTCTGGGCCTTCGAAGATATGTTCGCTTGGGAGCGTTTGTCGCTTTCCCGAGGCCAACTGCCGTGGGCCAATTTTCAAGGAAGATTTTCTCCTTCTCTTGCGCTGACCGGGGAAGATATTCTCCGATTTGCATGTTTCCAAGGGAGGATATTCCCTTTCTTCAAGGCGCTATAAGTGCCTTTTATGAGGGAGACGTTTTCTCCCTTCGCACGGTTCCAAGGGAAACCGTCCCTATTCTCAAGGCGCAGTAAATGCCTTAAATGCGCTCGTGCTTCCACGCTTGAGGCGGCAGCGCTCAGGCCATGAGGCCTATAAATAGGACACTTGAAGTCCTCTGAAGAGAAGTGCTTTGCCTCTCTTCTCTTCTCTTAGTTTAGAGAGATACTCAGATCTCTGAATTAGTGGGAATGCCCACTCTGGTCATTATCCAGCCAAGGGTCGGTAAGTCTTGATCGTTCAACAACTTCACCGATTTTAGGGAATTCATCTTCCTTGATTCATCTTCAGCAGCTGCTTCAGGGATTAGCTTCCCTTGTTCTCCATTTAACTGATCTGCAGAGAAGGATTTTGGCATAGCTTCCCAGCGAAGCTATCATTTTTACTTGATCAGAAAAAGATCACTGCACATTAAGTCCGCTGTACAGGCAGAACTTGGAACTTGGTCTCTTCAATAGTTGAGCCAGTCTTGCCATATAGGTGGGGCTAAGACTGCCTCCCTCAGGATCAGTCTGGCTAGCCATATAGGCGAGGCTTGGACTTGGCGTTTGCTGAGCCAGCCTATCAGTGCTGTGCAGGTGAGGCTTACCCTCTGCTTTATTGAAACTGGATCGCTTCGACCCAAAAGATTTGGCTTAGTTCTTTTGTGGCCTCTTCTGTGCTTAGTTGCTAATCTGTTCTGATTTGCCTTACAGTGGGCTATGTTCGCCAATCCAGTGACTTGATGGAAGGAATCATAAAATTGCCTTATGCTTCCCCGTTGAAGCTTTACTTTTAAGCAGGAGGAACAATTTGGGGCAGCGGGTGCGTGTCCGAGAGGCTGTTGGCAGCCTCTTATACGAGATGATTCGTTCTGAGGTGAGGCTGGCTGCCGCTTTTGATAGTGGGCGTCGCCTGTGGGATCGCCGGCATCATTGCCGACTTTCAACTTTGGTGGCCTTTGGGGGCGATCCACTTCGGGAAAGCGGGCATTACACCCGTTAGATCACTGGTATCACTGCCAATTCCCATTATACGTGATCTATCGTGTTGGCGGCGATAGGTTTTTATTGCCAGGCTTCAACAAAAATGGCCTGGCAAGATCTGCCATTTTTGTGGAGAATAATGACCGTGTCCTTGCGGCACCACTGATTACGGCCTTGTGCAGGAGGAAGGCTTTCTTTGTCCAGTCGGTTCGACTTAGAAGCGGATAAAACCACTTGTATGCCTTTTGCGCAAATGACCTTGTTAAACAACTGGGTGTGTTGTATGAAACACAACTTTGATGTAATATCAATGTACTCTTCCTTTTAAATCAATGAAAGTTCATCTCTTGATTATCAGATCTTTGCTTGCTTTCATTGAAAATTTGGCGATAGCGGAGCTAAACTGTATGCGGAGTTAAAGACATAGTCCCTTCTTTAAATGAACTTCGCGAAACTGGCATGTCCCGCGAACAGTGCCTTTTTAGGGGGCTGAGATAAGCCTTCCGGCGAAGTCCCTGAAGGATTGCGCGAAGCCCGCATTTTAAGCCAGGGCGAAGTTAACCCTTAGTGGAATCGAAGCAGCGCTTCTCGGGAAGGCGCTTCGGGTGGCGTTTCAAATTAATTCGAAACGGCGGCGTATGCCCTTTTCGAGGCCTCGTTTCAGGCGCTGATTGGCCTATAAAAGCCCGATCGGGCTGAACAGGAAAAGATCTCCTTTTTCAGAGAAATTTCTTCACTTTCCCTCTTCCTCTTCCTTCTTCATTCAGAGAGCTTTGAGTACTCTTGCAGCTTCTTCAATGGCGCCCAAAAGACGAGCGGGGAAAGAAGTGGCGACTTCTGCAACGGAGGGTCCTCCTCCTCCTTCGGTCATCGAGCGACCAATCGCTGGTAAGAGACTTTCTCTCCTAATTAGAGACTGCGGTCTTTCTCTTTTAAAGCCAGTATTTGGCTTATCAGGATGACGGAATATGGTTTGTTCTCGTTAGGGAACTCGTTTCCCTGAATTTCCCTATCTTCCTTGTACAGGGAATTAAGAACTGAATAGTTCTTCTTTAGGCTTCCGTATGAAGCCATTACTTGGGCTGTCTTCGTCCTGTTTGAGGAACAGGACTCGGGTCTGTCCCTTCAGTCATGGCCACGAAGGATGACTCTTGACCATAACACCCTCTTGATGACGTCAGCCCTTAGGGCTATACCACTTCTCGCTTAAGCGAAGTTGGTACTTAGACGTTTTCTGCAAAATGCAGATTTGTCTGTGAGATCAAGCTTTGTCGAGGCTGTCGCCTTACTGGCCTTGCTCACAGGGCGAGGCTATGCCTTAGCGAATCTTATATCTCCATGTCCGCTTGACTGACGAACTAATCATAGTTCTCTTTTCTTTCTTGCAGTGCCTTACACCCCTGGTCCCTTGAATAGTCTATTTGGGATGACCAGCCGAGCGGATGGCAGCATCAGCCTTCAATTCTATGGCCAGGCTTCTCTCTTTAGTGAGCGGAGTTTCGTCATTCGGGACACGCTTATCCATGGTGGTGATCCGCTCACCATGAGGAGTATTCTAACCACCCCTCCTCTCGAAGACATCGACCGTCGGACTTATAAAAAGCCCAATTTCATGTTCGGAGATGCCGCGTCTGATCCTGATCGCCAATTGCATGCAGGCGAGGGACAGTGGATCTTCGAGTTGGATGGCGAGAAGTTTTATCTTCCGTCTAACAAGCGGCACTTTCCTTTGTCTTCTTTTGAGTGTGTAACTCAGGCTCGGAAGATGGCGTGGGGCGTGAGCCGAAGTGTCGAGTCCATCCACGTCGGGAGATTAAAATCTCAGTCTCCTGGTTTTTCAAGGGCGGGCCCTCCTCACAACATAATAGGCCTATATCCTGGAAACGTGTCGCGGGAGCTTCCGGTAGGAGAGAATCCGGCTATGGCGCAGACTTTTGGCACCCAATTCTGCGCAGTTGACGGGAACAATCCTGCCACTGACTTCAGGACTCCTGGTTGGGTTCACCCCCCAAAGACATGGTGGGCAGATTTGACCAACTATATCCTCGCTCACTTCGAGGAAGACTTGGAGGGGTTAAACCTCTATGAGGCCGTAAGGGCGACCTGTTACGGCATTGATATGAAGGTGGCGTGCTTCTACGCCATCCTTGAGTTGTATTGCCCAGCTTCTTCACCCCAGTTGGCGAGTTGGGCATGACCTTGCACGAGATGAGGGAAATCTCTGCCCTGCCCTTCGGGTCTCTCCCGTATGAAGAGTACTTTCCATGCGAGACAGAGTTGGCTCTTCTGGAGAAGTAGGAGCCTGCTTTATTTGAGACTTATCAGGAGTTAATGTGCCATTTGCACATTTGTTCTAGCATCCATGGTGGCAGCAAGGGTAGCTCGAAGAGCTTGAAAAACTGGGCGAGTTACCTATTCCCAGATATGAAGAATGCTCCTGAGGCAGCTCATTGTGGAGTCGCATATGGCGACATTTTTGAACGGATGGAGGTATGCCTCCAAAGGGATATTGTCATAACAGAAGACGATGGTCCCTATAAGAAGGGTGATGTCCTTCGGAGCTTTCACCATCAGGCTTGTCAGCCGATGTCCCGGAAGGCACTGTTGGCCGGTTTCTTAACCGTCTGGTTGAAGAAATGCGTAGTGCCATCCTCCTCGGGTGACATCGTCTACCCGAATGTTTTGCTGCCTGCCGTTCGCTTGGTCCATGGCCACCGTCTGGGTCTCCTTCCGGTCATGGTGTGCTGTATTCAAAGAGGCCTTCGCGCATTAACGGAGGCTTTCTGCAGGCCACCGCGACGAGGCGTGGGAAGAGTGCCATCCTGCCTTGTGATGGACCTAATCCTAGGGTGGGCCTGCCATACACTTACTTAATGGCGTGGTTTGCTTTACACTGCCCTTCTTTGATTGAAGCTGGAGAGGACCCTCTGCAAGGTGTTCGAATGGCTCTTCTCCGCCGATTCGAAGGATGTTCATGGCTGAAGACCTACTGGCCGAGGCCCTCAAGTTAGTGCGTCGTCATGACGCTTACAACTTATTCTGCTGTTTTCCTCGCATTCGGGGCGCAGGGTACGACGAGGAATTCCGAGATGCAGAGTCAGGACGGTCTCCCATGAGTCGGGGGGTTTTTGAGTGGCTGGTCAGTACCCGGCCCTCACATTTATTGTATAGAATTAGGGATGTCTGCTATTTAGAACCTTACATCCGAAGCCGGTTTGCTCGACAGTTCGGGTACGACCAGCTGTATGTGGACAACCCCAATCTCGATTTAGCCTTCATGGGGAGTCTCATCGATGGGGCCTGTGCCTGGCGATTCTTTATTGCGGGCGGCACTGGGGCGTGGCTGCGCACGTCGTTGAAGGATCCCAACCTTCTGACGACCCTGTGCTTTTACCAGTGGTATGCGGCTTCCAACTCCACACCTCCTGGGTTCAATGCCAACCGTTCGGGTGTGAAGTTAATCTCTCATCGACTGAAGCGGAAGGCTTCTGAGAGAAAGGAAGGCAAACGGGTTCGTGTCCCTGGCTTGGAGGAGTTCATCGCTGTAGATGATAGCGAGGCTTCTGATGCAGGGAGTCCTCGCTTCGAGGCGGGGATGGGAGCTGATACTCATGCGGCTGGCTCCGTGTGGTGGGGACATCTTCCCCACGACGTACGGGAGAAGTGGAAGGAGAGGATTCTGACGTCCGCTTCAAGAGAAAGCGGGCAGGTAGCTCTCGTAGGAAATCATTGGCGAAGAAGCCTCGTCGTCAAGCTCCTACGATTGTCGTAGAGGGTTATCCCTTTATGGCGATTCCTCCTGCTGCCCCATTAGCAGCTGAACCGTCGGTTACTGAACCGACTAGTGGTGAATTCGCTCCAGGTCTGGGTAAGATTAACCTTGTCCATATAATACGCTTTTTTGTGCGTTCCCATTGACTTATTATCAATCCTTTTTGATTGTAGGAGCTGAGGCAGCTGGAGAACAAGGGGAACATTGTGATCCCCTATACACTTATGGAGCTGAAGCAGGTTCTTGTGCCCTTTCGGAGGAGTCCGGAGGTGATGTGGCCGACATCGGTCCTTCGGGCGCTGGACTTCTAAAGGAAGTCCTGAGGCATCGAGTTCTATCGGGTGGTCCACAGGATACTCGGCAAGCGAAAGCGAGCCGGCTGTTCGTGCTGATTCTGGCAAAAATTTTCCGATGGATCCCCTGGAGACTGATGCGGCTGATGAGATATTTGAGGCAACATCATCCTATGGTATCGTCGTAACCTCTTGGTTTCTCCTGCATATAGTATTCCGACTGACCGCAGTCTTGTTACAGGTGTTCGGCCTCAAGATGCATCAGCTTCAAGAGAGCCGGGAGATCCCCCCGAAGAGCCAAGGGGTGACACGAGCGCTTCGACCGCGGCGGATGCTGCTATGTTGGACGCGCTGTATGGCGATCTGCCTTCTTATCGGTCCAAGTCGGCCGAAAGGCCAGAAGTTGCAGAGGCGGCAATTCCGGAGGTATCCTCACTCCCAACTGTATCAACGAGTGGGGTGCCGACAATTTTGCCAAGTACGGAGCTGAGGGTGATCACAAGCCCTACTTCTCCAACCCTGGTGGTTGAGCCTGCTGCTCAGGAGGTGGTTGCTAGTCCTTCTTCCGCGATGGCTGGCGTTCTGGTTTCGATGAGGACTCCGCCGAGATCGCCCTCGGCTTGTCCGGCTGCTGTCAGTGCTCCCGCTGCTTCTTCTGTGACGGCGTCGACCAGGCTGGTGGACTATTCCGAGGTTGCCTCTTTACCGGAAGTGGCTGAGGTCGAGAACGATTACGTCGGTGACCTGGTCGATAACTTTTAAAGGCTTAGGGCGGACTATCGACCTGGTTCTGAAGGGCTCCACTATGCCATTCTCAAGGTTAAAGGGGTCCTCTCCCGTGATATTGAGAGTATTCGGGACTTTGAGGGATATCACCAGGCCACTGCTTTGGAGCTCTTGGTGGATGAATTTGAGAAGGATGCGGAGGAATGGCGCCGCCTCCACCGTTCGGACCCGGAGTCTTTAGTTGATGACCGGCTCGCGCTTCTCATTGCTCAAAAGCACGAGACTCGGCTTGCCGCTCAGGAGGCTGCTAAGGCTATCTCTTCTGAGTTGAAATCCTTGGAGATAAGGCAAGCGGAGGTTGGAAGTGCAATTGACGCCTCCACTAGTGCTCTCCTCGGCGCTGAGGATAAGATTGCGAAGGCTGAGGAAATGATCAGGAAAGCAAATCTCCTCTTATCCAAGGCCATACCGGTTCGTCTTGAGGAAACTGCGCGGCTTGAAGAGCTCAAAGCTCAGAGCGAGGAGCTTGCGCTGCAGGGGTTGTCACAGAGGACAGCTTTGGCGGAGGCCGAAGCTCGTCTGGCTGAGGCGGAAGATTTTAATGAGGCTGAGCTGAGGTCACAAGCGCTTGCTCAGGCTGCTGATGACAGGAAGACGAGGCTAAACACCCTCGGAGAGCGGCTCAGATCGTACAATGTGCGCTTGTAGCTCCATGTACTTTATCCTCTTGAGCTGAATGAAAATTCTTTTTTCTTTTGTCGAATCTTCAATCTTGTTCTTCTTTTTGGATTGCGATTCCGAATTGTAGTGCAATTCCTTGAGAACATAATTCTTGTTGGGTTGGATAATGAGACTTGGCTATCTGTCAGTTCAGAGGTCGCGATGACGTAACCGATTGAGACGCCACTTGGCTATCTGCCAGTTCAGAGGTCGCAATGACATAACTGGTTGAGAAGCCACCAAGCTTCAAAATTGGTGATACCCGTCTTTTGTAAATGTCGACGAGTATCGAGACCTGTCTTTTGTAAATGTCAACAGGGCTCAGAATTGAGACTTAGCTGTCTGCTGGTTCAGAGGTCGCAATGACATAACCGGATGAGACGCCACCAAGCTTCAAAATTTGGTGATACCCGTCTTTTATAAATGTCAACGAGTATCGAGACCTGTCTTTTGTAAATGTCAACAGGGCTCGGAATTGAGACTCGGCTGTCTGCTGGTTCAGAGGTCGCAATGACATAACCGGATGAGACGCCACCAAGCTTCAAAATTTGGTGATACCCGTCTTTTGTAAATGTCAACGAGTATCGAGACCTGTCTTTTGTAAATGTCAACAGGGCTCGGAATTGAGACTCGGCTGTCTGCTGGTTCAGAGGTCGCAATGACATAACCGGATGAGATGCCACCAAGCTTCAAAATTTGGTGATACCCGTCTTTTGTAAATGTCAACGAGTATCGAGACCTGTCTTTTGTAAATGTCAACAGGGCTCGGAATTGAGACTCGGCTGTCTGCTGGTTCAGAGGTCGCAATGACATAACCGGATGAGACGCCACCAAGCTTCAAAATTTGGTGATACCCGTCTTTTGTAAATGTCAACGAGTATCGAGACCTGTCTTTTGTAAGTGTCAACAGGGCTCGGAATTGAGACTCGACTGTCTGCTGGTTCAGAGGTCGCAATGACATAACCGGATGAGACGCCACCAAGCTTCAAAATTTGGTGATACCCGTCTTTTGTAAATGTCAACGAGTATCGAGACCTGTCTTTTGTAAATGTCAACAGGGCTCAGAATTGAGACTCGGCTGTCTGCTGGTTCAGAGGTCGCAATGACATAACCGGATGAGACGCCACCAAGCTTCAAAATTTGGTGATACCCGTCTTTTGTAAATGTCAACGAGTATCGAGACCTGTCTTTTGTAAATGTCAACAGGGCTCGGAATTGAGACTCGGCTGTCTGCTGATTCAGAGGTCGCAATGACATAACCGGATGAGATGCCACCAAGCTTCAAAAATGGTGATACCCGTCTTTTGTAAATGTCAACGAGTATCGAGACCTGTCTTTTGTAAATGTCAATAGGGCTCAGAATTGAGACTCGGCTGTCTGCTGGTTCAGAGGTCGCAATGACATAACCGGATGAGACGCCACCAAGCTTAAAAATATTGGTGATACTTATCTTTGTAAATGTCAATAAGTATCGAGTTTGTAGTGGAATTTGGGAGAAGTCTCGTTTTCACGGGGAGAAACGAGGGAATTGCTGTCATAGGTTTAATGTTAACATAACAGCGGAGTGTATATGTGGTCTTACCATTCTATGGATGAGAATTGGTAAGTGACTTTGGAGGTCTCGTTCTCACGGGGAGAAACGATGGAATTGCTGTCATAGGTTTAATGTTAACGTAACAGCGAAATGCATTTGTGGTCTTACCATTCTGTGGATGAGAATTGGTAAGTGATTTTGGAGAGGGAATCAAATGGGAACGGGTCCCTTAGGATTTTTAGCAAATCCCCAGCTGTCAACGGGTTTGATATGCCTTTACCAACTACCGTTTGAATTGGGCTAGCCATGCTATTCCCCTCAGCATGATGAGTTGTCGAGGACTTATGTTGGGCTTACAGGCCAACATTTTCCTCTATCCTTAACCGTTAAGGATATTGGATTATCGGGTTAATGTCTGCATAACCCTGATTCCCCTTTAGGATAACCGGTGCACGACCAGGTGTCTGTTGGTTTATGGCTGTATGACCTCACTTGGAGGAAGAGAAAGGCTCTCTTTGTGTGTGCTTTGGACACGAAGATCTTGATCAGAGGTGTAGTGTTAACTTGATCAAGAGAAGGATCCTTGATTAAGGATAATACTTCTTTAAGAACTTGCCATTGATCGGCATCATGAGTAGGTTGCCTTCTGCAGTCGTGAGGCGGTATGCTCCGTTTGAATAGACTGTTTCTATTACAAACGGTCCTTCCCATTTAGGCTGAAATTTGCCTTTGGTCTTGTGCGTCATAATCATCGGTCGTCTGACGGCTAAGACCAGGTCTCCTTTCTAGAAGACTCTCTTTTGACCTTCTTATTGAAGGCTTTTGAGATTCGAGCTTGATATAGCTCGATATGCTGCTGCGCTTGTAGTCGCTTCTCGTCCAAAGCTTCGAGGTTTTGAAGGCGTAGGCGATCATTGTCCTCTGATGTGCACTTGGTGGTCAGAGCAACACGCAATGATGGCATCTGAATTTCCAATGGGAGGACCGCTTCGCACCCATATACCAGGGAAAAGGCGTATTGCCTGTCGGTGTCCGCACCGTGATTCGGTGGCCCAAAGACATTCACCAAGCTTTTCGTCCCAATCTCGCTTGTTCGAGGAGACGAATTTCTTGAGTAGCTTGATGATTGTTTTGTTGAATGCTTCCGCCAAGCCATTAGCAGCAGGATTATAGGCAGTTGAAGCCACATTCTGAATTCGGTATTTATCGCAGAACCGATAGAATACTTGGCTTATGAATTGGGGACCGTTGTCGTGGATGATCCGCCTAGGGACACCAAATCGATGGATGACATGGTGTTTGATGAAATTAACCACATTAGAGGTTTTGACTTCAACCAGTGGTATAGCCTCCGCCTATTTTGAAAAGTAGTCGGTTATTGCTAGGATAAACCGGTGACCTCTTGTCGAAGACGGGCTGATTGGCCCTACGACGTCTATTCCCCATGCTTCAAATGGCCATGAAGCAACGGTCGGGTGGAGCAGCTCCGAAGGCTGGTGTATGAAGTCCGCATGAATCTGACATGCTTTACACCTTCGTGCATATTGGACGGCATCGACTATCATAGTTGGCCAATAATATCCAAGCCTATGCAACCTGTCCTTAAGCTTTGGACCTGGCTGATGAGCTCCGCAAATGCCATCGTGTGCTTCTTGGAGCGCTTCCTGTGCCTCTGAATTGGAAAGGCAACGGAGGAGGAGACCGTCATATGAACGACGGTAGAGTGTCTTCAGAATCGGATCGTAGTAGAAACGGAGAGACCTTCGTCTGACGGACGCCGCTTCTTTAGGATCGTCTGGAAGCAGACCGTGCAAAGCATAGTCAATGAGAGGAAAGCGCCAATCCCTCGGCTCAAGATCTGTGGAGACATTATAGACTTCTCGAGTTCTTAGCATGTGCTTGGAGCATACAAGATGTCGAGTTGCGACTGTGAGGTGATACTCGGTGTCGGCTGGCAAGGCTAGCGTTGTTGCTAATGCAGCAAGAGCGTCCGCCTTGGTATTCTGAGATCGAGACACATGCCCGATGTAGAAACCTTCAAATAGGTTAGCCAATCGATGGCTGTATGGTAATAAGGCGCCAAATCCTCATGGCGGACTTCGTATTCGCCTTTAACCTGATTGATGATCAGTTTTGAATCGCCATAAGCTTCGAGGTAGCGTACCCCCATTCCATGAGCGAGCGAAGACCAATGAGCAGAGCATTGTATTCCGCTACATTGTTGGAGCACGATTCTGTCAGAGAAATGCTCTGGGCAAGACATGATTCTGTGGGGAGATAAACACAACCCCTACTCCGGCAATAATCTTGCCTTTAGGGCCTATTCGCGATGCTCCATCAAAGAACATCTGCCATACTTCCTCTTCTGAGGTTGCATTAGACTCGAAGACCTCATCAGGGATGTCTTCGTGAAGCTTTGAATGTTCCGGAACTGGATGAGCAGCCAAGAACTCTGCGAGGGCCTGGCCTTTAACCGCCTTCTGAGGCGTGAAGATCATGTCGTATTGAGACAACAAAAGTGCCCACTTAGCCAATCTTGAATTCAATGATCCTGGCTTTGTCATAAGAAGACGCAATGGGTTTACTCTGGAGATGACATGTATGGTCTGGCCGACCAAATAATGTCGTGTCTTCTGAATGGCGAAGACGAGAGCTAAACACTCTTTCTCGATAGGGTTGTAGCGAGATTCCGCTCCTATGAGAGTTCTGCTTAGATAATAAATGGCCTGCTCGTGGCCATTGTCATCCTTTTGAGCGAGGAGGGCACCGAGGGAGTAGCCCAAAGCTTTTACATAAAGCAAGAACGGTTTTCCTGATGTAGGGGCCACTAAGACTGGAGGTTTTGTGAGGTACCTCTTGATGTCTTCATAAGCTTCCTGGAAAGCTTGGTCCCATACGAAGGAAGCACCCTTTTTCATGAGTCGGGTGAACGGCTGACAGCGGCCTGAGAGATTTGCAATGAATCTTCTGATATAAGCCAGTCTACCTTGCAAGCCTCTGAGCTCTTTGAGATTCCTCGGTGGATGTGGTGCTTGTACTGACGTCGTTTGCTGTTGTATCTCGTCAGTAGACTTTTCATACTGCCTCAAGTATGATTTTCCGGATCGGTGCCCGTCTGTTGAGGCGCGTCGGCTTGCGCTGTTCAAGCATGCTTTTCTCCTTCAGAATCACTGAGGGAAGCCGATGTCAGATTGTCGTCGTCTGGCAGGATGGAGATGACATTGCAAGACTTGCCCTTTGAGTTGGGCTGCTTTGGATCCCGCTGTACGTCTTGGACGAGGTCTGGATGTATCCACATGACTTCTCCTGTCTCCAATGTTAAGGGAACAAGACCCTTATTCTTTTGAGTTGTAGCTGAAAGATGCCTGATTTCCAACCGTGGCGCAGGGACGGAATAAGTCCCGTCAGGAACTGTGACCTTTTGAGTGGTGCCGAACTCAAGAGTCACCATATTGGCAGTGACTTTCTTCTGCTCTGTCTTCAACGTCAGAACCCCGGCATCGACCAGGGCTTGTATTCTGTCCTTGAGGACATAACACTTGTCAGTAGGATGATGGATCATCCTGTGGTAGAGGCAGTATTTAGGGGTCGTTTGTGCGCCCTATCTCATTGGGACGCCGAACATCTGGCAGTTTTATTTTGTTCCCTTTGTGGAGCAGATGGAATATCGTGACCACCTGATCGTCTTTGAAGGAGTACTGCTTTGGAGGGAACTTGGGTTCCTGATTGTTGAAGCCGCTCTTCTTGGCTTTTGATTGCATATCTCCGGATAACTCCACAGACATAGTCTCTTTGCCTTTAGCTTAAGAAGATTGCGGTAGGTCGCTACGCCCTTTGTTGTTCGTCCCCCATTTGCCCTAAGGGCGGATGGTTCGAACTTTTTAGCCGACTTCTCAGCTATCTCTGCATGTTCGACCAATTCCTTCCAAGTATGGGCTTTGACTGCCCCCATACGAACTTCCACTTGGTCTAAGAAGTTGTGTCTGCATGTCTGCAAGAGCATGGGTAATGGCATCCCAGCTGGGCACATCAAGGATAATTTCTGAACCGTTCAATATAGTCACGGATAGATTCGCCCTTCCTCTGCACAGTGGAGAGGAGCTTATCCATGGTTACTTCGGTATTATCCTCATAGAAACGAGAGAGGAACCGAGTTTCCAGGTCGATCCAGGAGTTGATAGAGCCCGGGGGAAGACTGCGAAACCAGTCAAATGCCACCCCTTTAAGGTGCCAATGAAAAGCCTAGCCATGATGGCATCATTGCTTATAACATTACCAGTCTGAGACCGGAAATAGTAGATGTGCTGATTTGGCGAGCTCTTTCCATCATAGGTATGCAGCGTTGGCGGTTTGAACTTCGGTAGATATGGCACCGAATCCCACTCCAGCGGATAAGGACGGACTGCCCCTACCTTCTTTAATTCATCCCTCTGAGCTAGGGATGCGATTTGAGCTTGGAGGCCCTTAAGGACTTCGGCGTCTAGGGAAGAACCCTCATTGGATTTCTCCGTCTTTGGCTGCTCATTGCTGAAGTGTTCCTCCTCATCGTGATTGCTCCCGGCGTCATTGTTATTCCGGTTATTAAGGAGTTGAGCGAGCATCTGTTGAATATGTCCAGCGCCTCTTGCTGGGTTCTGAAAGTCTGCTCCTGAGCTTCCAGGCGCCGACGAAGATCGTCGTTGACGTTATCAGCCATATTGACTGATGCTCTGTTTGTTCGCACCGAGCTAACTGTCGTTGAAGAGGCATACCCACTATCTTCATCTTCCTCGTCCGATGATTGGAGTGATCTCCTGGGTTCTGGCAAGGCTAGGGCCGTCGAGGAAGAAGGCTGTTCATAATTGTAGGGTATCGCCACCCTGGATCTGGTGTTTCGGAAAACACCTTCCTCATGCACCAAGACTTCACCTAAGCCTGGGCTGTAGTCTGGATCTGGGGAGCTGTAGGGGGTGTCGTCAGATGTTTGTCTTCCCCTGCGCAGCTCTCGCCCTCTCCCAGTCATGTTAACGGATGCGGAGGGTAGATCTCGCGAGATGCTCCTTCTGCGATGCTTCATCGGGGCTTGTACCGATAGTTGATCAAAAACTGACCGTCGTCTTGGAGGCGTGGTGGGGATTGATCCCAGCTGGCAATGGACCGAGTGGAGTGTCACCAGCTGACATCCCACTTGTTGACAACAGGGGGAAGAGGTTTGTCTATCCGTCAACAATTTCCTCAAATCAGACCCGGTTGGGTCAGTGCAATCGAGCGCAAAGGCTTTTTTGGATCGCACATGGGACGATGTCCTGCTTCTTTTATCCTGCAGATGAGATTAGCACTGAATAGTGCTTTGGTTCTAGCTTCGCCATCAGGCGCGAGCTTAGTGCTTGACGCACTGGAAAGCGGAGCACGCTGTGGTGCTTTACCCGCTATGCTGCTGCGAAGGTAATTAGCCTTAGATGGTACCTCGGCTTCAGCTTCGCGGTCATGAGCCTGCGCGTACGCTGTGGTGGGGTAGCTTTGCTCATGAGAACGGGGCCGGCGCGAGGCATTGCTGCTCTTAAATTGGACGACGGTATGATTGCCGTCGTAACTTTATGATTGGAGCAGACAGGCATCTTGCCTTTTTCTTCGCGAGAGAGGCGCGGTTTAGGCGTAGCTACGCCTGAAGCTTCGGTTGAAGACTCCTGTTTAGGCTTCCATATCCGCCTTGGCAGAGGAGGCTTAGATTCGCAAGGAATCTGATTAGCCACACACGAGGCTGAGGAGTGTTGGCAGAATTCTGCTTCCGATTTCTGATTTGAAACCTTGGTCGTGGAAACCCTCCTATGCTTCCGTGCTCGAAGCATTGGGCCACCCCCAAAGAGAACTTCTTCAAATCTTCCTTGATCGAACTAAACCACCAAGTTCTCACAAGTAAAGGAATCAGACTGCGGGCGTGCTTCCTTGTTGCACCAGATAACCGCAGTAGGTTCGCAGAGAAGTTTTTCAGTCTCCGCAGAGACTTTCCTTGAAGATTTAGCCAGAGAAGCTCTGGCTGCACCGGCTTTTCTGAATTCAGAGTTAGACCCGAAGGTCTGTTCGTCGCATTGCGACACTTGATTCTCGGCAGTGGAGAATTCTTCCCCAGCGGAGTCGCCATCTTGTTTTCCATTATATTTGCAAAGGGGAAAAACTTACAAAAAAGAGTTTGAGGAGCTAAATTATAAGTATTCTTAAAAAGATTACAAGTAGATCTCCTCAGAGATTCTGGAGAAGTGTGCCGATAGGAGTCTGGTCAGCGCGCGACCACTTTGTCCCTTTGACGATGCGAGCGATGAGATTCCCTTCTCGCCTGGTCCGGGGAATCAGAGAACAGAAGGTTGGTAGAACCCTCTTGCTGCTTCTCAAAATCGCCTTCAATAAGGAATTCCTTCTCGCCTGGTTCCGGAGATTCCTTGAGAAGAAGGACGATGTTAGGGTATCAACACCCTGATTAGAGAAAGTAATTCTCTAAAAGATCTCTGAATTCGAGAGCGCACGGTGCGTTATGAAGAAGCCTCTGCTTGTGGAGTCCTCTTGTATGCATCTCTCTCCTCCTTGTACCCCTGGTGGGCTATTTATAGGGAGAGCAAGGGTATAATCGTCCTTGAAGATATGAAAACAGATTGAATCAAATCTGTTTAAATCTGGAAAGTAGCCTTGCTGCGAGGCTAGGATCGGCTTCTGCGAAGCTAGAATTGGCAGGTCGGTTGATCTTCTTGATCCTTTCCATATCGTTGGAGGATTTCCCCTGATCTTCTTACTCGTTTTTAGAAGAGTCAAGAGATTGTGGCAATCAACTGCCAAATTTGATCTCTGATTTGATCTTGATTGGATTTGATCCGATTAGATCCGATTTCATCTGGAGATTTGATTGGTCAAAGGTTGACCATAGCAGACCACTAGCGGCGATGCCCACTTTGAACTCACAGCGGAGCTAGAGACAGTTCTGGCGAAGTCCGAAAGAAACCCTTTGGCGGAGCTGAAAGTCCTCCGTGGCGAAGTTGCGAGTTAGCTTCCTGGCGAGGCTTTGGATGGCTTCGAGGCGAAGTCGGGTGATATTAGCCTCTCAAGCGAGGCTATCCCTTTGGGCTCATGCGATGCTAAGTGTTAGCACCTTAGACCTGCTGAGGTCTGTTTAGAATCCCAAAGCGATATGGCAATATGGC